>VMOF01000369.1:55742632-55920313 GCA_011764245.1 Trialeurodes vaporariorum
GGCGGTTTTACCAAGAGGCGTAACTCAAAATTTCGCATTTTCCGTTTTTCATCGTTTTCTATGTATTTTTAGGTGCTCTATCGATCTAGCTAGGTTTCAAAGTTGAAATCTCAATACTTTTAAAGTTATTAAGGAAAAACAAAAAGACGTATGTCTGAAAAGCACAAAACTCGGTCTAACGAACGGACGTAAGTTGTAAAACGCATGGATCATGGGAGTTACGTCTGTTCGTAAAACCTACGACTGAGCGTTGCTGCTCACTTACGCCTGCCATCAAGCATCTTTTAATGTTTAAGATAAAGTACCTTTGCATTCAACAGTGATACAAATCAACTCCGCCGTTGTGTGGACGTTCAATGACATTCTAAATTCTATCGGCGATTCAACCAGTCGAAACAAAAATAACAATGGCTCATAGAAAATATTCATACATCGGCAATTTTTGCATTAACCTGGTTAAATCGCGGATATGTTTTAAATTGTCTGTGAATACACAAAACATCAGCGCTGGTACTAAAAAGATTTTATTCAATATTTAATTTCAATTCTGGCAACAATGTTGCGATTTACTATTTTCAACTATAACTATAACTTATAACTATTTACTATGTTTTTACTATAAGAATCAAAACCTAATCCTAAAAAAGGGGCTGCCAAAAAAAAGAAAAGGAAGACAAAGTGATTTGACTATAAAAGACACTCAAACCTCGAAAAATTAAATTAAACATGCATATCTAGTTTATGATACATGTATCTAAGGACAAAATTTAAAGCAAATTTAGTTGATTAAAAATATAATTTCGTTTCTTGCACATCCGCTATCATCGTTTTTTAAGGAAAGTCTGATAAGGTATACCTGAAGATACTTAGAAACTTTTTTCCTTATATTTTTTAGGATACATAAAGCATCAGAGACAAATAGAGACCCAGCACAAAGCTTGCGACAGGTGTCCACTTTTCTGGCTCAATTTTGGTCGGAACTCATCGAAACAACAGCCAACTATTGCCTACTGTTGACTGATGAGCGTGTGTTTTGCATTCGAAAAGCAAAACCTGTTTCCGTTTCCGGGACGGCAAACCAATCACAGCCTTTTGTTGAGCTTCACCATTCAACAGTAGGCAATGTTTATCGTTGCAGCCGGTGACTCCCGACCAAAACTGTGACCGCTAAACTTGCCTCACTTTTCTGACACGGGAAGCATACGGTGTGCTGGGTCTCTATTTGTCTCTGTAAAGCATCTTCTAAAATGCAAGGAAAGATGTTTCTTAAAATAGTTGCAAATATTGAGAAAAGTTATACGATTACACTGATCTACCAAATGGTGGGAAAGGCTTTAGCGAGCTACCTTCAGTGAAAATAACATTAAACAAATATTGGAGTAAATCTGTTATGGTTTTGATCACTCGAGGAACTATTAATTTCTTTCAAAGTGATGTAAAAGAGAAGATGGAACTGAGCATTAGGAGGATTAAAACGTCCTTACGAAGAGACGTGGCTCTTTCTTACACAGCAAAACGGGGGGCGTATGTGACCAAAACATTAAACGGCGGTCTCGCGAATGGACGTAAGTGACTTCCTATCAATAAAATGTCTTTGGTGCTCGTAAAAATGAATGTTCCTGACTTTTGAAAAAAGATTCAGAATTCTGAGAGTTTGGAGAACATTTCGATGCTAAGAAAACTTCCATAGCTCAAAAATTAATCGATCGGTAGCGAAATGAAAAAGGGGGATTTTTCAGAAATTTTGTTTTCGCTCTCCTGGAAAGTAGCGAAACTTGAGTTACGCCTCTTGGTAAAACCGCCGACGAAATAACACACACACACACATCGATTTCCGTGTCCAGATAGCCACTCAAAAACACATTAATTTTCGTTCAAAACCAATTTCACCGTTCGTCACAACTTTTTTTTTTTTTTTTTTTTTTTTTTTTTTTAAATTTAAATTTAACCCTTTACTGCGTGATTTTTTTTTTTTTTTTTCAATAAAATAATTTTTTTTTCAGTACAATTTTGATCCTTGAGACAGGGAAAAATAGTGAACAAATTCTTTCCATTATATTTCAATGGTAAAGAGCCTGAATATTAATTGTTCCAAATATGGCCTTACCCACATTTAGGTATCCATGCAACTGAAAATAAAGTTTTCAGGCTAAAAAAAAAAAAAAAATTAAAGTAGTAAAAAATAAGTTAGTAAGTTTCAATAGTTGTTTTTTTTTGTATATGGTACCCCTGCGTTACTCCCAAACATAACAATGAAAATCGGAAAATCTCAATCAGATTTTCAGTGAGCTATTTTCAACCACTCTGCACGTTCTCTATCCTGTGCTGCGCGCTCTAGGACAAAATCGACAATTCTTACTCGTTTAGTACCTGTTCCACATGTTACCCACCATGCAGTGACAGTACAACTCAAGTCCCCTACTTTTAGATAAGGCTTCAAAGTAATTGTTCCAGATCTGTGCTCATCTGCAGTTAAGGGTTAACCTAGGATCAAATGTTGTAATTATTTCATTGGAAAGTGGTTTTAAACGAAAGTGCAAGTTTGTTATAGAGTGGCTATCCGGACCCAGAATTCCAATACAACTATACAAGAGAGACAATTTTGCAGCTTTGTTTCTGTCATGTGTCAGTTTCTTTATCCTAAAAATCCTTCCAAAAATAACAGTTTCATCGATTTCTATGTCCAGATAGTTATGTAAATAACAAGTTAATTAAAATGTAATTAAGCTATTCTTGAAAAAACTTATTAATTTTTAAATTAAAATATCTTAACCAATAAGCTTTAAATAAAATAAACCTAATTAGCTTATATTAAAACTGTTAAATTGAATATAGTTCAAACTACTATACTCAAAAACATATACTCAAAAACACCTTCACTTTCGTTTAAAACCAATTTCAAATGGATTCGTCACATTTTTATTTTTTTTTAAATTTAAGGTTAAAAAAAGTGAGGCAAATCGTCACAACTTTCTTTTTTTTAAAATTTGAAGGTTACAAAATATGAGGCAATCGAGCCTGTGTGAAAATGTCCATAAGAGATCTTCATTATGATGGCTGCCTCCTAGAATGTTTCGAGATCACGTCCCATAAATCTTCTCTGCTGGCATACCTCATTGGTCCAGACAGGAGTGAAGCATGCCGGGAAATAAATCGAATGTGAAGCTGATTAGTGATTTTATAGAGGACTCTTTCGTATTTCGAGGTTCAGGGAAACAACCGAAGATCAATTATCTTTGGGAACAATGGAAACACAGTGAAATTAGGTCTCCGTTTTAAGCCCCTATCACACACGCTTAAAAACCAAACTGACTGTATGCATATTAACTCTGTATGACTTGAAGTAAGTAAGATTACAAGGTTCGTAAAACAATGGAACCGCTAAATAATGCAGAAACCAAAATAGTTCAAAAAAATTGCAAAAACTACCCTACTGCCAACTGTCCTTTTTTTCACTTGTAAGGAGACAATCTACGCAAATTTTGAGAAAAATGCATTTTGCATCGCAAATTCTTTCCTGAAATTTCTTACACAACTATCTTAATCTTTACTCGCTAAAAAGGTGAACTTTTTCCACAATTTTAACTCAAAGTCAAAAGCTGGAACAAGGAGAAAAGGGTATGTCGATGAAGCACATAGAGTATGGTGAATTTGCAGCTGCTGGGCTGAGTGAGTATGTCTTCTAACATCATGTTTTATGCGTGCTTGAACGACATACGCAATACGCATGTGCTTAAAAGACATACTCTATGTCTTCAGAACTCATACTCGCCCCAGTAGCTGTAAATTCGACATACTTTATGTGCTTCATCGACATACCTTTTTCTCCGCGAAGGGGAGGAAATACCACCCTCAAATATGACGCCCTTGACTAAAACCGCACTAGTCTAAAAACAAATCTGTTTTTCGATCAAGTGTGAGTGACTCTCGAGCAACGAATTTTCGCAACACCCTCTCTCGACTGCGATTCCTGTCTTGCAAGGACTTTTACCGGTCTTACCTGTTTTAACGGTGGTTGGCGGTCGGTGATGCTGATGCCATTGCCTATATAGCCACCCTCTGAAATGAGGTTTGGGTGGTACGTGGGATGTCATAATGGGGATGTGGGAGATCGAGACACCCTCAAACAGGTTACAAAGATTCATAACCTGAGAGGGTGGATTGTAACGGAAAGTAATTAACGGCTTTACGCAGCGATAAGGCAAAATCGTTCTTTCAAAAGATTCTACTCAAAACGATTTGATTCATCAAAATGACTCGTTTGCTTCACCCAACGAAGCCTGCGCGGTGAATAGACTATCACGATCGAATATATTTGTAATGTGTCTATTTAAACTCATGAAAAAGATCGAACTGTTGGGTGTTCGGTGAACACCTTCGTATTCGACCTTTAATATGGGTTTAAATGGGCACAGTGCAACGTTGCCAAATTGCGAGCTACGCCACTGATAACGCAGTAACTTCTTAAACATAAACTATGTTTTAGGTGTTTTCGAGGCATCGATGCCCCTACCAACTTGATAAACTAAACTTTATAACCGGAGGGAAAGTTCTGTCATAGGTTAGGTTGGTATTGTTGATCATATTCGATCGCGAAAATTCGCTTAAAGTTTTCGTGTCGATCGCCGTCCAAGGACCTCTCTCTGCAGTGGCGAAGCGTGCTATTTGGCAACAAGGCATTTGGTCCATTTGAACCCAAAGAAAAGGTCGAATCCATTGGTCATCGGCGATTCTTTGGTAATTCGATTTTTTTCATGGGTTTTAATGAGACAAATGCAACGGTGCCACACTTCGCCACTGTCTCTCTGGTTCCAAATAAACTCTGATTCAATGTAATTTCCCCATTAGCGCGTTTTTGAACGGAAAGTTTGGCTACGAAACCAAGGAGTCAGTGCTACCTATTCGCGATTATGAATCCTGCGTGAAGAAAAATAAAAAAATTATAAAAATGAAATTATAAAAAATAAAAAAGACACCTTCACGATTATCTTTAAGAAAAGTTCACACTTTTAAAGTTTGTATCTCATGATTTAATTGCGAAAATATTGTGAGCTTAACCCATGTTTGGTCACATCAAATAGAGAGAGTGGAAAAAAAATTGCACTGAAATTCAATTTCTGTTTTGATCCCACATTAGAAAAAAAAGATAACCAGAGGCACAGCGATCAGTCAACCAAAGACATTTCGAGAATTTGTACCATAAATAGTTCTCGAAAACTTGGAGGAATTTGAGGGAGGTACTATAAGACCATAGATTCTAATGGAGACACCAGTATTATTTTTTGGTGAGCACTATGACCAGATTCTAATAGACACCAGCATTAACTTCAGGTAATAATACTCACTATACTCAGTCCTAGAAATTCCTTGACAAAACGTTGTGCTTTTGGTAATATACGTTTGGTATATTTTTGGTATTTTTTTTTTTTTTGGTATATTTTTGGTTTTTTTTTTTTTTTTTTTTTTGGTGAATAGAATTTTGGGGCTGTTGCAAACTTTTGCGACCGGCCTAGGCGATCTGAAGGTCGATTCAGATCAGAAAACCTCCAAAATTAACGATGGTGTAGCACTAAAAACTGACGATATCCACTCCTAATTTCATTTTAAGTTCTTGAATGCGTGATTGTAATGGTGGCGTTGGACACTAACAATGAGAGATTCCCTTCTAATACTTAATACTTTACGACACTCAATCAAAGCACGGTCAATAAGTGACGACTTTCATAATTTCCTTTGTACTATCGACGAATTAAAGATTGTCGCGAGATTTTCACACATTTTCAGTTATGGGTGTGAGTGTGGGACTGATCTGAAACGGCTTTGCCACCTCCCCGCACTGACTTCTCTCCCACAAAGTGAGAGGAGTATGACAAGTGGCCGAACCGGAACCTTGAAGGCGAAACTTCCTATCTCGTGAAAACATCGCGACAATCTTTAATTCGTCGAAAGTACCTCTGTCACGGTACCAATTGTCGGCTGTTAATCACTACTCTGGTGACTACGGTAGTAATTACTCTATAATTCTTCCTTCCAAGCATAGAAAGAGTGACCAAATTAGGATAGGAGTCTCCCATTTAGTGTCCAACACCGTCACATTACGATCGCGCGTCTAAAAAACATTTTATGAATTTATAGGAGTGGATTTTGTAAGTTTTCAGTGCTACCATCGTTAGTTTTGCATGTTTTTACGTTAAAATTGACCCTTAAATCACCTATAGCAAAAGTTTTTAATAGCCCCCATTGAATAATTACTTTTTTTGCAGTGCGTTTTCTCGTAAAATGTTTCAAATCCGTTCATTCATTGTATCGTTCAAAAGAACGATTTAGTACCGATAACTACTCCAGAGACTCGGGAACACAACAAAACACCACAGCTTGGTCGCAGAGGTACGACGCACTAAGGTCAATGGATCGTCAAAAGCTGACCAAAAATCCAAAAAGTAAATTTCCCATCATACAAGGAGTGTCCCAAAAGTAAGTGTACTGATGCTGTCATTTCAAAAGTATTCTACCTAGAGACTTGATCTTGGTCTTATTTTAAAGACCAAATCAATTTCTATCGATTAAAACCAAGATCACAGTTCATTTCATTAAAAATTAAAAAAGTTATGACGGTTTTTGTGATGGGTGAACGCACGCCGCCTATAGGTTTTTGACAATAATTGTTGAATTGTTTTCTTCTCACCTCTTATACATTTCCAATGAACTTTTGAAGAAAAATCTGCTTGTAAAGTGTTGCTAATTGCTTTTTTTGATAGTCAAGGCACGATTTATCAGTATTTTGTAGCAGACAACATGACCATTAACAGTGAATACTGAATTGCGAAAGCACCTTACGCAAAAAAGGTCTCACTTAAAGAATTCATGGATTTTGCATCAGGACAATGCGCGGCTGCATAAATCAAATTTTACCCGTGAATTTTTAGAGAAGAAGGGTATTAAACTGTTGAGACATCCTCCGCACAGTCCAGATCTCGCATCATGCGACTTCTGGCTGTTTCCAACATTGAAAAGGGATATTTGTGGACGAAGATTTGAGACTAAAGCTGAAATCAAGACAGCAGTTCAAAAAACCCTGAAAAAAAAATTCCCGAAGAAGAATGCGATAAAACTTTTCTTAGAAAATGGGAGGAAATAATGCACAAATGTCTGGAAAGTGGCGGAAAATACTTTGAAAAGTAACCGGAAATTCAGGTGAAGTCGGGGGATAGCGGAGAAGAAGACTTAAAATTGGTAAGAAATTATTTTTGTCAAAAACCTATAGGCGGCGCGCGTTCACCCGTCACAAAAACCGTCATAACTTTTTTAATTTTTAATGAAATGAACTAATCTTGGTTTTAATCGATAGAAAATGATTTGATCTATAAAATAAAACCAAGATTAAGTCTCTAGGTAGAATAGTTTTGAAATGACAGCATCAGTACACTTACTTTTGGGACACCCTTTGTATCATCATTTTGTAAACTTTCAAGATCAATTTTAATGACAGAAAACACTTCTAACCCATACAAGCCCATTGGGTCGTTAATGATCCACATCCCACTTTTTTGTGTTTTCTTTGGACCAAATCCCAATAAAGTTAGGCCAATTTTACACAAAAACCAACCATTTTTCAGCGCATGTATCCTTTTGCTGGCCCAAAATATTTCACATTTTGTTAATTTTTTTTAATCCAATATTATATTTATTGATAACAAATTTCAAACAATTTTGGGCATAATGGGTTGATGATGAGTAATGGGGCTCTTGCAAACTTTTGCCATAGGGGATTGAAGAGTTGATTCATGCATAAAAACCAGTAAAAATGACGATGAGGTCACTAAAAAAATCACGAAATTCAGTCTAAATTGAGACATGTCTTTGAGTTTCCGTAGAGAAAGTGACAGAATAGACAGGAATCTCCCATGATACCTGCGTTGAACCGCCATTACGATCTTGCCGTTATAGCAGTTATGTGAGTTTATTACTGAATTTTAGACTTTCTTAATGTGATTTTCGTGATTTCCGCTGGTTATTACATCAGATTGAATCATTCATTTGCTTACAACAAAAGTTTGCAAGAGCCCCATTCAAACCAAGAAGTGTCGGTACACAAATTTTAAATCAAGCTTAAAAGTTCAAAAACGGTGATTTTTTTTTACTTTTTTCATTTCTGATTTTAGACCACTTTTTTTTTCGATATCAGACCATGGTGCGATGAGACGGAGAAATTGGATATAATAAGCGCGGCGAGAAGGAAAAATATGCATCGGAAATGGGGGTTGAGAATGAATTAATTGATCCGTAGATAATTTGGGGGAAGGATAAACGGATTGCCTGGGTTCGAATTAAACGGAGTATTGGCTAATGACGCTGTTGCGCAATGGAGGTAACTGACCGATAACTGTTAAGAAACGAAGGGATTCTTATCTGTATATGTACTCTGACCTTCAAAAGAAAGTCCGCTCGTCGAAGTGCTCCTTGATCTTGCTGTCCATTATTTTTTCAAAGAGTTTTTAGATTTTTTAAGTCATACTTTTCAAGTGGCAATGCTGTCAGACTCTGAATTACCTGAAAACTGCAAAAATGTTTAAAACTATGTTCAAAGAATGGAAGAATGACAATGAGGCAGTTGCAAGGGTATCAACTTTTGTGTTTTTTATGAAGAAAATGATAGTACTTGATGAGCTGAGAACAATGGTGCCTTTGATTTTTTTCTAAAAGTCCCGGTCTTGGAGGTACGCAGGTGTAAAGTTGGAAAAAATTGTGTGCGTAGTGATGTCACTACGCGGAATTCCCATTTAAAACAATAATATATTTTGGGCCAAAATTTCATCTCCGAAACAATATGACTTAATTAGAAACCAAAGGCATCTTTGTTCTCAGCTCATCAAGTACTTTCATTTTCTTTATTTAAAACACAACATTTCAGACCCTTGCAACTGCCCCATTTCTACCAGGATACTTTCATTTGAAAGTCATGGTACCTTTCTTTATGATTAATCACTTTTCTCAGCAATAAAGAAGGTTACGAAATAGACGGGACTACCCCATGATGACTCGCTCATCCGATCGGCATCTTTGAATATTGTAAAACGCATTTAGGGTAGGGTCAGACCCTTGCAACTGCCCCATTGACCCTAGAATCATCTGAATGAGTTTGAGAGTGGATTTCGGAGACTTTTCGATGCTTTCTCCGTAATTTTCACCTATGCGATTTTACGCAGAGGAAATCGATCCTCCATAACGCTGCAGCAAAATTTTGCAAAAGATCCATTCCTGACTATGCGGCGTTAAGTTATTGTATTACCTCCGAAGTTTTTTTTTTAGGGTGGAAGAAATTTCAGGGGGAGGGGGGGGGGGGGGGTTGTCAGCAAAGAAAATCAGAGGCTTATTAATCGTGGGAATCAGAAGTTCGGGAAGGACGGCAGCGTGATCGTATAACAACATTGGAGGGGGGAGGGGAATTTGAGGTTATGACATTCGGAGGAGGGAGGGAGGTTAAATGCACATTGGCACCAGTGGCTTTGGTACGACGAGGGTGGTTGGGTGGGGGGGGAGGGGAGGGGGTGGGGTGGGAGGGGGGCAATGGAGCTTGAGCATCCGAGGGCGACGGCACTTTTAACGCGAGAGAGAGGGATTCTTTTTCGCCTCACGGTTCCATACCGGTCGGTCGCCTCCCCCCTCCCTCCCCCTCCCCTTCCGCACGCCCGCCGCCCGGCTCAGTCGGTCGGGTGTTATATTGATAAAACCGGGAGAGTTTCATAGTTGAGTTGGAAATCATACCATCATACGCAGACCGGAACTTCCGGTCGGCGGGCGCACCGCGCAACGCTCGCAACAGCCCAGTGTTGCCAACTTTACAGTTTAAAAAAAAATGGAAACCCTTCCATTGACGTCTCGGTGAAGTCGAGAATAAACATTTTCTTCTTAATTGAAACCATGCACAAGTGTCTATTTTTTTTTTTTTTTTTTTTTTTTTTTAGAATGAATCATCTGTGGCATCAAGAAAATTGCGAGTCTTAGAGGCAGGTTTAAATTGATAATATATATTATATAAACGAGATACAAAAATCTAAAAAAATCCCGATAGACAGATGGATAAACAAAGCGACGACATTCGATGCAGTTTTTAGCCTGTATTTTTAAATCCCCATATTATTTGTCATCCTTCTGTCAGATTGTGTCTTGAACATGGTTCATGGCAGATTTTTTAAAGAAAAATCAAGGATTTTCAAGAACTTTTCAAGGACTTTTTACAGGATTTTAAGGACTTCCGACAAGCAAAAACGTAATATTTTTTACACCAACTTTCTTGAGGCAGAAAAAACGCATGTCGATTCTCACATAAGCACTAACCAGAGCAGAATAAGGCACAAATAAATAAAATAGAGAAAAAACTTCATGCTAACTCCTGTATTCTTCTCACGACTTTGCAACCAAAACCACACGACATTCCTCAGGCGCGCAAAAAAAATTATCAACAAAATGATGACCTATAATGAGCTGAAGCAGGTCTTTTTCATGGATTTTCAAGTACATCTGAAGAATTCTTCAAAATTCAAGGATTTTCAAGCATGTGAAAAACAAAAAAAAACAAACAAAAAAATCAAGGATGGTCGAGGATGATCGAGGACTTTTCAAGGCGCCACGAACCATGATTCAATTAATCTACGGTACTATCAAACGTAAGGGTTTTGACAGTCAAGAATGGACGCGTGCTGGTGGTTGCTTCGATTATACACGAGGATTGACAACATACCCTTGACAGTCAAAACTTTATCGTGAGCTAGCACTATCCATGGGCGCCCGCAGCGGGGGGCAAGAGAAGAGGGGGCACCTGCCCCCCCCCCCCCCTGGAATCCAAAAAAGTCAAATTTCACGGTAAAAAATGAAAGGAAAAAAGGAAATGCAATGTTAATCAAAGGAGTAATAGTTAACAAACTTCATTATTGGTTTAATTATTTTGTCATTTTAACTCATTTTTTTGCAAGGAATAGTAGAATTAAACATATTCCTTGATATCATTCTCGTCTGCTTTCCCTTTATCCATTATATCAAACACGTCAAAATTATAACTGTTACGTGATACACCTATACCATGGCTTAGTAATTGTACACCATTTGGATGGGAAAAAAAATCCATTTTCCCCTGGGGGGGGGGGGGGGGTCTCCAGACCTTCCATTGAGGTTCAACAATTTTGCCGCCCCTTGGAAATTTTTCTGCGGGCGCCCATGGTACTATCAAACGCAAAAGTTTTGGCAGTCAAAATTTAGAGATAAGTGGCGATTAGCGACATGGGCGGCGCGTGGGGTCAAAAAGGGGGGGGGGGGCTAAAATTCAACAGCTTTTTTCTTTTTTTTTCTTTCTTTTTTTTTTTTTTTTTCTTCACCTTTTTCAAAATAAAGTTTGACGCAGGCGGGTGGGGGGATAAAAAACCTTTTTTTTTTTGGGAAAACTTGTAATTTTGACTTGAAAGGGGCTAAAATTTTAAAAAAACTGAAAATTTGGACTAAATAAAAAGACACTTGAAACAATTTGGTTCGGAAAATTTTTGAAGAATATAAAAAAAATGGCATATATCGTTTCCTTGGTAACTTCTGAATGAAGCAGACAGATGGCGATAAGAATTGAAAACGTTTTTTTTTTTTCCCCTTTTTTCTTTCTTCTTTTTCCCTTTTTTTCTCGTTCAAAAATTTTTTTAGCCCCTCGTTCCCAAAAAAGTGGGGGGGGGGCTATAGCCCCAATAGCCCCTTATACGCGCCGCCTATGTTAACGAATCCTCCCTCGCTTAAAGTAACTCTCTGCGCTCCACGTCCATTATTTTTGACTGCCCAAACTTCAGCGTTTGCTATAGTACATCGCAAGTCGAAAGTCGCCATCAATCCCTGAATCTCTCTTTCATCCATTCGATATTAAAATGTATAAACGGTTTTTTTTTTACAACCTCAATTCGGCAACGTTGCATGAGCGCAGGACAAGCAGCGCAGCGGACGCAGTAGCGTCAGCGTCGATCCTACAACGTAGCTCGAGATAGTTCCGGTTCCTGGAGAACCCGTGATTCAAGGGTCTCGTCTCCCCCCCCTCCCCCTCACGCTTAGTACACTCCCTCAGCCCTTTCTGGACGCGCGCTTTGCTTCGCGGCCGCCGCGCCGCGCTCGCGTCCCGCCAGTCCCTTTTGTTATTCATAGTTTTCGGGATCTCCTAACTCTCTCACTCACTTACTATCACCCCCCCTTGCCCCTCCCTTCCCCTCACCACGTTGAATGTCATATATTTTAACGCGACCAAGGGTGTTTTGCCGCCGCGCCAGCCTCCGTCCAATGGGTCCAACGAAAGGGTTGTGGCCTTGCGAGGAGGGGAGGGGTGCAGGGTTAATCGTAGTGATGCAGGGATGCAAGGATACATGAGGAACGAACCGAAAATCGCAGGGATCGTAGCGCAGGAAGAACAGGGCAGAGCTCACTCTCTCTTTCTCTCTTTCTCTCTCTCTCTCTCTCCGTGCTCCCTGCAGCTTGCTCGAAATCCACCGAGCTAAAGGTATACGCGGTGTATGGTATTTGGTATATACATATACGCAAACAAACATACCCCCCCCCGTCACCCCCTCAAACCCTCGCTCTCCAAGTGCGCGAAGACAGATACAGATACCTAACCTAACTTTTAATTTATACTCCCTCGTCTTTATAAAAACATTTCAATTGCGCTGGCTAGTGGCTAGCTTCCCCCCCTTCTCGTCTCCTCCTCCTCCTCCCACTCGCTGCTGCTTCGCACCTCTCTAGTCCTCGAGCTTTGTTTTAAGCCTCGGGATCGCAGAAAATAGCCGGGAACCACGGTCACTCTCCCCCCCTCTCATAGGTCGAAAGTTCTCGGTGTCTTTGTTTCAAGAGCGGCTTATGACTCCCTGCAGCAAATGTGATTGTGCGCCCCCTCACCCCCACCAATGAGTTGCGAACAACTCCACATTACCCCTCTCTCTCACACTCACTCTCTCTTTCTCTCTCCCTACCCCCCCTCTCTCTCTCTCTCTCTCTCGCTCTCGCTCTCCCTCTCTCTCCCTCTCTCTCTCTCTCCCTCTCTCTCTCCCTCTCTCTCTCTCCCTCTCTCTCTCTCCCTCTCTCTCTCTCTCCCTCTCTCTCTCCCTCTCACTCCCCGCCTTCTCTTAAAAAGCCCCCCTCGCTCGTGATCTCTTGTACCCACCTCTTTGGTTTTTAAATAAATTTTAAATATTCATTCGCAGCCGAAATGACTCTTGAGGGGTTTTAGTTTAAATACCTCCCTTTCCGGTGACCACACGTGTTAGTGTGTGTGTGGGTGAGTGTGTGTGAGAGAGAGTGCGTTGGTGTGTGTCCATTGCGTCTAAATTTTAATTACCCTCAATCTCAGAGAGAGCACGAAATGAAATGAAGGGGGTGGGGAAGGCTCCTGATCCACCGGAGGAATGCGCCGCGCAGAGCATCCCTGTATCACAATTTGCATAACCACCACATAAAAGGCGACCTGTCTGATATATTAGTATTAGCTCTCCATTTATTTATCGTTTCGGAGCGGTTCGGCGACCCATTATAAGTTATTTACGACGCTGGTTTTTTTTTTTTTTTTTTTTTTTTTTTTTTTTTCGCTCTCTCTTTTTTTACAAAAAAAAATTCTTTTAGGGGCTTTTATTCCATTTTTTAATTTTTCATTAAAGACCCAGGAAAACATTCGCACCCGGAAAAACAAAGGGACGGAGGAGACCGAGGAATATTTTATTAGGACATTGCAATTATATTTATCAATGGAACTTCCAAGAAATATTTGAATGAACAAAAACATTTTACGGCCGGATAAGTGACCACTCACCTTTCCTCCTGTATTTTTTATTATTTTCGAAAGACTAGACGCAATTTAAAAAAAAAAAATCAAAATTAAAGCTTGAATGAGATGCGTTGGCTTCTAGGAGACCCGATTCGTCTTCTCGCAAGATGATTTCTGAGGACAGATGGGGAGGGTACACATTTGTTTTCTCATACTTTTTGCGGAGAAAATAATGAGACAAGCGAATAATACGCAGAGTTGGGCAAATGGGGGTGGTAGGTAATCGTCGTTTTTTTTCGGAGGGTGATTTTATGGTAATCAGGGCTGCGATTTTTACAAGCCACCCATCATATTAGTTGCAGATGAATTAGATATAATCGAAAAGACCCCAAAGTTTACTATTTATCTCCGAAGAATACATTTAATTACCATCTAAAGGATAATCGAAAAGACCCCAAAGTTTACTATTTATCTCCGAAGAATACATTTAATTACCATCTAAAGGATAATCGAAAAGACCCCAAAGTTTACTATTTATCTCCGAAGAATACATTTAATTACCATCTAAAGGATAATCGAAAAGACCCCAAAGTTTACTATTTATCTCCGAAGAATACATTCAATTACCATCTAAAGGATAATCGAAAAGACCCCAAAGTTTACTATTTATCTCCGAAGAATACATTTAATTACCATCTAAGGATAATCGAAAAGACCCCAAAGTTTACTATTAATCTCCGAAGAATACATTTAATTACCATCTAAAGGATAATCGAAAAGACCCCAAAGTTTACTATTTATCTCCGAAGAATACATTCAATTACCATCTAAAGGATAATCGAAAAGACCCCAAAGTTTACTATTTATCTCCGAAGAATACATTTAATTACCATCTAAAGGTTTCACGATTACCGATTACCCAGTAATCGTGTAATCGATTACACTCAATTTTGCCCAACTCTGATAATAAGTAACGATTAAATGATACTGACCAAAATAAGACATTGTTAATGTGATGTTCTTGCGAATAAGTGTGACATCTTTCATCCTCATTTGACTATGGTGGAACATAAAACAGAAGAAACAAAATAGATAGTTAGATTTGTAGAAGGAACATTCAAGGCATGCATGTCATGTCATAATGTTGAATGTTCGTTGAGATTCGGAAAAACAAACAATTTTACTTTTGAACATATTTAGACATTTTTTTACAATTAATTGTGTTCGGAAGCGTAAAAAAAAAAAAAAAAAAAAAAAAAAAAAAAAAAAAAAACAAGTGATGACTACATCTTTTGTTTTGTTAATGGGTCTTTTACGCCTAAATATACAGCAGATTTCCCAAAACATCAACGACAGGGGAAGGGGGGTGCCGACAAAACCTGATGACCATTTTAAATACCTCTTACGCTAAGAAAAAAAAACAAAAAAAAACAAAACAAAACAAAACAAAAAACAAAACAAAAAACAACAAAAAAAAAAAAAAGCAACAGAGAAAATGTCTGAAATCCTCGAGGCATGTTAATCTAATAACTCTTCCTAAATGGTTGTTACACGAATGTAAATCCAAAACCAGTACACTTGAAGAAAAAACCAAAGTCATCTTGGTTCTCAGATCTCAGCTCAGCAAGAACAATGGCTGGCGCATGGGGTCGAAAAAAAAAGGGGGGGCTAAAAAAAATCGATAACCTCTTCTTTTGCTTATCAGACAGTTTCTTTTTCTTTTTCTTTTTTTTTAAATTTCAGCCCCGAATCCACAAAAAGAGGTGGGCTTTGGCCCCAATAACCCCATACAAGTGCCGCCCATGTCAAGAATTTTGGTTTTCTTCGTGGGAAAAAAAAACCAATCAATATCAGACTTTTGCAACTGCCCTAGTATAGATTCATTTCGAGTGCCATCACAATAAAAGGAGTCTTTCTCAACACCTGCAAGGGGTAATCGATTTGTAATTCACGCAATCCTACATCAATAATTCTTGTAAACAATCGACTATCGCTTCTCCCTTATGAACTTTCGCAGAAATTCCGATTACTTGGAGGTGGAGGTTCAATGGAATCACCTAAAGATCGATTCTTTTCTATAGGTTTAAATTTAAGAGCTTTCGAAACAACAAATCGATTGTTTTGTTCTGAATCAAATGGAAGGAAAACATTGTTATCAAATTTCTCGAGCCGCCGCTGGAATAGGGGGCTATCACGTGACTCAAAACCTCAACCTCCATCTTCTTCTAAAACAGGAAAGTTGTTGGACGAAGAAAGAGAAAGAAAATTTCCTAGAAACGATACTATTCTTTAAATTATAATACTTTCTGACTCCCATCATCTGAGTGTGGAATATATACTGCAGCATTGAACTTTTTTCCTCCACATTTTTTGATCAGAGCTTAACAGACTGAAGAAAGACCAGAGTAAACAAAACTGGTGGTGGGAGGGATTACAACTCTACAAATCAGGACGTAAATCAACAAAAACTAGGATCTCATCCCTTCCCCCTCCCACCATCCATACATCTAAAGCAACAAAGAATCTTGAGAAAGTGAAGCGCTTAACAGGATTTTGAATAAAAGGGGGGGGAGAGAGAGGGAGGCTATGTTCACGTTCATGAACATCTTAACAGGGCCCCTTTTCACCTTGTTATAAAAACACCTTAGGCTGATCCTGTGGTGATTGTGCGTGAGTAAGAGTGTGTGACACAATCAAATACTCCCTTTATTTCTTTCCGGCTCATCCCTCCGGATAATACGAGAAAATGTTGATGAAGGTCGTGGATGAAGGATATGAATGGGTGTATCACACTGTTCGAGCGGATTAACCTATGGGTATCTGTTATAATTAAGTAGATGGAGCTCAGTAAATACTTATATCAAAAAAATAGTACGTATATTTATATTTGAAGTTCAAAAGAAACATTTTTATCTCTTTTGTAGCCTGACTGCAGAGAGTTTGTTTGTTAAGCTGGGTAAAGAAACGATGGTAAATAATTTGTTTATTTAATGTGTTATTTTTTTTTTATCTGCGAACAAAATGTTTTCTGGATGTTTTGATCCGGTTGGCTGAAAGCTTCATAGAACCTGGAAATTATCAAGACTGCGGTTTTGTGCACTTTATTGAGGGCCTCCGATGCAATCTGCACCAGAGCTGCCGATTTGCGTAGATTTAATGGCATTTTTAAATTCACCGATGATTCCACCGGTTGAGAAAAGATTACATAGTTCAATTCAGCGTATGACTGTAATGCACAAAAATACTCTGATCTATAATATTTTCTCAATCGGTGGAAACGCCCTTAATTAATTTAACTGTCCGCGAGTTTTCAAAGTTATCGACGACTCTACCGGTTGAGAAAAGATAAAAGCCGCTAGTATTTTCGCGCATTACAGTCATACATTGAACTAAACTCTGTAATCTTTTCTCAACCGGTGGAATCATCGGTGAATTTAAAAATGTCATTAAATCTACGCAAATCGGCAGCTCTGATCTGCACGCAGCGTACTGTGCACATATAGCAAGCGCAAGACCTGTGACTTTTGATTTTCTGTGGTTGGCTGTCTCCGTAGGCGGACCGTGACCAAAAAAAGTGGGGGGGGGGCTAAAAATTATGACCTTTTTTTCTTTTTTCTTTTTTTTTTGCTCCTCAAGTCTCAAAGTCATGACTTTTTCCCGATTTTTAGCCCCTCCGCCCAAGACAATTGGGGGAGGCTATAGCCCCCCAGCCCCTGATACGGTCCGCCTATGGCTGTCTCTCGTTTGAATCTTATGTTCAAGCTGACGAATGTCCGCTTTCTTCTTCTGGTTCGAATAATGTTTCTGTAAAACATTCACCCTTTCAACTCCGTTTTCGGATATATTATAGACAAAATAATTAAACTGTAGGGAAGAGTTTTGGATAGAGTAAAAAGATTTTAAATTATTTAAGGCATACTTTCAAGTGGCAATGCTGTTAGACTCTGAAATACCTGAAAACTGCAATCTTTAAACTGGTCAAGGAATGGAAGGATGAAAATTTCTACCAGGACTTTTGAAAGTCATAGTACCAAAGACATCCTTATTTTCACAGAGTACTTTAATTTGCTTCACTGGCGGATCCAGGAATCTTTCTCTCTCTCTCTCTCTCTCTCTCTCTCTCTCTCTCTCTCTCTCTCTCTCTCTCTCTCTCTCTCTCTCTCTCTCTCTCCCTCCTCCCATTAGAATGCGAGAGTTAGAAAAGGACAGACTGAGGGCAGTCACGTGATTTTCTCACCCTCTTTTTTATCCTTTTATAACACATGCATTCAAATGGCCATAGAGGACATAATTTCTTGGATCCGCCATTTATTAGCTTGCTCAAAAAAAAAGAACAAAAACAAAAATAGAACAAAAACAAACAACCACAAAAATCGAGACCCTTAATTGCAACTGTCGCATACGTTCGTCTCAATATTGTGAGCAATTCTCATCAGCTACTCCAGTTGTATAATCTTTGGTGCCTGCATGTACTATTGTGCTGCGGCTGAAGATTTTAACGAACGGACGAAACTTAAACACTCTCGGAGGCTGGCCACGTTAGAGCTGTTGACGGTGTATATAGTATGTATGCATGATGCCCGACTTGAGAAATATTAATGAGTTACATTTATAATGCGATGACAGATTTCGTGAGCACCTTGGCCGTTGCACCTCGCGCGCCCTCTTACCCCCCCCTCCTTCCCCATAAGCACCCAGGGCCGCCCCCCTCTCCCCCGGTTTACAGTGGTCAACGCCGGTGACGAACCTCCCCGACCTCCTGGATCCTCGGCTCACCAAGCTCCCACAGCTGAGCCACCGCGACCGCGTCACCACACCAATCGACCGCCCCCTTCTCTCTCTCTCTCTCTCTCTCTCTCTCTCTCTCTCTCTCTCTCTCTCTCTCTCTCTCTCTCTCTCTCTCTCTCTCTCTCTCTCTCTCTCTCGCCCTCCCTCTTCCTCTCTCATTAATGACCTCCATCATATTAATCAACATTTTTATTTCGTTTTTATCTGATGCGCATGTGAGTGTATGCGATATTCCATTCCTGGAGATCCGATCCGAACCCCTCGAAGAGTTTTACCGCCTTTGGAGAAGAGCCTCCCCGCCTCCTCCCCTTTCGACCCCCTCCTTCCGCTCTGTTTTTGCCCTGTCTTATATCACGCTGAGTGTACCAAAGTTTACTGAGACTCCAGATACAGCACTGGCACATTGTATACAGGGTTGACTGTATAAAAAAAATAAACTGCGGGTAATACCCCACAAAAACTTTCTCACATCAAATTTAATCTAGAGGGCCCCCAGACCTCCTTATATTTTCTGGGAGTAACCCCTACACCCCCTTTAATAATCAGGGGGAAATCCTTAGATCCCTTATAATATTCCGGGGTAGACCCATATACCCCTCTATACCATTCTGGGGAAAACCCTTAGACCCCACTTAAGTTGTTAATTTAAAGTAGGCTGATTGCAGAATTATTTTTGCTTTTCATTAAAATTCAAACAGCTATAGAGGAAGGGAACCAAAACCAGACCGCTGTTTAGTTTTTAGGCTGTGGCTCAGCTAAAAATTTATCAAATTTAAAAACTTTAAATCAACACTTATAATGTACATAGGACCCTTACCTTTAAGAAAATGTCCTTTTGGTTTAAAATTTAGGCCCTTAGATTCTTGTGAGAAAGAAAATTGCGGGAGATGTCAAAAACACCATCTGAGAAAAGGGGCTTCACAACTGGACCGCCTGGTACTTGGATTGCGTTTTTTCTTTGTTTTTTCACTTCAAAAAGCCAAAAACACGAATTTTCCCATTCGTGACCATTTTTAGCCCCTTCGCCCAAAAAAGGGGGCTATAGCCCCCCAGCCCCTGATACGGTCCCCCTATGAGTGATTAGTGGCGCTATCCATCGGGTTGAAGTCTGCAGAAAACTGTCGCCTATAAAATCACCTTAATTGACATACCTCCGAGAAATGAAAGAAAAGGAGAGAGAGAAAGTCCTCTTGAGAAATATGCGATGTAGTCACTGAGGAAGGAGAGAAAAAGAGAGGAAATATAAGCAAGATACTGGACAAGAGTGGCGATCGGTGAGTGTGGGGGGGGGAGAGGAGGGGAGAGGTTTATCCATGTAAACGCGCAGATACCGCGCAGAGAGCGATAAAAACAGATCGCGCGGTATAAAAAGTCGGCGCGCTCTTTTTCTTCCCGCGACTGAATTTTGGCCATAAAGTCAAAGCCATAAAGACTCTTGGCTGTATGTGGTGTGGTATGAAAGAGTATGGGAAGAGAAAGAGAGGAAGGGAGAGGGGGGAGAAGAGAGAGAGAGAGAGAGAGAGAGAGAGAGAGAGAGAGAGAGAGAGAGAGAGAGAGAGAGAGAGAGAGAGAGAGAGAGAGAGAGAGAGAGAGAGCGAGCATGGGAGAGGGTGGGATGGTCTCCAACCATTCAATCCGCAGTGGATTGATACGTGAAGTTATCTGGATACTGAATGTTACTGGACCGCAAATATTAAAAAATATTATAAAGATACTATAAGGATGTGTTTTTGGGGGAAAAAAAACACCTCTACCTCATCTCCTTTCAGTTTCATAAACACTACTGCAACAAGCTTTACCAATAGAGGGGCTACTGATACATGGTATAAGTCATATCCAGTAGCGTACGCAGCAATATGTCTCTCATTCTCTTCTCCCGTTTGAATGCATGTGCTGGAAAAGGAGAGAAATAGGGGCTGAAGTCACGTTTTAGCCCCTGTTCTTGTCCTTTTCTAACACACGTGCTCTGTTGGGGAAAGAGAGAGAAAGACAAATTCCTGCGTACGCTACTGCTCATATCCCAAAGTGCGACAGCATGGACGAAATTGGACTGATTCTGGTTTGAACGAAAGTGCAAGTGTTTAACCCTTTCCAGCACGCATTTTGGAATTTGACTTTTTTGGAGATATTTTTTAGACCGTTCAAAAGAGGACAATTTTCTAAGACTTTTGATGGGTCACACAAGATTTTGCAAAATGCCCGTTTAAATTCCATTGAAACCCGTGTTACATAAAATGGTACATATGTGTACCACTTTGCTGGAAAGGGTTAAGAGAGGCTATCTGGACACAGAGTTCCAATACGAAATATTGGAAAATATTCCAATATAGAAAATGTTGCTTGTTTCTGTCATACGTCGGTTTCTTTGCTGTGCGAATCCTTACCAAAAAACAAACAAACAAACAAAAAAACAAACAAAAAAAAAAACAAAAAACAAAAAAAAAACTGTTATATCAATGGGGCTGTTGCACACTTTTGCAAGCGATTTGATAGTCGATTCTGGTGTAAAAACCTCCAAAAATAACGATGGCAGCACTAAAAACTTCCGAAATCCCCTCTTAAACTTATTGAACGCTTTTATTTGCGCGGGCGTAGTAGTGGCTGAGGAAAGTAACAATGGGAGATTCCCATCTAACAATACTGTAACTCCACCAAGAAGTGGCCAATAAGAGATGATTTTCATTTGACACCGGTGTCATTAGGTGTTGCGGTTCCATTCATCGGATGTGGATCATCACTCTGATGACTAATTATTACTCTGTGAATTATCCTTGTCAGCATAGAGAGAGTGGCGAAATTAACCCTTTGTAGACCAAGCCCGAGCAGTGGCGGCTCGTGCAATCTGGCAACCGTGCACTTTTGCCACTTAAACGTACGCAAAAAGATCGATACTAGGTGAGGCGCTACGCCTCACCAAGTAATCGATTATTTTACACAGTTTTAAATGGAGGAAATCCATTGTTGCCACATTGCACGAGCCGCCGCTGAGCCCGAGTCTACTCGTTTTTCTCCTCTAGTCTATTTCATATTGATTCAGTCTTCATTCCAGATGAACGCGATTAGCGATGAAAACACTCACAAGATACGGCGCCTTCAATGTGTCGTATATGCAATTTCAACTCCTCCGAGTACGAACAGTTAAATACCTTCCCTATTTAAACGGATGATTGGCGTATTTTTAAAACCTGGTCCTTAAGGGATTAAGATAGGAATCTCCAATCGTTACTGCCCTCGGCCACCACTATGCCCTCGCAAATAAAAGCGTTTATTGAGTTTAAGAGTGGATTTATTCGGAAGTTTTTAGAGCTGACATTGTTATTTTTCGAGGTTTTTACAGCAGAATCGACCGTTAAATCGCTTATAGCAAAAGTGTGCAACGGCTCCATTTCTGTGTCCATGTAAAACACTTGCACTTTCGTTTAAAACCAATTCCAAATGTATTCGTCACAATGTTTCTTTTCAAAATTTAAAGGTTAAAAAAAAAGAGGCAAACACACCGAGCCTGTGTGAAAAACGTCCATAAGAGATCTCGATCAAGGCTGCCTTCGTGAAGTTTCAACAAATCACACCCCACAAATCCTCTCAATCGCTATAGCTCGTTGTGTCCCCTAGACCTTCCATTGGGGTTCAAAAATTTCAGGGGCGTCATTTCGAGCCTGGCTTGAGAGGGGGGGGGGGGAGCAAAAATCTGATGACCTTTTTTTTCTCTCTCTCTCTCATCAATATAATGTGTTCCTGTTTCTGAGCCTGACTTCAAATCCTTGGGGGGGGGGGCAAATGCCCACCCTGCCCCTCCCCTCAAATGACGCCACTGAAAAATTTTGCCCCCTCCTGGAATTTTTTCTGCGATCGCCTATATAGTGGATTGTGGTCATGCTGAAATTTTCGGTGTCCGTTAAAATCCACGATTCATTTTCTTGTGCGACGCGCAACGCAGAGGCGCTCTCCGCCGTGAACCTGAATTTATGTGCCCCGCGGATTCTTTCACTCCCCCCTCCCCCCTTTCGCAATCCCCCCTCCCCTCCCCCACCCCGAGGTTTCCACCCGCGCGCGTTCCAAGTGCCTAAGTCGCGCCAATCGGACCGGACGGTGGTCAACTACCCTCATTCCGCGCTCACAGAGAGTACAAGAGGGAGACGGGGGGATGGGGGAGAGGCAATAGAAATACTCTCCTCTGAACCCATACTTAATGTCATCCTTAATTCCTTTTCACCATTACATATTTTCCGTCGACGATTCCTGGCACGGCCATACCAACCATACAAACCATATACATGCACATACAACACACCCCCCAATCTTTTCGTATATTATACGGTATATACATATATATATAACACTCATTGAATTTTTATTTTCAGACCCGTTTCCTGTCTCTTTGCTCCATCCCCCTTACCCTCCTTCTACCCCCCTCCCCCTCCCCCCTCATCACCGTACCTTTTTTCCCCCTCTTTCTCTGACCCCATCTCCCTTCCTTTTTTTTATATCATTATTATATGGTTGTCCCCTATTTTTCCGGATTTTGTTTTATGGTCCGGTCCTTCCCCGTCTCGTCTCCTTCCCGTGTTTACACGATTGTTGGTATAAGGTCAAACACTTATTGCTTCTCTTAGCGATGCGATAACTTTTCAACGAAGCTTATTCTTCATAAAAAGTACCCCCCCCCCTAAGTTTTTTTTTGGGGGGGGGTGATGAGGGGGTGTGTGGCGTGTTCTTCCTTCTGTGTGTCTTAAATCACGCGCGAAATGAGAATGAGAGAAACCTCGAGATTCCCCCCCCCCATGAAAATTGGTTCGTGGACCTTTTTTCAATCCGTTGGAAGTTTTTTGATGCTTTTATAGATGCGAAACTAAAAGCTTACATGTAAAACAACGAGCTATAACTTTAGAGTCAGTGGCGTCGTGTGCCAACTGGCAACGTTGCAATTTAACCATTTAAAACCATGTAAAATATCGATTCGAGGGAGTGCACTGTGCACCTCCAACAGTTCGACCTTTTATATGGATTTAAATGGCCAAATTGCAAAGTTGCCAGATGGCACGCGACGCCACTGCTTTAGAGTGGCAAATCAAGGAACGTTCCGCTGGTTCACTGTTTATGTCGCACTTAGGGCGCCGCCATGCCATCTTGCCGTAAAAATCGATTTTGAGGTTAGATTTTGTGGGTCGATTCCGGTAGTTTCGTAAAAAACAAAAAAACCTGGGCATCGCCGAAAACGACCTACAAAATTTAACCTCAAACCTTGGAATCTGCCGCCTAAATTCCGCTTTTTCCCGGGATTCCTTCTACCCTGCGTGTGGCACAAGGTGGACCAATCCGCTGCCACTCTAAAGTTATATCTCGTTGATGTAAAAGCGTATTTAGTTTCGATGATCACCGTCATACGGTTGGTGCCAGTGCCGGATCCAGTAAATTACTTTTCCGGGGAGGGGGAGGGGGGGAGGGGGCACGTTTATGAAGTTTTAAAATTGAAGCGTTTGCAGGAGGAAATTTTGGGCTGTTTCTTATTGCAAAAAGGCAACATTTGAGGCCTCTGGGTGGAGTCGTGCCCTCCTAATCCGCCCCTGGTCCCCGGATCCGCCACTGGTTAGTCTAAGTTATATTTAAGTTTATAGTTTAAGTTATTTTGAATATCCCTGGAAAAACTCGTCACTATAAAGATCCCATGAAATTGTCCAAAAAACACCTAAAAAAGGTGATACCACCAAAAGTTCTTAGCGATATAACCAAATTTTGTGTGACTTTTGAAACAATTTTAGGGGATCTTTGATGGCCAGTTTTGCTAGGGTATGCAAACGATTTGGAGTAGCTTTTACTGTCAACGAGAGATAGAGCTACGAAATCAACTAACTATAGGGCGTGGGAATTAAAGGGTTAAGAAAATCATAGAGACATTTTCTTTTTCTTTAAGTGGGTGTGTGATAGTTTTTGCCTATCCTGATAATTGCAGACGCTCGGTACTCAGTAGTACATTATTTTGCAAGTGTGAACGATTTAGAGTAGCTTTTACAGTCAATGAGGGACAGAGCTACGAAATAAAATAACTATATAGCGCGTGATAATGAAAGGGTTAAGATTTTCATATGGGGAAACTGTCTTTCTTTGAGTGGGTGTGTGATTGTTTTTGCCTATCCTGGTTATTTAAGGCGCTCGATAGTACATTATTTTGTAAGTGTAAACGATTTAGAGTAGCTTTTACAGGCAATGAGGGACAGAGCTACGAAATCAAATAACTAGGGGATGGTGATGAAAGGGTTAATCCAAATTCCAAAAATCATACGATTTAGTTCACAAGACTGTAGATTTTTTTTTTTTTTTTTTTTTTTTTTTTTTTTAACCGGAGGACGACCGCAAGTTGGAAGGATCAAAAAAGGTATCAAGATGATAAACTGGGCATTCAAATCACCCGCGCCGCCGACTGTGACTCCTTGCTCATGACTCATGACTCTGATCACTCACTCGTGCGTCACGCGTCACGCGTCATACGTCACGCGTCACGCGTCATGCGTCTCATTACACAGCCACGCACACCGCGAGAGTCCGGTTGAAAATCAAGGGCCCTAAATAGCGGCCGCGGTCGCAGGGTGCAGGCACAGGGCACAGGCCACAGGCCGCACAGCATCCTCCAATATGGGCCTGGCCTGGCCCCAATCCCACTTGGGGGCCTCTCGGCTTCTCTTCTGATCCTTACCGTCACTCAATCCACCTCACAGTAGATGCAAACATGACATTTTCCGTTTACTATCATTCCGTGTATAAAATTCAATATTATGAACAATAAATGACAAGATATGGTCCCAAAAAAAAAACTAGTTTAGTCATATATATCAAAGCTTTTAATGGTCCAAAATAAAAAATGAGAAATAAACTGAAACTAACTTCATAATACTTAATAGCCAATCTTGTAATAATTAAAGTAAGTAGGACTTATATAAACTTATAATATAAACGCCAAAGGCCTTTCGATGAGCATCACTGGCGCAACCAGGATATCTTCCATCTCTCTCATTTCCCATTTGAATGTATGAGTAGGAAAAGGACAGAAGGAGGGGGTTTTATCCCCTTGTCCATCCTTGTCTAACATACGTTTCTTAATGGAGAAAAGAGAGAGATGAAGAAACTCTCGGTGCGCTACTGATGAGCATCATCAGGTGCAAGTTATAAAATGAAAAGTTATAAACAAGTAAAAGTTAAAACAATGAAAGCGATAAAAAAAAAAAAACAATTTAACCTAATACCGAAAAATAACAAGGTGCCTTCAGCCAATGATGTTTCGCTTTCCTGACTCCAATTTTATACATATAGTTATATAGTTATTTTTATTATAGTTTAAATGGTTTTTTATTGTTTTAGCTTTTACTTACTGATAACTTTTCACTTTATAGCTTGCCACTAATGATGCTTGCTCGTAATGATCGAAAAGCCTTTGGCGTACATGTTAATTTAAATCCTAATTTAATTATTACATGATTGGCTATTTTTATTAATTTATTGTCAATGTATTTCTCATTTTTATTGTTAATCCAATACGCCGTGTTCTTTGCAATGTTTCAATTCTCAATGAACCAGGTCACGCGGTTTCTGCAAGAAAATACTGTCACTGATAGTACGTTTCTGAAGTATAAACTCGGAAACTTTCTTTGTTCGGAAAAATCAATTTGTCAGTCCACTGTGCTCCTTTGTGCCGCTAACTAACCCGCGCACTTTGATTTCTTCCCTCTCGACATTCGATGCTTGATGATGCTTGATGTATTCATTACATTTGTCATTCGGCGAATGTCTTTATTCAAATCCTAACCTCAAAAATGGATGAGGATTGGGAAAGGCATTCTTCACAGTCATGCAGTCCGACATTCTTGCGGCGACCGTCTGATTTAATTTGACCGACAAACCAGAAATCAATCTTCCGAAATAGAGAATTATTCACATAGTTATTTGTCCTTTGATCCTTGGATAGCTGAGCTGGGTCCAATGGAAGCGACGTATGCTATAGGCTGATGTCATTAATTGTTTACTGGACACTAAAAAATAGGGCATCACAAATACAGCTGGGGAAAAATTTGCAAGTTGGAATTCCGCAATTTGAAAGAAAAAAAAAAAAAAAAAAAGAAAAAAAAAATTAATCAACCCATGTTGATATTTTAAAAATGGGTCCAGTCAGTGAGAAATAAAGACCAAGAACATGCTTTACTTATACTTCCCGCGTTGCAAAAGTGAAGTAGGTAAAAATGTTCTCACTTCTGCTTATATTAAATCAGTTATAAATAATGTAAGTGTATTAATCGTTTTTTGTAAATGCGTTTTATCAGTTATAAATAAGTAAGTGTTTGTTATCAGTTGTAATTTCGTAAGTGCATTTCATCAGTTATAGAGATATATGTGTATCATCAGTTATACATATTTAAGTGCACTTTATCAGCAATAAATAGTAAAATTATTTTATCAGTTATATAAATGTGTAAGTGTATCTTATCAGTCATAAATATGTAAGTGTATCTCATCAGTTATAGATGTGTAAATGAACTTCATCAGTTATAAATATGTAAGTGTGTTTTATCAGTTGTAATTTTGTAAGTGTATTTCATCAGTTATAAAGATATAGGGTTATTATCAGTTATAATAATATGGAAGCGTACTTTATCAGTTATAGATAATAAAATTATTTTATCACTTATAAAAGAGTGGGTGTACCTTATCAGTTACAAAAATGTAAGTGTACCTCATCAGTTATAGATACATGAATGTGCTTCATCAATTAAAAATAAGTAAGTGTATTTTATCATTTTTGTGTAAGTGTACTTTATCAGTTATAAATATGTAAGTATATACATATTTTTATCAGTCTTAATTTTGGAACTATATTTAATCAGTTGTAATTTTGTTCAAGTGTGCCTCATCAGTTATAGATACATGAATGTGCTTTATCAATTAAAAATAAGTAAGTGTACTTTATCAGTTATAAATATGTAAGTATATACATATTTTATCAGTCTCAATTTGGGAACTATATTTAATCAGTTGTAATTTTGTTCAAGTGTACCTCATCAGTTATAGATACATGAATGTGCTTTATCAATTAAAAATAAGTAAGTGTACTTTATCAGTTATAAATATGTAAGTATATACATATTTTATCAGTCTCAATTTGGGAACTATATTTAATCAGTTGTAATTTTGTTCAAGTGTACCTCATCAGTTATAGATACATGAATGTGCTTTATCAATTAAAAATAAGTAAGTGTACTTTATCAGTTATAAATATGTAAGTATATACATATTTTATCAGTCTCAATTTGGGAACTATATTTAATCAGTTGTAATTTTGTTCAAGTGTATCTCATCAGTTATAAAAACGTAAGTGAATTTCATCCGTTACCAACAACAGGTGTGATTACATAATTAAACGATAGGTATATGGGCATCACTCGAGTAAATGGACTATAATGCGCCGAAGAAATTCCGACATCTCCTCAATCCACACAATGTGGACGCGACGCTTGAAACTCCTGTTGCTATATTTGCATGTATCGCTCACGATTTCCTTTCCTCCTCGGTTACCTACTCATTGATCCTGAAGAATTAAATTATTTCAGGAACATCCTGCGCGCCCTCTCCCGCATCCCTCCATCCCTCCCGCCTTCCCGCCCGCCCGCGAGACCGAGACCTCCTCGCGGTTTAAATCGACAACTTGTTGATGTCCGTAATTCGATTTTCGAGCAGCTTTTAATGCGAGTCGTTAAGCGGCGATAACGCTATACGCAATATACAATTGATGCCGTTTAACCACTGAAAAAGGCTTAAGAATTGTGAGGTCCGCTCTTTCGTGGAAATCCCCGTTTGAGCTTCACGGCCGATGCCCCCGTTGAGAGCGCACTCCTTGTTTCACGGCCCTTCCTCCCGTCGAGATCCGTCTCAATTCTTACGCTCATTATTCAGATTACCGATCAGATAAAAGTAAATCAACCCCTTCCTGCGATTTCTTCCTCGTACAATAGGAGCTCACCCCCTTTTGCCCCCACCCCCTTCCCCGCTCCTCTTCACGCGAACGTTATGCTATACGCCTTAGCGTTAAGCCCCGGCAATATATTTTCATTACATTTTGAAACCTTTTTTTTTTTTTTTTTTTTTTTTTTTTTTTTTTTTTTTTTTATGAATACAGACCGGATTGGTTAATGGTGAATAGTGAAGAGCTGACGGTTGCGGCTTGAGGGCGGTTTTCTCTCGTTAGTAAGATTATCTATTTATCCGCATTTTCTTTGGGCATCGCGGCATGAGCTTCCTGTCAACGTGTTGTCATACTTTTCGATTATGCTCTCGCGCATTTCGTTTTCATATGTAATGTCGTTGAATGGTGCCGCGATGCGGAAACTGGCGGATCCAAGGAATCGTCCTTCTCTTTCTTTTCTTTTCCTCTTCCCCCTCCCTCTCTTCCTTTTCTCCCCTTCTTGGGGGAGAGAGATGAAGAAAGACCAAAAACCGGGTTCTTAAAAAAAAAAAAAAAAAAAAAATTTAATTTAATAAAAAAAAAAAAAAAAAAAAAAAAAAAAAACGCTTCGGTAGCGCTGACAAAACCTTTATGGAGAAAATGACCAATAAAACCCCTTGAGCCACAATATTTGGGTCACCCCGAAAAAAACTCTTCAGTTAGGGTACAAAACTTTTTTCCACAAAAGTTTTTTTACTGGGTCATTTTTCTATCAAAAGGGTTTTTTTTAGCGCTACTAAAAGTTTTTTCTATTTTGGGGGGGATGGGGAGGGGGTGGGGGGATGGGGGGGAAAAAAGGGGGGGGGGGGGGGGGGGGGGGTGGGGGGGGGTGGGGGGGGTGGGGGGGGGGGGGGAAACTTTTTTACCATTCCGGTGCCCTATTGGGCCCGGATTAAAAATCCAAATAAAATTTTTCTGAAAAAAAAAACCCCAAAACAAAAAAAAAACAAAAAAACAAAAAAAAAAAAAAAAAAAACAAAAAAAAAAAAGACTTCTGAAATTCTCTAAAAAAAAACATACTTCCCTACTGGAATACCCAAATCAAAATTAAAGAGAATTTTGGAAGCATTGGAGAGACTGACCAAAAAATTTTCCCCCTGCCGTATAGGCCGGAACCTAATCCATTTTCTTTTGCCAACCCAACTTTCGTTAGAGAAGGATGAAAAGAGACTGGACGGCGTGGCAGAGGGGGACAAGGTTCGCCCAATACCTCAGTCCCCCCAGTATGAGTGGAAGGGGGCCAGTGCCAAGATATGAAACCCCTTTAGGGCGATGACTCCATTTGCAAACTGAATCGATAGAGGGGTCACAAGGGGGGTTTTGGGACATCTTTTTTTACCGTAAAGAAAAGAGTTGTCTAGGGAAGGGGGCCCGGTGCAAAAGATATGAAACCCCTTTAGGGCGATGACTCCATTTGCAAACTGAATCGATAGAGGGGGCACAAGGGGGGTTTTGGGACATCACTTTTTGACCGTAAAGAAAAGAGTTGTCTAGGGAAGGGGCCCCGGTGCAAAAGATATGAAACCCCTTTAGGGCGATCGACTCCATTTGCAAAGCTGAATCGATAGAGGGGTCACAAGGGGGGTTTTGGTGACATCACTTTTTTTACCGTAAGAAAAGAGCTGTCTAGGGAAGGGGGCCCGGTGCAAAGATATGAAAACCTTGAGGCGATCGACTCCATTTGCCAATCTGAATCGATAGAGGGGTCACAAAGGGTTTCGGCGACATCACCTTTTTGACCATGTAAAGACTAAAGAGTCATGAGTTCCTAGGGATCATACGACCCCAGGTGCAAAAGATATGAAAACCCTTGAGGGCGATCGACTCCATTTGCCAATCTGAATCGATAGAGGGGTCACAAGGGGGGTTTCGGCGACATCACCTTTTTGCCCAGTAAAAAACCTAAAGATTTAAATGAGTGGAAGGCCCCGGTTTGCAAAAGATATAAAAAACCTTGAGGGCGATCGACTCCATTTGCCAATCTGAATCAAATAGAGGGGTCAAAAAGGGGGGTTTCGGCGACATCACCTTTTTTTGCCCAGTAAAGAAAACATGAGTTGCATAGGGAAAGCGCCCCGGTTTGCAAAAGATATGAAAACCCTTGAGGGCGATCGACTCCATTTGCCAATCTGAATCGAAAGAGGAGTCACAAAGGGGATTTTGGTGACATCCCCTTTTTTGCCCAGTAAAGAAAACATGAGTTGCATAGGGAAAGCGCCCCGGTTTGCAAAAGATATGAAAAACCTTGAGGGCGATCGACTCCATTCGAATCAGTGGGGTCTCTAGCGGGGTTTCGGTTTTAGAGAATAGTGAGTAGAGCTATTTCAGCAGTGTTGGCGTACCTGGATCTCTAGACCATGATCTTTGGTGCATTTACAATGTTCATTCTTTCAAATCAAAACAAAGCTATTTCCTGGCTGAACCGAAGATTTGGTGTGCTCAACTAAAGTTTTTTTATTTTTTTGGGTCATTTTTTTAATCAAGAGGTTATTCTCGTGAATAGCAAACCCACCAAAATTTTCAAGGGTATTCGTGGCGTAAGGGCTAAGGGGGGGGGGGGGGGACTAAGGGCTAAACCCCAGACCTCGATTTTTGGGTAGTACGAGGGGGGAACAAAATTTAGTCTGTAAAGGGACCCCCCAGAAAAAGGACGCCGTTGGAGCACTGACAAAACCTTCGATAGAAAGTCGACTCAGCAAAAGATTTATTTAGAAAAAACCAAAGGTTTTGTAGGCCTAATGCAAAAGATTTCGCTGGGTAAACCAAAGATTTGGTTGGCTCGACTAAAAAGTGTTCTTCTAGGTAATTTACCTACCGAAGGTTTGGTTGGTGCGACCAAAGTCTTTTCGGTCTGTTTTTTTTCAATGTGGAAGGAAGGGGGGGGGGGGGGGGGTGGTCAGTCCCGTCTCGGGGGGGGGGGGGGGGGCTGGAAAAACTCCATGGGCTCCAAATCGTTATAAAATTTACGCTCTCATAACGACGAAGACTCCGATCAAACGCGCATTCGGCCTTTCGGCGAGTGAACGCGAACCCCGAACGTGCGACAAGAAGGGGGAAAAACAAGGCAAGGGAGGGCAAACTCAGGAGAGGGGAGCGGCTCTCAACGCTACATATTACAAGGCTAATGCTATCACGGGATAGGACAGAGCCGTAATTAATAGGCGTTGAAGAGTTGACGCTGAAACAAAATAAACTAACCAGCTTACGAGGAGCGAAAGAGCCCCCGGGGCGTTAAGAGTGATGAATGGGGATTGGGGGTTCCAGACCGTTCCGAGGGCTTAAAGCCAATGCGATGGCTTCCACGATTCACAAACACACACACACACTCACTTTCAAACACACACCCGCACGTCTCCTCTCTCCTTCGTTCCTTGTCGGTCCGGGGTTGTTTTCCGTTTTCCCCTAGTTCCCTCTGTTTTGACAAGTCCGCCTCCTCCCACGTTCCTCCAAGTAATGGAGTCACTTTAGAGTCACGCCGAATTAAGTCGAACACATATTTTATACTCTTTTTTTTTTTTTTATTTTCATCCACCTGTATACAAGGGGAGGAAAAATAAAATAATAGGTCGATTTTTTGATTCGGGTTTTGATCGATTTAATCCCTTTGAAATGAATCGTTCAATAGTTCTCACGCATTAATGGCATTTTGAAATTCAACGCAGATTCCAACGGTTGAGAAAAGATTACAGAGTTCAGCTCAGTGTAAGACTGTAATGCACGAAAATACTAGCGTATATTATCTTTCTCAGCCGGTGAATTTTAATTAATTAACTACGTTTCCACCGATTGAGAATAGAATACAGATCAGAGTATTTTCCTGCATCATTACAGTCATACACTATGCTGAATTGAACTATCTTTACTGAATCAGTGGAATCATCGGTGAATTTAAAAAATTCATTAAATCACGCAAATCGGCAGCTCTGGTTTAGAGTTCGGTTCAGAAGTGTAGGTGCCGCTCACCGATGATCTTTGGCTAATTTTCGATTTTTATGCAATTTTTTTGAAAAAGAGAAAAAGCTTGCCAGCAACTTTGACCTTTAAATTTTAAAGCGTTACTCAAATCAATGGAAAGCCAGCTCTTCGATTCATTTTCATTTATTTTCACTACGTAAAAAAAGAAATAAAGTTGGAAAATTCCAAAGATTAACGGTCACGGTGTGCTTACACTTCTGAAACGGCCTTTAGTAAGCACCCAGTAGTGAGATGTAGAAGCGGCTCGTTACTTGCATTAGCAGTGGCGTCGCGTGCAGTTTGGCAACAATGTATTCTATCCATTTAAACTCATGTAAAAGATCGAATTCAGGGGGTGCACAGTGCACAAGGAAAATTCGAGATATTTAACGAGTTTAAATGGAGCTGTTGCATTGTTGCCAGATGGCACGCGACGCCACTGTGCATTAGGCAGCAATGTTTCTCTTCCGTTTGATTTAATGTAAAGTAATCGATTCGATATCGAAAAACCCCGCTTCATCGCAGATATATCAGAACTTTTTTGCTTTCCTTTTTCTAGGACAGCGAGTTAATACGAAACTGGATTTTTAAGATGAAATAAATTTTCATATATATACCGCTGTTCCTCCCTTAGCTGGGCACGAGTAAAATGATTAACGCACACCATTTTCTCCTCGTGGATACAGACAGTGGCGGCTCGTGCAATGTGGCAACAGAGCAATCCCTCCATTTAAACCTATGTAAAACAATCGATCCTGAGGAGGTGCAATGCACCCCCAAGGTATCGATACTTTTGCATAGGTTTAAATGGTAAAAAAGCATGGTTGCCAAATCGCACGAGCCGCCTCTGGATACAGATCATACTCGCTTTAGTTTTGAACGACGGGTTAACAATCGATTGTTACCATGGGCGGATACAGGGAATTGTCTCTTTCTCTCTCTCCCTCCATTTAAACTAATGTGTTAGAAAAGGACAGCAGAGGGGGCCATCACGTGACTTTGGCCCCCTCTTCTGTCCTTTTCTAACGCACGTTTTCAAATGGGAGGAGAGAGAGAAAGACAATTCCCTGTATCCGCCCATGATTGTTACTCTAACTGGAGGAAAAACATTGTTGCAAGATTGTAAGAGTCGCCATTGGTGAGTAGGTATATGTACAGTGGCGGCTCGTGCAATTTGGCAACTGCGGATCATCTCCATTTAAACCTATGTAAAATAATCGATGTTTAGGAGGTGCATTGCACCCCCCCAAGAAATCGATACTTTTGCATAGGTTTAAATGACAAAACACGTAATGCGTAACTATGTAAACACGATCAAATTCTGAAAAATTTCGAACAAAATTATGATTGGTGCTTACCATAAAGCAGCGAATTTCATCGACGGCTTGAAATTAAGATGGGGAGCTCACCGATCATCTTTCCTCGTTCCAAGAAATATTTCTGGTAAAACATTTTCAAAACTATGCGGCCAAATAAATAACTTCGATTCGGTTTGTTCGGAATGCAGTCCAGAATTTCATCGAGTATACACGGAAAAGAAAAGTTAGGGCTATTCCCCCGAAGTTTACTTCTCCTGCTGCATCGGCAATAATTGTTAAAATATTGCCATTTTTAAGGAGATTCAGAGTAAAATAAGAAGAAGACTTAAAATTTGTCGAGTATTCCCATGAAAGACGATATTTTCTCCCAATGATGCAAAAAAATTGTGATTTATTTATTATTTTTTTTTTTTTTTGCTTCTCATACATTTTTTACTCGCATTCTTTCCTGAAATTAACACCTTCCTTAAGCTAAAGTCGCTAAAGTTAACGACCCTCCATTTCTTTCGTTCTTGGTCAAAAGCTTCAAAATTTCGAATCAGAATCAATGCTCAAGATCATTGTATAACAAAATTTTGCATCAGACTCCCATTGCAATGCAGTTATTATTTCTCTTCCGTGAAGCATTAATGAAGAAAGAGTCGATCGTCGGGGGTTCAAAAACTCTGTGAATAATCCATACCTACTTTACTTTTGCATAGTTTAATCAAATAGGTGAAATAGGAGATAAAATAAACTATAATCGCTTTTTTTAGGAGCTAACCCTACGATTCGTTCTTTTGATCGGCTCCTTTCACTAGAACGATTCAACCTTCAGTGTTCAGTGTGTGTTTTGTGTTTGAATGGTGTGAGTGTTTTCAAACCCCTCCTTTCTTTCAACAACTTATTAATGCAATCAATCCCTCGGAGCAGCTCGGTCTCGGGTTCTTCTGAAAACACCTGTTCCACTTTCCAAAATTAGGGAAAAAAGGAAAGGCAGGCCTGTTCAAACCTTGATTTAGGTCACTGTTACGAATTACAACCTTTCAACAAACTTATTATGTCACATTTAAAAATATACCCTCACATTGATATGGGTCTTGGGGCGAACCGCGCCCGCGCCCGCGCGGGAATCGAAGCGTTGTGTTTTAATTCATTCTAAATTGGATCTTTTACACCTACAATCTACAATCTACATTCTACATCGCATCGCTGGGTTTATCTGATTCACTCTCCGATCTCTCTTCTTTGCTACTGAACTACTCATTCTTTAAGTTAATCATTTATTTGAGAGCGTCTAGTCCACGGACTCACATAGAGTATGCCACATGTCATAGAGGTTGCGTCGTTTCAGAAATGTAGAGATGCACCTATAGTCTGCGTTGCTCTTTGGAAATAATAGTCAATATTGTTTCTCATGCAGTGGCGGCTCGTGCAATCTGGCAACCGTGCACTTTTACCATTTAAACGCATGCAAAAAGGTCGATACTAGGTGAGGCGCTACGCCTCACCAAGTAATCGATTATTTTACACAGTTTTAAATGGAGGAGATCCATTGTAAAAATCAAAAGTTTAAAGTCGGAGGTAAGTTTTGTTTTGATTTGCAGGAATGAACTTTGAAAATTCGCCAAAGATTATAGTCTAGGTGCACCTATACTCTGTTCACGATAAGAAGGCGGGTGAGAATTCAGGTAGTAGGGCACTATTTAGCAACAGTGCGGCCATGCTGGCTACTCCGACCCTTCGCAGTGGCCCTTGTTCTCCCGAACTCTCTCTTGGCACGGAGGATTTCCAAGAACCGACAGACTCAAACATTTACGCACGTCTAGTAAAAATTGCGAACGGTCAAAAATACGAAAAAACGGACGAAATTTTCGCCCTAAAGGGCCAAAACTCGGCAAAAATAGTCGACTTTGAATATTGATGCCTCTCAGAAATTCGTATTTTTCAGTCCAAATTAAATTCAGGATATTTCGTCTGATATCGAATTTATGAGCGTCATCAATATTCAAAGTCGACTATTTTTGCCGAGATTTCGCCCTTTAGGGCGAAAATTTCGTCCGTTCTTTCGTATTTTTGACCGTTCGCAATTTTTACTGGACGTGTGTAAATGTTTGAGTCTGTCAGTTCTTGGAAATCCTCCGTGTCAAGAGAGAAGTCGGAAGAACAAGGGCCACTGCGAAGGGTTGGAATAGCCGGTATAGCCGCACTGTTGCTAAATAGTGCATTACTACCTGAATTCTCACCCGCCTTCTTATCGTGAACAGAGTATACACTTCTGAAACGAGCTCTATAGCACCGAAAAAAAAAAAAAAATATTATGTACCAGAAGCACAACGGCAAGTGAACCGAGGTTAGGATTTTTGCTGTTACCAGAATACTATAGTTCTTGAAAGTGCAGATGACAAAAATAATTTGACGGTTTTTCGGCCAAAATTCTCTTTTTTCTATTTTTTACTCGTTTCTCACACGTGATGTAACACCATATAGGGAATGGTGGGGATTTTTTTTTCTTTTTTTTTTTTTCACTTTAATTGGATTTTTCAAAAAGTCAATGCCAAAAACTTCATAAAAACAATCAAACTGTGGTTAATTTGGATACGGGGGCAAGTTTATCCCCTAATATGATTTCGATTACGAACCCTTCATTGCATGATATTTTCTTTAAGCCAACAATTTTTTTTGTTTTTTTTTGTTTTTTTTTTTTTTTTTTTTTTTTTTTTTTGTGAGTTCAAAACACATCTTCTGCCGCGTTGACACACCATGTGCCGAAGTCATACCTCAAAACCTGTATTTTATAAGAGCGTTTAAGCAATTTGTTCCTTGAGAGGAACCCCATGCAGTGAAGGGTTAAACTGTTGTCGCAAAAATTTGCAACGGACTCATTGCGTCATGTCTGATTTGTTTCCATTCATGAAAGGATCGAGCGACATGCTACTTGCCTTGGAACATTTCAAAAACTAAATAAGTATATATATATATAGCTTTTAAAATACTGTATGCATATGAGTATATGTTAATTAATTGCCTTCCTTTCGACATATACGTATTGGTTACATATTTATAAAACTAAACATAAATGCAGAGCTGAATGTGATTGCAGTTACGTTAAAAAGTTCGTATTCTTGAATACTATTTTACTGAAGTATTTATCTTTGTAAAATAAGAAAAATTACAATTCAGCCCACAACAGTAGCTCCTATAGACCCACATTCAACACCTAATGAGACGTTTGGTGCCCGTTCAATTTCGAAAAGAAAAAAATAAGAAAAAGAAGAAAAAAAAGAAAGAAAAAAAATTCTGTCCGTTCAAACACAACCATGATTGGTTTGTTATTGGCAATGACTCAAGTTCGGTTGATGTGCACATCAAAAACTAGCTCAACTTGACCAGGTCAAGTCAATCGCAAAATTGTACTATCAAAACGATACCCAGTCAGTGGCGGGGCGCGTGCAATCTGACAACGTTGCATTTAACCTATTAAGGTGATTTCACTTTCCAGGGCCGATTGGTACAAACTGTGGACACCAAGTCGCGCTGCTCATAACGTCAACCGTTTTTGCCTGAAATTTACAAATTTACGCAAAAAAAAACCACGAATTTGAGGAACGTCGGCCGTCGGGGCATGCACCTGCAAACATACGAGGGTCGTGTCAAAAGTAAGTATCATGTTTTTTTTAAAAAAAAATCTATTAAAGCTGAAATGAGTCGGTAAAAAAGTTTCGATGCGCAAAATCCTCAGCTTTTCAATGGTTTTTTTGGATTTTTGATATCTTCAAAATTAAAAAAATGGCGGCGGTTTTTCTGAGACAACCTACCGTTGTCGCGTGCCCAAAATTTTACGCACTCGGATAAATCGTTATTCAGCAAGAAAAATGGATTGTGTTGAAGAGAGCAAAAGGAACATAAACATAATAAAAAATTCTACTTAAAAAGCGTCTAACCTTATTTTTCGACGTAGTCTCCGCTTCTTTTAAGACACTTTTGGTAGCGCGGTACCAACTTTCTTATTCCTGTGGAGAAAAATTCATTTTCTTGATTTTTAATCCAAGTGTCGACCGCGTTTACCACTTCCGCATTACTCGCGAAACTTTTACCACCGAGGTCAAGCTTTAGACGCGGGAAAAGATGAAAGTCACTAGGTGCGAGGTCCGGAGAATAGGGGGGTGGGGAAAAATCTCCCATTTAAATGTCTGTAACAATGATTGCGTGGTTCCGGCAGTGTGAGGGCGCGCGTTATCGTAACATTACAATAGCGTAACATTTTTGGGCACGCGACAACGGTAGGTTGTCTCAGAAAAACCGCCGCCATTTTTTTAATTTTGAAGGTATCAAAAATCCAAAAAAACAAAAAACCATTGAAAAGCTGAGGATTTTGCGCATCGAAACCTTTTTACCGACTTATTTCAGCATTAATAGATTTTTTAAAAAAAAAAAAAAAAAAAAACATGATACTTACTTTTGACACGACCCTCGTACTTCATGAAGATACCCCTGAAAGTTTCAAGCTGAAACACTCACAATTAAAGCCGGGATTTAGGAAATACGAAAATTCTCATAAGCCTAGCAATGAGTGGAATTGAGGCATATAGACATCGCACCCACTAAAAGCTATAATGGCGAAATAAATTTCCTAAATTACGGCTGTAATTCTCAACCAATTTTGCTCGTTTTGAGGTCAACAAATCCTTACAAAACTTATGCAGGTAGGTATTGCAGGTGCTGATGACGTTCTTGGATTTGCGTTTTCCTACGTTTTTTGTTTTTTTGTTTTTTTTTTCAAAATACTGAGAAAACGACTTTTCCCGAAAGTGACGAGTGGCGCTACCCATCGTATTGAAATCTGGGAAGTTTCACCTGGAATAACCTTAACTCTTTGTTGACCGACGGCAATCACAAGTACCACCAAATGGGGCTCTTGCAAACTTTTGCTATAAGAAAATAAATAGTCCAATCTGATGTAAAAACCAGCGAAAATCGCGCTAAGAAAGTTTAAAATTCAGTAATAAACTCACGTAACTGCTATAACGGCAAAATCGTCATGGCGGTTCAACGCGGGTATCATGGGAGATTCTTGTCTATTATGTCACTTTCTCTACGCGGAGACACAGAGTTATATGTCTCAATTCAGATATAGGAATCTCAAATGATACCTGCGTCTCTCCGCCATTAAGAGAGTGAATTTTGTGATTTTCTATTTAGTGTACTCATCGTTATTTTGATAGGTTTTTATGCAAGAATCAACTCTTCAATCCCCCACAGCAAAAGTTTGCAAGAGCCCCATTTCACACGAAATTTGCTGGAAAATGCAAAAAATCAATACACACATTACATCAATTTACATTAGAAATCAGCGACCCTGTGACTACATCACTCATATTGCTGTCCAAAAACCTGCCGAGACTGAGAAGTACCATTGAGCAACAAAGGGTTGAAAGTTATGAAAAAGATCGAAATATTGGGAGTGCACACTGCACAGTGCAATCCCTCGAATCGATATCTTACATGCGTTTAAATGTACGAAGGGCAACGTTGTCAGATTGCACGCACCGACACTGCCAATACCAATACCGCACCGATCAGCGGAGCCGGACCACGAAAGTAGTGCGCGGACGGACGCGTGTCGCACGTAGGAGTATTTACCCCAAAAACCTGGCCAAAAATATTTGCGTGTTCTTGAATATTTGAAAATCGATTTTGGTTAATTTTCCAATTTAAACTCAAAACTCCTATTGCACGGGTTATGGTTGGAAAAGGGGTAAGAAATTAAGAATTTTGGCTCAAACGAAAGGTCGATAGCTCATTTTTTTGCCGAGTTATTGACGCTTATTTCATAAAAAAGGCTTGACTTCAACATATTTTTTTTAAAAAAAAGGGGCAATTTCTTGCAAGTTTTGACTGTTGGAGCAATTGCCTATAAGGGTCTACTCTAACCCCCTTGTTTTGGTTGTGCCCGGTTTTGCCCGGAACGTATTCAAAATTGCCTTTTTTTAAAAAGATAGAGCCTAAAATTAGAGATTTTTTTCATGTCCATTTTAAATTAGATGTAAAAGGGTCAAAAATGCTCGGAAAAATAAATTTGTGCCATCAAAATGAAGCACATACCATCTAAAACAACGTCCGTAATCGCTGAAATGTTTGGATGCCCCAACGCTTGTCCTCGATGGAAAATGTTGACTGATTATTAACAGTGCTTCGAGCGGTGAACAACCGCAGGTGCGTCGAGCGCTCAGTTCCATGTTGTCCCCTAAACAGTAGGTAAACGTAGATGTTCCGACACATCTATTACGCAATAGTGCGGTTACTTACCTCTCAAAAACCATCAATAGTTTGTTTTTTGGACGACTTTTCAATTTTCCGTTTTTGGCCAGGTTTTCGGGTCAAATACTCCTACGTGCGTCGTCGCGCGTTTATTGTCTCGATCACTTTCGCATTCAATCAGACGCTGTCAGTTATCAATATTATTGTCAAATATGTTACGATATGATTTTATAATAATTTCATCTGGTGATAATGATGGATGGTTGAAGGACATTCGGTTATCGTGACGAATCCTTCGGCATTGGGTAAGTGGAGCGCAGTGCTGCAGTGGAGGTTTGAGACGTGCCATGCACAGGCATGTGTAACGTGTGAGTGAGTGTTAGTGTGTGTTTGAGGGTGAGCGACCTATCGAGGTCTCTATTTTCCTATGCCTACATCGATTACTGATTGGGTAAATGTAGAGTCCCTATATATGAAAGAGTCAAGACACGTGAACAGAAGTGAAGAAGAAGAAGGTGTCTGAGGAGCCTGGAGGTGCGCCTCTTGTTTACATTTTTATCCAACGATCTTCCCGCCAAAGATTACTTATACATGTATTCGTGTGGATGTAATCTTTGTTAGGTCAACCTAACCTCCAATACTCGTTGGCTTCACTACCTGTTTTAAAAGTAATGGGTGCATTTTATTCTGTTCTGAACACATTTTCATGAATTTCTAATTCAAATTTCATCAGTGCAAGCTAAAAATGCCGAAAGTTTCCTCAAAGCTGGGCAGCAGTGAAGGTGGTTCCATGAAGATGTAAACAAGAGGCGCGCCTCCAGGCTTCAAAGACCCTTTCTTCTTCTTCACTTTTCAGCAGCCAATCAGAGATGGAACCTCGTATGGCGAGATTCTTTCATATATAGGGACTCTAGAGGTAAATGTGTTGTGTCCATTGGGTGATACACCAGGGGGAAAAAGTATGCGAGAATCTCTCTATACTCTGTTCACGATAAGAAGGCGGGTGAGAATTCAGGTAGTAATGCACTATTTAGCAACAGTGTGGCTATGCTGGTTACTCCAACCCTTTGCAGTGTCCGTTGTTCTCCCGATCTCTCTCTTGGCACGGAGGATTTCCAAGAACCGACAGACTCAACCATTTACACACGTCCAGTAAAAATTGCGAACGGTCAAAAATACGAAAAAACGGACGAAATTTTCGCCCTAAAGGATCAAAACTCGGCAAAAATAGTCGGCTTTGAATATTGATGACTCTCAGAAATTCGTATTTTTCAGTCGGAATTAAATTCAGAATATTTCGTCTAATATCGAATAAATGAGAGTCATCAATATTCAAAGTCGACTATTTTTGCCGAGTTTTGGCCCTTTAGGGCGAAAATTTCGTCCGTTTTTTCGTATTTTTCACCGTTCGCAATTTTTACTGGACGTGTGTAAATTGTTGAGTCTGTCGGTTCTCGGAAATCCTCCGTGCCAAGAGAGAAGTCGGAAGAACTACGGCCACTGCGAAGGGTTGGAGTAGCCGGTATAGCCGCACTGTTGCTAAATAGTGCATTACTACCTGAATTCTCACCCGCCTTCTTATCGTGAACAGAGTATAGGATAAGAAGAAAATGAGGAATGAATCGGTTAAAAAGTTTTGCTGAAGCTATATAAAGAGCATGGGCTGATGCAGGGAATTGTCTTTCTCTCTCTCCTCCCATTTGAAAACGTGCGTTAGAAAAGGACAGAAGAGGGGGCCAAAGTCACGTGATGGCCCCCTCTGCTTTCCTTAACAAGTTGATTTTGGAGTCAGCTATCAAAGTATGGCAAATGCCACTCAATGGGTCTGTTGCAAACTTTTGCTACAACGATACAGAGGGTTTCGTCAAATGTAAAATCGCCCGAAAAGTCCATTGGTGGCATCAGAAAGTCATGAAATGCGATAATAAACTCATACAAGAGATGTTTAATGAAATCCAAGATGGCGGTAAAATATCGAGCAACCTGTATGCATGCACCACGAACATCAAAGGATAGCCAACCTCACAATATCGATCACACCCAATCACAACGTAATATAAACACATAACCTCTGAAGCTGTTAGGTTGTTAACGTTGGCAATCCTTGGATGTTCAAGGTGCATGCATACAGATTGCTCGATATTTTACTGCCATCTTGGATTTCATTAAACGCCTCTTGTGAGTTTATTATTGCATTTTATAACTTTCTGATGCCACCAATGGACTTTTCGGGCGATTTTACATACAATGAAACACTCTTTATCATTGTAGTAAAAGTTTGCAACAGACCCATTGTGGTAATGACTTAATTTAGCATGATGTAAGTTGCATATACCATCTACTTCACTGAGAGAATTCTTTTTTTAATCCAAGGTGCAGTACTTCGTTCCCTGATAAAAATGACGACTATACGACTATTCCAAAAACGACTATAAACATAGTCGCCGACTATAATCTATAGTTGGCCAACTATAATCCATAGTTGGCCAACTATGTTTATAGTCGTTTTTGGAACGGTTATAGTCGTCATTTTTACCAGGGTTAGTTTTAAAGAAACTGCACAGTGAAATATTGACTAAGGAGCCCATTCCTTTAACACAAGGAGAATTTCTGCTGCTACAGATAAAAGATTCCTTGTTATGATAGTGGAAGATTCTCCTTCGTGCAATCAGAACTTTCCTTCGCGGAAGGAAAACTGTCACTAGTAAACTTATTTCCTTGTTTTAAGAAGTGATTTCTTTCATGTCAGTGTTGATAGCTCAGTGTTGATCAGTGACTCCTAAATCAGCGCAGATAATAGATTCTACCAGTTTTTTTTGTTTTTTTTTTCCCCCGTGCAGAAAACTGAGCTCCGCCCTTTACCCCATTCTACCCCACCCCACCCCCCAAACCTGCCCCGGAAAAAAAAAAAAAAAAACGAAAACTGGATGCATGATCAGTCTAACATAACGAAGCGTGCACAAATTGCATCTCATTCTGGCATGGGCACCGCCAATGGCGTACGCAGGAATTAGTCTCTCTCGCTCTTTTCCCGTTTGAGTGTGTGCACTAGACAAGGAAAGAAACAGGGGCTGAACACGCGTTCGAGCTCCTGTTTCTGTCCTTTTCTTTCTCACGTGTTCAAATGGGGAAAGAGAGAGGAAGACAAATTCCTGTGTACGCTACTGGGCACCGCGATGCACTGCGTTCACGCAAAGACACATTCAATTTGCGGATTGCCCGGCGCCACGCCGCACAGTGGAACGAGTCAATGGGAGAGGCTGGACATGAAGTTTCAACTTTAAGAGCAAATATCTTCGTTAATAAGTATTGTATAGGTTTGAAAGTGGTTTTATTGTAAAATTTCCTTAAAGAATCACCCTGTATAGTTTGTTTTTCGACCGTAAAAACATTCAAATTTGCATTTTTAATCATAAATTCCATGTCCGACTTCTCCCTTTGACTCGCTCCACTGTGCGCCACCATGCCGCCATTCCTTCGACGAGCTCGCGTTTCCCATCAAATCAGAATTTGGGGTGGGGGTATTCGGGGGGGGGGGGGGGGGGCTACCGCGCGACCTTCCGTCGTGTGGCTGGTGAATGGGGGGGGGGGGTGATGAGGAGGGGAGGGAGAAATTAAATTGGTTTCGAATAGTATAGCTAGGTATATAGGATAGTGCGGTAGAAGAGGAGCTTCGGCGCGAGGGTCGAAACCGGGGGGGGGGAGGTTGGTTAGGTTGTGGGACCGGGGCCGGGGGGCTGAGGGGGAGGGCACACTGCACGGAGCTAGCTCTGGGGCCGGGGGGGGGGGCAGCCGAACTCATTGTAAAGCGGGATCCTCGCTGGATATCTGGGTACAGTGCACAGAGGCTGGATGGAGTGTTTCATCTCCTTGATTGGTTCGCAGAGCAAGGATGCCTGAAGCTAGATGGCGGGGGAGGGGGTGGGGGATGGGGAGAGGGGGGATTGCTATTGCTACACTGACGACCGAATCGCGGGCTCTAGGAATCAAGAGAAAGAGAGAGAGAGAGAGAGAGAGAGAGAGAGAGAGAGAGAGAGAGAGAGAGAGAGAGAGAGAGAGAGAGAGAGAGAGAGACGCGAATGCGAATCGTGAAGCTGAGGCCACCACATAGGCCACGCTAGGACAGGATAGGATAGAATAGGACATGGTCAGGGGGGAGGGGGCAGGGTTTGCGCAAACTTTAATCTACTTGATTGTCAATTAAATTAAATTGGTGAGCGGCAAATTTGATTCGGGAGGGGAAAAAACCCCATCGGTGACGACCGAAGCCGTTGGGCAAAACTTACTCCCCCTCCCCTCCATATCCTCACTGATAGTGGACCAACAACGCGACCAAGTTCAATATGAAATTGCATCGGAAAAAATTAAGGGTTGCGTCGTTTAAACTTCGGAGGTGTCAACAAAGTGTCAATGTCAGACTGAATGGCGGTGACAGGTGGAAATGTCCTATTCAAAATGTCCAATGCACAGAGTACTCAATAAGAAATGTCCATTACAACAATGTCCACAACAAAATGTCCAATGGGGCAGTTGCAAGGGTCTGAAATGTTGTGTTTTTTATAACGGATATGATAGTACTTGATGAGATGAGAACAATGGTGCCTTTCGTTTTTTCCTAAGTGTCCCGGTTTTGGAGATACACACGTATAAAAATGTAAAAAATCGTGTGCGTAGTGATGTCACTACGCGGAATTCCCGTTTAAAACAATGTATTTAGGGCCAAAATCTCATCCCCGGAACAAGGGGATTTTATCAGAAACCAAAGGCATCTTTGTTCTCAGCTCATCAAGTACTTTCATTTTCTTGATAAAAAAGACAACATTTTAGACCCTTGCAACTGCCCCATTCACAATTTGTCCATTGTAAATAAATGTACTACGTAGGATATGTCCATCATACATCAATGCCCCTTAAAATAATGCTCAAGTAGGATAACACTAGTATAAGTAAGAAAAAGGAAGTCCGCAGGTTATAAATTTTACCTCAAGTTATAAAGAAAGCATGAAATACGAAGTCATTACATTCTCCGCTGTTTTGAACATGATGGCAGTGTATGGTTTGTAACCAATTTAGTCGAATGTAAAGGACCAGATTCATGCAGCTTTTACCTAAGGGCAGCTTTGTGAAAACCTATGTTCATTCCAGCCGCCTCCTTTGGTACATTAAAGACCCTGAGGTTTTTAGATTCATGGACAATTTCTACTGTTATTCTTCTTTATGGACTTTTATTTACTACGGACCGACTGTGCATTTGGACATTATTTTCAGAGCGGACATTGTTATAATGGTCATTCCTTGTGGGACATTTTCTACATTGGACATTTAAAATAGGACATTTCCACTGAGCATTCTGAATGGCATGTTTCGGTTTAGTGCATGTCCGTAACTACGGAGGGGGGGGGGCCTCCCCTAGAAAATCAGATTAGAAGCAAAATTGCGGGATAGTAAAGGAGAAGGCAAGAAAGGAAAATGAAGAAAATTCTGAATGATCTTGAGAAAAACTTCATATTGATTCTGGATGTCAAAGATGTCCCCACCCCCAAAAAATGATTGCATCAGTATGCTTGCATAGTTTCATAGTTTAGTGATGATGTCATGGAGGTCTTTTTTGGCTTTGCTTCGTTCAAAAGTTAAACATATTATCCTGTCTGCATTATATCGAATCGATTGCCGTCTTCAGACCTCCGGTTTCAAGCAAACTCTGATTCAATGCATTTTCCCCCAAAGGCCAGGGGCGGCTGGCGCAATTTGTCAACGATATTTTCCCTCTATTGATTCTATGTAAAACAATCGATTTGACAGTGAAGCAGCGCTTCACCAGTATTCGATTGTTTTTCAAAGAGTCAAATGGAGGGAGAACATTGTTGCCGAATTGCACAAGCCGCCTCTGCCAACGGCGCGTTTTTAAACGGAATTTTAGGCTATAAAATCAAACAATGTTATTAATGCGACCTTTCTTGCGATTATGAATTCTACGTCCTCAAAAATGCTTAGTTACCTATGCCTGGTTCCAGGACTAAAACCGTTGAAATCATCAAGATAATACCTACAGATTAAACGATACAATTGGAGGTTACAATCACCCAAATATTATCGCTGTTGTTGTGGAATGGGCGGGTATCTGGCGAGAAAGAGGCATTTGCAAACTTTTGCTTCAGGGGATTGAAGAGTTGATCCTTGCATAGAAACCTGTAAAAATATCGAAAAGTACACTAAAAAATCACGAAATTTACTCGCAGAATCGGGCTTAATGGCGGAAAGGCGCAGGTATCATGGGAGATTCCTATCTAAATTGAGACAAATTTCTGTGTTTCCGTAGAGAAAGGGACATAATAGGCAGGAATCTCTCATGATACCTGCGTTGAGTTGCCATTCCAAACTTGCCATTACAGCAGATTATATGTGAGTTTATTACTGAATTTTACACTTACTAAATGCGTGATTTTCGTGGTTTTCGCAGTGGTTTTTACATAAGATTGGACTATTTATTTGCTCACAGCAAAAGTTTGCGAGAGCCCCATTCGGATGATTCCAACCTCCAAATGCATCGTTTAACCAGTAATATCTTGTTGATTTTGGCAGTTTTTGTCGTGGTACCAGGCATAACTAAGCATTTTCGAGGACGTAAATCGCAAAAGGGTTGCATTAACTGTATGAATTAATAGCTTTCCATTTAACAATGCGCCAATGGGCAGTAATACATTGAACCAGAGTTTGTTTGGAACGATAGCAGAGGTCCTCGAACGGCAATCGATACGATATATCGCTCTCTGTGGCGGCTCGTGAAATGCGATATATCGATGTCCACTCCATTTAATACTATAGAAAAGTATCGATTGTGCAATTGAACCCCCGAGAAATCGATACTTTTCTATAAACTTTTAAATGAAGTCGACATCGATGTATCGCATTTCACGCGCCGCCACTGATCGCTCTACTAAAACAGTTTATTTTCATGTTCAGTCAATCGTTCACACCTCGTTTTATGAGTTTCACGCGTCAGCTCATTAATATATTATGAAGTCGGTTTTCTTCGTCTCCCTATACATATATTTCAAGTGAAACATCATAAACTTGAAGTTAATGAGAGAGATTTCTCCTGGCCCTGATAAAATTAGAAGTCAGTTGAAAAAACTGACCCTTCCAATATTTTTTTTTTTTTTGCGTACGGTTGTAAACGTCTGCAGTCATAAATTAAATCAATCCCAAAACGCATTGTTTACCGTATAGAGAGAAGAACAATATTTGTAAACACTTCCATTATTCTCTGCTCATCCGAAGACATTCGTGGTTTTTTTCTTTTCTTTCCAATTCTTCTACATTTTTTTTTTCAACCTCGTTTCTGTCTTAATTTGTGTTCTCTAGTGTCTTTCCCTTTTTTCCCTCCCTTGTTCTCGACGGTTTTCCGATTACAAGGCAATAAATCCTGAAAAGAGACTAATTAAGCGTAACTGAGTTGTTTTGAGCCGGACTCGTGACATCAATAATGCAAAGGGAAATGTGGGTGAAGGAGAGAGAGAGAGTGCGTGTGCGTGTGTGTGTGTGTGTGTGTGAGAGAGAGAGAGAGAGAGTGGGAGAGGGGGGAGAGAGAGAAGGGGTGGGGGTAGAAAAAAGAGAGAAGAAGTAGAAGAAGAAAGGAAAAGTAGAATAGTATTTGTTTGGGTTCGACAGGTTTACGACAGGCTTGTTGAGTTTGAAGACGTTCGCGTCCGACTGCAGCCCCTGCCCAAAATCCAACCCCTAATAAATATTGGTCATCATGAAGTATTCTTTCGCCTCTTTTTTTTTCTCTCTCATAATGACAAGCACGCACTGGCCCTTTTTTTTCGGACGATCCAGGCCAAAAATAGCATGGGAACGGATTCCGAGTGTGACCAATCAGTTAAAGAGAAATATTTCCAAGACCAGTGCGGTGAAACATTGTTCCAGAGGAATTTCCTCGCGTCCACCCTTATGCGAGAGGAGTGTTGGCGAGGATGTAGGGGGGGGGGGGGCTCTCTCTTAGGGTGTGTGTGTGTGTGTGTCAGTTTTCCCCTGTTTCGTATTCTGGTTTTCCCCCTCGCTCTCGGTTTTTTTTTTCTTCCCTTCTAGGCTGATAACCGAGAGAGAGAAAGACATCCTCCAGAATTAGTTTCTATCTCTCTTTAGACCTATTTAAACCTATGCTTTAGAAAAATACAACGTAGAGGGGCAAATTCAGTGGCGCAACGTACAATCTGGCAACGCTGTAATGTATACATTTAAACCCACGCAAAAGGTCGAATGCAAAGGTATGTTCACCGAACACCCAACAGCTCGATCACGATCATTTTCATGGTTTTAAATGGGTACATTTAAAACGTTCTTAGCTCGACTCCATCCTCTTCTATCACGCATCCGATTCAATCGATAAAGAGAGAGAGAGAGAGAGAGAGAGAGAGAGAGAGAGAGAGAGAGAGAGAGAGAGAGAGAGAGAGAGAGAGAGGAGAGAGAGAGAGAGAGAGAGAGAGAGAGAGAGAGAGAGAGAGAGAGAGAGAGAGAGAGAGAGAGAGAGAGAGAGAGAGAGAGAGAGAGAGAGAGAGAGAGAGAGAGAGAACAAACTCTCGTATAAGTCTCAGGAATCGATGTGGTATCGGCAGAATTTTTTAACGATGTATTGTTACTTGATTCTTCTTTTTTTAATGAATGTATTAGATTTATAGAAAATACCTCAAAAATTGAGTTAAGGCAACCACTTCATCGATAACTCTTGATGCGGTATAGGTACATTGTTTCCTCTTGTTCTAACGCATTGAGCAAACAAAATGAGCTATCAATCTAGTGAATCTAATCAGCTTATGTTAGACAGGAATTCTCTTCCTGTGTGTATGGGTCAGTTGCACAATGCACACCATCAACAGATTCGAATTTCGATGGTTATTTTGTGATAAAATGCTGAGAAAATCATGAAAAATGGAAATTCATCACGCTTCGTTTTAGTATTAATCAAAATTTAGAGCCGAGTTTTAATTTTACCTTTTGGGGGGGGAGGGGGGGCATTGAAGTTTAAGTATATTTAGTGCGATAAATTCATTTCCTCTCTCCCTCACTTTCTCACACTGTCTCGGTCATTTTCATTCCATTAAATTTATTTTTTGATAACCTCCAAAACAACCTCCAAAACAGGCTCGCCTATGGAGGTACCAAATGTTTGCACCCATAAATTGTTTTGCTAATTTTGCATTGGTTTATTTAATTTGTCTAGTTGTATGTATAGTTTACCTCATTTATTCAATTTAATATTTGTTGCGTTTGCTTAGTACTAAAAGTAATCATCATTTTATCATTTATTATTTTAACACGTTCCTCAACTATTCTTCGAAACTTCCCGCAGGAGCGTGCCGGGGGGGGGTACCCTTGCCCCGGGCGGCACTCTCAAAATCAGGGTCAAAAAAAAAAAAAAAAAAAGGTTATCAAATTTCAAAATGAAACACAGAGGGCGACAAAATCAGATCAAAGCGTAACAAGCAAAAAAAAAAAAAAAATCATCAGATGCATGAAGGAGAATCACAGTCACAACAAGGAATCTTTTACTTGTAGCAGATAACATTTTCCTTGGGTTTAAGGAATTTCCCCTTAGTCAATAATTTCACTGTGCAGCTTTTTTAACACAAACGAAATACACCTTGGATTAAAAAAAGAATCCTCTCAGTGTATAGATTTCAACTCAGCTAATTTATAGTCAGTGTTGCCAGATTTTCCTATAAATTTCCAAACTTTACATTAACAATAAGTTAAATGGGAGAAATCGGATAAGTACCTATCGAAAAAATAGCAACACAGTTTTTAGCGGCAGTTGTCCTTCTCCTTTCCATGTTCGAAGCACGTGAACGGAAAAATTTCCCCATACTTTATGCGTTGTAATTAAATTCGTCGTTTATCTGTTGATTTTCAGATGCTTTTTAATTGTAAGGTTGGATTGGTTTTTTTTTCTTCTTTCTTTTTTCCACTGGCAGTTTCCAGAGGGGAGTTTTTTTTTTACTCAAATTTGGAGACAAATTGGAGTGGCATAAAATATGAAGGTAAGACTCTTTTGCTCAGATAACATACATTATTCATTTGTTTACCTCATTTTTACGAAACATGAATTTACTTTTAAGCCGTTTAACAAATTCGTGTATGCCAATTACGAAATCTACAAGTTGCCCCCTTTTTGGAAGAGGTCTCAATTAATGCCTCGCATTACCTCATGGAAATATGGCAGGAAAAAAGTTTAGAAAAAGAGGGGAAACCCCATTTTTTGTGGTACAGAAAGTTTAAATAAGTGGTTAAATTTAGGTTTAAAAGAAGCTTTGAGGCTCGTGTGGGACTCACAATCAGCCATTTTTACGATCGCAAGATGAGCCATGTTAAGTTGGCGTGACATTATTTTTTTTTATTTAATTTTTTTCATCTTATTGCCACGGGGAAATGTGGCGAGGAAAGTTTATAAAAACAAATTCATTTTAACGTTTCATCAAAAACTAATTGCAAAGAGTTGCAATAATTTATTATAGGGACCACACCTGGGGAGGGAAGCCGGTACTCTCGTAACGGGGCCCGGGCTCCTTGGGGGCCAGAAGTGCGGATTTTTTTTAAAGAAACGGAAAATATTCAAACGACCCACACAACACTGTCGAAGCAACCTCATACTTTCCAACTAAACACAAAAAATCATTGTTTTGAAGTCAGACATAAATAATTAGAAACATAAACTCAATGTTAACTTTTTATAACTATCAGTTTCTTGCTCACTTGCATCAGAGGCAATTCTGTTTTGTATCCAAAACTAGCATGAAATTATATAGTTTTGCTTGTAAGATTCAATGTTATAGGGGAAAAGCCCCTCGCCCCCCCCATTTAGTGGGTATAATGATTAGGGGCCAGCCCAAAGCCCAGCTCAGTGTCGGAGCAGCTCTACGAAGCCTAAAAAATGAGGTGGAGGTCCTGAGTTATTATATGTAAGTATTTATGTTTGAAAGCAGTGGCGTAATTTGCGCGCAGGGGGGGGGGGGATTGGTCAAAGGTAAAAAGGTGAAAACCTTTTTTGAGGTAAAAAAAGAAAAAAGTTACCAACTGAAATTCGGTGGTCACCAACGAGTTTTGTTGGAATTTAGGGCCGTAAATATAGGGTTTGCACTATGCAGGGCTGTTGAGGGTAGGGCTCTAAAATTATATTGATATTCCATAAAACAAATGTCATCACAGTTTTGCCCCCCCCCCCCCGCAAGCCGACCTCGAAATGACGCCCCAGGTTGAAATTTATGCCTTAAAAGACAAACTTAAAAACAGTGAGTGGGTCCATCAGGAGTGGATTTTGAAAGTTTCGAGTGTTTCAATTGATAATTTCGCTGGTATTTTTACCTCCGATTCACCCCTAAATAAATCGCTTTTATAGCAATAGCTTGCAACAATCCAGTGGCGTAGCGTGCAATTTGGCAACGATGTAATGTGTCCACTTAAATCCATTCAAAAGATCAAACTATTGGGTGTTCGGTGAACACCTTCGCATTCGACCTTTTACATGGGTTTAAAGGGACACACTACAACGTTGCCAAATTCCACGCTACGCCACTGCAACAATCTCATTTAAACCTTCGCAATAGAATCGATTGTTCACTGTTCAGGATTAGTTGATCCCCCGGAAGATCGATTCTTCTCCATGTGTTTTAATGTGCGGAAATTTCGATATATATCGCAATTAACGAGCATCGATATAAACAACAAGCATGCCGCCGCTGCTTCCATTCGTTGCGCACACTCGTTACTCCATATTCCGATCACTGCAGCGCAGCGCCACCGTCGCCCGAGGGCCGAGCCTTTTCTTGTGATGGATGCCGCTTGCCGCCACCATACTTCGCACACTGGAGCGAAACTAGAATTTCTCCGGACGAAATGAAATTCAGCTAATTTCATCAAAAATATTTTAATATTGAAGCAATCCTATGATCCGATTTAAATCAACCTGCCAGATCAAAATCTTTACTGACTTACCACAGTCGTACATTAATTAAAATATTTTGTTTACTAGCTTTAATTTTATTCCCTGAAAAATTTTCCAATAAGATTCCGAGACTCACTGTGCGCTGCTATGACCATACTTTAGTCCCATTTTAATTACTTTCTGTATGGGACACAATCGCTCACCGTACACTGAATCGATTTTTTTTTCTTCAACTATACTTATACACTGAGAGAATTTTTTTTTTAATCCAAGGTGCATTTCGTTTGTGTTGAAGAACCTGCACCGTGAAATATTGACTAAGGTTAATTCCTTTCACCCAAGGAAAATGTCTGCTGCTACAAGTAAAAGATTCATTGTTGACTGTTGTGACAGTGATTCTCCTTCATGCAACAGAACTTTACTTCGCGCAAGGAAAACTGTCACAATAAGTCGTAGGTAAACGTGTTTCCTTGACAGGGGCCGAAAAATGTTGGTCCGAAATGGTCAAACTACATTGGGGTCATAATTTCGAAACGGGCCAAATGGTGTCCCAACAAGATTAAATTTTTAAAAAAGATCAAATAAGTTCGATGTTTCGAATTTTAAGTCGAAGGAACTTAGTTTTATGAGGAGCAATAGTAATAATTGCTTTTAAAGTTATTTAAATACTAATTTTAACTGTTTTATGGTTCAAAATGTCTGTCGGTTACGCGTCCCCCACACGAGTTGTTGGTATTTAACCTAAGTTTTTGACCATATTTTGAGGCTGAAATAAATTTTGAAGATAGTGGAAATGCTCAAAAAACTTCGTAGAACACGTGTAAATTGTCGTTTTTTACGAAATTACTTTTCTTCATGCCATAAATTGTGAAAAATGGTTGTCCCCCGGTTCCAAAATGTCTGCCGGTTACGCACGGATTTTACTGTTTTAAAACATCTTAAAAGTTTATTTAAAAGTGAAACTGGGTAACTTACGATTTTCTCAACCACGCTTCAACGTTCTAAACAGGAATTATCAACATCTGTGCAAATGGGTTTTATTTGGAAACATTTTTCACTAACAAATCCGATCTCGTGATTTGCCTATGGTCCCAGTCAGCGGCACTTAAATATACGAAAAAGGTAGGTAATACAGTAAAGTTCCGCCCTGTAATTTTTAATTCAATTCAACTACCGTAATTTGCTTTATAAATCAACACCAGAGATTATTGTAACAAGTAATATCGTTTTTATTAAGTACTTTTGAAATAGTCGGTTACGTAACCGACAGCGTAACCGACAATCGACAAGTTATTTACCATTAGTTCATCATGCGTTTCCGGCTGTTTCCGCGGCACATGAGAAATATCGGAAATTCAGCGGAACCCTTCGGTAAAAAGTCTTTTCAAGCAGTACTGAAGGTAAAAAATTACTCATTGGGTTTAACTTTTGACTTGAAATCTTCACGGAGCATGCATGCTCAATTGGCCCGATTTGAAATTATGACCCATTGGTGGATGGTGAGGATTCGAGCATGCTAGTAGATAGTTTACGGGCTCACCATGCTTCTAGGAGGAGTCGTATTTCGGAGCAACATTTTTCGGAACCAGAGGTGGATTTACCATTACGCAGAATACGCAACTGCGTAGGGCCTCACTTCACAAAGGGAGGAAGAAGAGAAGAAAAGGAGAGAAAAAGAGAGAAACAGAGAGAAAATGAAAGAAAAATAGAGAAAATGAGAGAAAATGAGAGTAAAAGAGAGGAAACAGAGAGAAAAAGAGAGAAAAAGTGAGAAAAAGAGAGAAACAGAGAGAAAAATAAAGAAAAATAGAGAAAATGAGAGAAAATGAGAGAAAATGAGAGTAAAAGAGAGAAACAGAGAGAAAAAGAGAGAAACAGAGAGAAAAATAAAGAAAAATAGAGAAAATGAGAGAAAATGAGAGTAAAAGAGAGAAACAGAGAGAAAAAGTGAGAAAAAGAGAGGAACAGAGAGAAAAATAAAGAAAATAGAGAAAATGAGAGAAAATGAGAGTAAAAGAGAGAAACAGAGAGAAAAAGAGAGAAAAAGTGAGAAAAAGAGAGAAACAGAGAGAAAAATAAAGAAAAATATAGAAAAAGAGAGAAAAAGGGAGAGAATGAGAGAGAGAGAGAGAGAGAGAGAGAGAGAGGAAAATAAAGGGAAAGGGAGAAAAAGGAAAATAAAGAAGGCAGAAAAAGAAAATAATAACAATTTCGCTGGAGGGGAAAAAAAAAAAAACAGTTTAAAACTAAATACCAATGTCTTCTTTTTTAAAAAAAACAGGGGGAGAGCCCCTAAACCCCCCTTTTTTCTATAGAGGATGCATCCAAACCTTCAGTCATCCTTCCCTTTTTCTTGGGGGCCTCAAATTCAAAATTGCGTAATTGAGATGTAAATCCGCCCCTGTTCCTAGGTTTTAAAGAGGTGATTTCTCTCAGAGTGTGTTTGTAGCTCGTTGGAAAGAACAAAACTCCAAGGCGCATGAGTAGAGCTCGTTTCAGAGGTGTAGGCGGACCAAAACCGTAATCTTTGGCGAATTTTTAACTTTTATTCCTTCAATTCTATACCGAATTTGCCCCTGACTTTATTCTTTTGTGTTTAAAGCTTTTCTCAATGAAAAGTGAACACTCAATTTCATTTTTATTCATTTTCATCGAGTAATATCAGAAATAATGTTGACAAATTCCAAAGATTATCGGTCTAGGTCTATCTACACTTCTGAAACTACCTATATCAAAGATGATGATTATTTTCATCGACTGTGCGTCGCCATAGTCATCGCCTCAGTCATCGTCATCGTCGTCATCATCATCATCATCATCGTATATCGAGATGGATCGATTTAGTCGCCATCTCTGGTTAATTACTCGTTCAGCTCAGATACCAAGCGCCGAGCGTCAAATGAATAGGAAAAACAGGCGCTCTCCGGATAATTAAGTCTAGAAAATTTCCTGTTGGGACGCGGGTCGGGCGTCGCGTCAAAGAGGCGTGTCGCGAAGCGACGCTTCGGCACAACTTGAAAAGAAGTCCGACGCCACGCCACGCCACGCGACGCCCGACACCGATCGCCATATAGGTTGTCAAGTAAGCATCAAAAACGACATCATGTGTCCGCGACATTCGCACCATCCATCAGGGTTAATTTTACTAATTTTTAGTGTTTTAGGATAATTCTACGACTACAACTTCACTTCATCATCGCCATCCCATCCCTTCACTGCATTATTTTTTTTTCTCAAGCAATGGGTCTGTTGGATACTTTTGCTACATCAGTATAACTCATATTGTTTCTAACGTAAAATTCGGCGAAAATAACGATGCGCACATTAGAAACTTTCAAAATCCACTCATTAACTCAGAAAATACCTTCCATTTCAAACAACCCGCGCTACACTAGACACTATATCACCGACTTATAATTACATAGATGGAACCATCTCGTTAATGTAAACATGAACAGAACTTACAAACATTGGAATGTTTCGTTTAGATGCGTACATTTCTTATATTATTTTGTAATATTTGATAAACCGAAAAGACCAGACAGCAAATGCAGCTTATATTTCACGTATAAAAAGAGAAATTCCATCATTTTGTAGTTACGATGTTGTTTACTTAATTATGAACGGAGGTTTCCGTCTAGTAGTATACCGGTGCAAATAGTGTCTAGTGTAGCGCGGGCTGTTTGAAATTGAAGTGATTTCCTGAGTTAATGAGTGAGTTATGTTGAACGTTTTTAATGTGCGTATCGTTATTTTCGCCGAATTTTACATAAGAATCAAGGTTCTATATTGCTGTAGCAAAAGTATGCAACAGACCATCCACATTGTGGATTTTTCAATGTATTAGGTGGTCAAATACATGGGAAAAATAGTGAAAAAAATAATTTGACGGGTTTTCAGTCAAAATTCTCTTTTTCCTATTTTTTACTCGTTTTTTACAAGTGATGTAACACCGTAAAAAATGGCGGGATTTTTTTTTTTTTTTTTAACTTTCAATAATTTTTTTTTTTTTTTTTTTTTTTTACTTTAATTGGATTTTTCAAAAAGCCAAAGCCGGAAACTTCATAAAAATAATCAAAATGTGGTCAATTTGGATACGGGGGCAAATTTTCTCCCTGACATGATTTCGATCACGAACCCTTCACTGCATGATGTTTTCTTTTAACCAAAAAAAAAATTGTTTTGTGTGAGCTCAAAACATATCTTCTCCCGCGTTGACACACCATGCGCCGAAGTCATATCTCAAAACCTGTATTTTATATGAGCGTTTAAGCAATTTGTTCCTTGAGAGGAACCCCACGCAGTGAAAGTATTTTGAGACGCTGATTTCAAAAATTATATCAGTTTTCATTAAACTGGCCTAGATTTTACGTAATTTCGAGATTACGTCTTCTTAGTAAAAAATTCGAATTCTGGAAAAAGTATGAGTTTTGGGTAAAAGCTGAGACCAAATTTGAAATCAGTGGGTCAAAATACACGGGATATTGCGCGAGAGGGGTCAGAAAGAGGTATCTTCTGATGAGAGAACCTTGTTTTTGACGTTAATTTATAACAGCCGGACACACTATGTCGTTAAGGTGTAAAAATCTATAGGTTGTCAAGCTTCGTGCGATAATCGTGATGGGGTCTTCAAAAATCAGCTTTTCTTGATAAAGGCGTCGTAAGTTTGATCCTTTCTGGCTTGGCCGCTGAGGCTCAAACTATAGCTGAACCACTCGAAGTCATACTTAAGTTCAACCGATGCCTCGAATCTGCACCGCCGACCAATCAGAAACAATCATTCGTGAACAGTGAGGTTATGCTAACCATAAGGTCCATAAGTCGGACTTTTCGCTACCTTGATCGGACCCCAGGTATCATTGTGCTGCAACATTTTCTTTCGGTCTTCAGAGAATTATTTTGAGGGGAAAAAACAAAGACATTAAGAAAGGGAGACTGATATAGGGCCATATAGAGACCAATAAGGCCGCTAGCTAATATCTTCAAAACTAATTGACTTATCGAAAAACCAATTGCATTCACGCAATAGACGCATGCGCACTTTTATAATGCAGATTGATCATTATTTTGGATTTATCCTAGAAATTTTTATCGAAAAGGAGAGTGAAGGAGGGCGTTTTTTGAAAAAAAAAAATCGAGTTTCCCTAATAAGCGAAAGTTTTTCTATCACTTTCAATTTTATTGCTTTACACTTATAATCATGCACATGATATTTAGTGATCCACATTCGATGAATGGTACCGTGGTACCTATAGTGACACCGGTGTCAAATGAAAGTCGTCTCTTTATTGGTCACTTCTTGATGGAGTTACAGTATTGTTAGATGGTAATCTCCCATTATTACCTACTGCCCTAAGCCACCATATTACACTCGCGCAAATAAAAGCGGTTATTGAGTTTAGGGGTGGACTTCGGAAGTTTACAGTGCTGCCATCGTCATTTTTTGAGGTTTTCTCACCAAAATCGACTATTACATCGCTTATAGCAAAAATGTGCAACAGCGCCCATTACAGCCCTTCAAAGCTTAATTTAGGGGCCTTATTTGTCTCGCCTACCTTACTCAAAATTGCTGCCGCCAAACCTCGGGACTGTGACTCTTTTCGTGAGAGAGTTGGCCACCTTGGAGCTGGGAGCCAACTACTGCAGACTGGACCACGCATTCAGCATCGCGCATCGCAACGAAAAGCCCTCCAAGCTCCACTTTTTCTCGTGCTGAGCGTGGCCAATTTTTTCAAAGTATCAATCTTGCGTCGATAGGTTTTTCCTTCGTCACCTTCCCATTCTTCCCCTCCGGACCCACCCTCCCCCTCCCACCATTTTCCCTCCTATTAGTCGCCTTCCTCTACAAAATATATCCGTGTCCATTTTGAAGAGGATCTTACAAAAGAGCAGGAGCCGCCGTTTTGCGCCGTAGGCGTTATAGCAAAGAATAATCGCGTTTGACTGGTCTTTCGCGCTACAGCGCATAGGCGGATACAGGAATTTGTTTCTCTCTCTCTCTCCTCTCTCTCTCTCCCTCTCCCCCTCTCTCTCCCCCTCCCCTCCCCCTTCCTCTCCCTCTCTCTCTCTTTCTCTTCTCCCCCTCCCTCTTCTCTCCCCCTCTCCCCCCCTCTCTCTCCTCCCCTCTTTTCCCCCTTCCTCTCTCTCCTCCCTTAAAAAAATTTCCCCCCCCCCCTACAGGGCTTTTCCCCCTTTTTTTTTTTTTTGTTTTACTCCCCCTTCTTTTTTATTTCTTTTTTTTTCCCCTTTTTTATCTTTCCCTTTTTCTTTTTAAACCCAAATTTTTTTTTTCTAAATACTTTTTTTTTTTTTTAAACCCCATTTATTTTTTTTTTTCCCCCCCCTTTTTTTTTTTTAAATTTTCCCCCCCTTCTTTTTTTTTCTCTTTTAACTTTTTTTTTTCTTTTTTTCCCTTTTCCCCTTTTTCTTTCTCCCCCCTTTCCCCCCTTTAAATAAAAAAATCTTCTTTCCCCCCTCTTCCCCCCCCCCCCCCCCCCTTTCCCCCACCCCCCCCCCCCCCCCCCCTCCCCCCCCTTGCCCCCCCCCCCTTTTTTGTTTTTTTTTTTTTTTTTATTTTTTTTTTTTCCCCCCCCCCCCCCCAAAGGGAAAAAGGGCCCCATCACGTGACTTTAGCCCCTATCTCTGTCCTCTTCTAACGCTCGTGTTCAAATGGGAAGAAAGAGAGACAGAGGTAAATTCCTTTTCCGCCTATGCTACTGCGCCTGCGCTGCGCACCTTCCGTGACGTGGTGGCAGGATATGGAATTAATCACTGAGGATCCAACTTAAGGTGATTCCAGGCGAAACTTTTCCAGATTTCAATCCGATGGATAGCGCCACTAGTCGCTTTTTGGAAAAATCGTGTTTTTGGCGTTTTAAACTGAAACCATAGATAAAACGCAAAATCCAATAACGTCAGCACCTGCAAAAAAATTTTATGGATTTTTTGAGCCCAAAATGAGCAAAATTGGTTTAAATTTAAAGCCGTAAATTATAAAATTCGTTTCGCCATAAAGCTTATAGTGAGTGAGAGTGAGCGCGAGTGATGATACGTCTATCTGCCTCACTCGCACTCATTGCGGCTTACGGGAAGTTTCATATTTCATAATTTTCGGCTTTATTTTTGAGTGTTTTTCTCGCAGGTCCTGACGTTCCTCAAATTTGTGTTTTTAGCGTGAATTCGACAAATTTAGCAAAAAACTGTTGACTGTTTGAGCAGCGCGACGTGGTGTCCACAGTTGGAACTAATCGACCCTGGAAGCATCTTAAACTTAAAAAAAAAAAAAAAAAATCTCCCTTCCTTGTTCTATCGGGTTGTCTCCATCACTGTCACCAACTTCAAGTCCGAGCCCGATGACGAAAACATCGATCAGAGATTACATAATAAAAACAATCTGCAATATTTCGGCACGAAAATGACATAATGGCTCGGTTCGGGAAATATGAACTAGGCTAATCTTTTCAGGCTATCTTCACTCACCGACAGTCGATGCACCGCGGTACGCGGTAACGAAAGCTACATGAGGTGCTTTACCAATAATTTACCGACATGGAGGACGGAGGGGGGGGGGCTGTTTACGTTTAGACCATGCTTGGTCTTTTTTAATTATTACAGATCGACTTCCGTGTCTATTGAGTGACAACGTCACATCAATCGGGAAATGGTGGTGCGGGTACATTGGCTTGCTAAACTTTGTGCAAGGCACAATGGGAACAAAACAGAGATTTGCCGAACTTGGACATTTTTTTTTGGTTTTTGCTTACAGGAACGTTTCGGTGTTGATATCTCTTCGCAAAAACCCGATGAGCTGTAGCGATAGAGGGGGCCAATGGCCACGTATTTTCTTCATTTAAACTCACCAAAAAAGTCGAACGCTCCAGTCATCGGCGACGACCAGGCATTTCGACCTTTCTAATGCGTTTAAATGGGGGAAAAGGAACGTTGTCAAATCGCACGACTCGCCACTGAAATTTGGCTTGTTTGCCTCAATTGTTTTAACGTAAAAGCAAAAATTGTGATTAAATCGAGTGAAAATTTGTTTTAAGTGAAAGAGCAAGTGTTTAAGAGTGGCTATCTGGACACAGAATTTTAATGCAACTATCCAGGTGAGAAAATTTTGCATATTTCTGTTACCTATGTGTCCGTTTCTTTATCGTGCGAATCTTCCAGAAGAAAAGTTATATCGATTTCTGTGCCCAAATAGCCACTCTAAACCACTTGTACTTTCGTTCGTAACCAATTTTAAATATGTTTGTCGCATTTTTTTTTTTTTTTTTTTTTTTTTTTTTTTTTTTTTTTTTTTTTTTTTTTATATATATATATATATAAATTTAAAGGTTAAAAAAAGTGAGGCAAACAAACCGAGCCTGGGTAAAATACGTCCGTAAGAGATCTCGATCATGGTCGGTGCATCCGTGACGTTTCAATATCTCGCCCCGCACAAATCCTCTCGTTCCCTATAGCTCGTTGCAAAAACCATATAATCGGACATATTTTAAGCTGCAAAATCGATAACAAGACTCAATTTCCAATTTATTGTTCTTGTTTTATATTAGAGGTTCTATATGTATATAAAGAGTCAAGACAACTGAAACAATGGGCGCCGCACATTGGAGTGAGTCAATGGGAGGGATCGGACATGGAATTTCTGATAAAAAATACAAAAAAGTTTCGTGAAAATCGATTAATATTTACTACCACTTTTCGCGTGCACAAACTGAGCGTCACATACATACATACATACATACATACATACATACATACATACATAATAAATGGATGCTTCAATGGGAAAAAGACCAACTTAAGAAGACACACGCAATCAACCTCGCAACTATAACAACTTCCAATGCGGATTCTCGGTGTAGAGCAGAACAAGTTGCTCTCACAAGAATCCGCATTGGCCACACAAGATTTTCCCACGGCTACCTCATCAAAAGATTAGCTCAACCAATGTGCGATTTCTGCAACTGTCCCCTCTCCGTTAAACATGTTTTACTTACTTGCCCGAAATTTCAACAACTACGGAAACAGTTTCAAGTACCAGCCACAGATGATCTCACCTTAGTGTTAAAAACAACCAACCAAGAAACAGCGAAGAAACTTTATTCATTCCTGAAAAAAACTGGACTAGAAGTGTAAAAATATCTCTATTTTAGTGTCCACAGTTTAATGTTACATATACTTAATTACTTAATTTTCCTTTCTGTAAAAAAAAAAAAAAAAAAAAAAAAAAAAAACCAACCCTCAAAAGAGGTGTAAATGGCCGTTGATGTTAAGGCACCTCTTTCAAAAAAATAAACGAATTTATCAATCAATCATACATACATACGTACGGACAGCGACGATAGCATAAGGTGCTTTGCTACGCGACAGCACCTAAAAATGTTTGTACCGTCGGAGCCCTGGGGAAACTTTAAGCTGTCACAAAAGATTCTCAGCACTCGTCAACGGCCACACCACGTTGAAAGCACCGGTTCTCGTCCGATCACCGAAGTTAAGCAGCGTCGGGCGATGTTAGTACTCAGATGGGAGACCGCTCGGGAACACTTCGTGCTGTTGACTCTCTTTTTTCGTCAGATTTTTTCTTTTAAAATATACTAAGGAGCCCTGGGAAAACTTTAAGCTGTCGCAAAAGTTTCTCAGCACTCGTCAACGGCCACACCACGTTGAAAGCACCGGTTCTCGTCCGATCACCGAAGTTAAGCAGCGTCGGGCGAAGTTAGTACTCAGATGGGAGACCGCTCGGGAACACTTCGTGCTGTTGACTCTCTTTTTTCGTCAGATTTTTTCTTTTAAAATATACTAAGGAGCCCTGGGAAAGCTTTAAGCTGTCGCAAAAGTTTCTCAGCACTCGTCAACGGCCACACCACGTTGAAAGCACCGGTTCTCGTCCGATCACCGAAGTTAAGCAGCGTCGGGCGAAGTTAGTACTCAGATGGGAGACCGCTCGGGAACACTTCGTGCTGTTGACTCTCTTTTTCGTCAGATTTTTTCTTTTAAAATATACTAAGGAGCCCCGGGAAAGCTTTAAGCTATCACAAAAGTTTCTCAGCACTCGTCAACGGCCACACCACGTTGAAAGCACCGGTTCTCGTCCGATCACCGAAGTTAAGCAGCGTCGGGCGAAGTTAGTACTCAGATGGGAGACCGCTCGGGAACACTTCGTGCTGTTGACTCTCTTTTTTCGTCAGATTTTTTCTTTTAAAATATACTAAAGAGCCCTGGGAAAACTTTAAGCTGTCGCAAAAGTTTCTCAGCACTCGTCAACGGCCACACCACGTTGAAAGCACCGGTTCTCGTCCGATCACCGAAGTTAAGCAGCGTCGGGCGAAGTTAGTACTCAGATGGGAGACCGCTCGGGAACTCTTCGTGCTGTTAACCCCCTTTTTTCGACAGACTTACCTATAGAAGCACACCGAGAGACCCTACTAGTTAAAGTGTTCCAAGAATTTACGAGACAGAAATTTCGGGGCATTTATTTAATGGTCGCGTAATATTTTTTCATAAAATTTTATAACTCCGTGAGCACATTATTATTTTTCCATAGAATATCAAGGGATTCCGTAAGATAATCTTGTAATTTTATTGAAATATAATTATTATCCACGGAGTTTTAATCATTGAAATTCATTGAAACACTTTTGCCAGTGTTTCTTTGGTTTAAGGCTACCTGCTACCACCAGGCAACAAAAAAAATTTTGACCGTCAGAAGTCCTGATTTCAGGCAGACGGACTTTCAGAGAGCAAGAGGTGGTGTGCTGGGGCGGTTTGTATCAAAAGAAAAAGGCTTAAGAGGGGAGGGGAGTATAGGGGGTAGAAACATATATATATGGAAACGAGGCTACACAGAGAAAAAAGAAAGAGAGAGAGAGAGAGAGAGAGAGAGAGAGAGAGAGAGAGAGAGAGAGAGAGAGAGAGAGAGAGAGAGAGAGAAAGAGAGAGAGAAAGAGAGATAGAGTGAGAGAGAGAAAGAGGTAGTGGTAGAGAAAGAGAGAGGAGGAGAGAGAGAGATAGAGTGAGAGAGAGAGAGAGTAGTGGTAGAGAAAGAGAGAGGAGGAGAGAGAGAGATAGAGGGAGAGAGAGAGGTAGTGGTAGAGAAAGAGAGAGGAGGAGAGAGAGATAGAGTGAGAGAGAGAGAGGTAGTGGTAGAGAAAGAGAGAGGAGGAGAGAGAGATAGAGTGAGAGAGAGAGGGGTAGTGGTAGAGAAAGAGAGAGGAGAAGAGAGAGATAGAGTGAGAGAGAGAGAGGGTAGTGGTAGAGAAAGAGAGAGGAGAGAGAGAGAGATAGAGTGAGAGAGAGAAAGAGAGGTAGTGGTAGAGAAAGAGAGAGGAGGAGAGAGAGATAGAGTGAGAGAGAGAGAGTTAGTGGTAGAGAAAGAGTGAGGAGGAGAGAGAGAGAGAGAGAGAGAGAGAGAGAGAACCGCGACTGCCGATGCTGGTTGCTCTTCGCTTCCCGCGGGATAACAAATGATGTGTCCACCGTCCACACTCTGCGATAGTCTCTCTCTTTCTCTCCTTCCCCTCTCTCTTCCTCCCTCTATCCCTCTCTCTTCTTTTCCCACCTGATAATTGATCATCCGTTCAATATCAATATGACCAGCCCCAGATTTGTTTTCGCTGTCCTCCCCACATTTCCCGACAGAGGCGGCGGTTGCCAGATACCCAGATGCACAGAAGAGGAACTATAAATTCTACAGCCTACGAATAACATAAAAGCCTAACATTTTCTCCCAAATTGATCGTCTTGACCAGGCATTCTTTCGTGAGGTTAGAAAAAATTGAAGTATGATCATTGTTTTGGAACACTGAAATAAGATTTGTTCACGAAGTTTGCGAGGATGTGTTTTTCAAATTTTATAAAATTAGGCTGAAAAAATTACGAGTCATTTGCTAATCCTTTCTCGTCTTCCCTCACGGAAATAAGTAGAATGTGTCGTAGGCGGGAATTTGGGTTCACCGGCAAACATTTGGATCAGTTCCATGCGCACAGAACTGATCCAAATTTCGGCCGATGAGCCCAAATTTGCGCCTATGACACATTTTATTTTTTTCGGTGCAGATAAAATTGCGAGTCAAAATTGCGTCTGATAGTGCAATTAAAAAAAAAATTCCCTTCTAACTTCAGATTCCAGGTAGCTTGACAAGTGTATGAAAAAGTATTCGCTTTCTCATATTGGTTATTCCACTTAAAAGTGGTATTCTTTCACCTTTTCACTTTCTACGGAGCTGTCATACCAGCTGCAGCAACATCACAAAATGGAAAAACAAAGACCATTGAAAGATAATTTAATTCTTGGGATCTTATTGTCCTGTTTCCCGAAACCTAGAAGTATAACGTCAGTGCGCATGTGCGTTGCCATACGAGGGAACACTCGAACTGAATTCTGAGAGCTGCGCCGCGCCGTGAGCTTCAATTTTGAGAACACTCTGAGATAATGTTCTCACTGAATATTAACTGTTGCACTTAAACAGTTCCGCACTTTTAACATTATTGACGTCATCATCGTGGGATCAAAGGATCACAAACGCATAACCTGTAGTTTTTCTTTTTTTATATAATTTTTTTATTTATTTTTAATTTTTTTACTTCTTGATTGCTTGGCTCACAAAACATATTTTAGAATTTGTCATATTGTAATTACTCAACCCGTAAAAACGGGATTATTCCGATCATCGCACATCTACATCCAGTGGCATCTCGTGCCATTTGGCAACAATGCAACTGCTCCATTTAAACTCATTAAATATATCGAATTTTCCTTGTGCACTGTGCAGTGTGCACCCCCTGAATTCGACCTTTTACATGAGTTTAAATGGATAGATTACATTGTTGCCAAATTGCACGCGACGCCACTGTCTACACCGTTAAGAATCGGACGAAAATTCCGGAGTGAAACTTGGAGCTAACATAAAAATGAGGGTACACTTTACTCTCATGCGAAGTAAATACCGGGTGTGGCAGGAGTAAAGAGCGGAAAATACAATGGAGGAGGGTATTTACGCCTCCTTGAAAGAGTAAAATATTTTTTTATTTCCGTAGAAGAGCACAATATCTTACTCCGAAAACTGTAACCTGGGAGAAAACAAGGCTTTTACGTAACCGGAATCGGAGTGAACAGTGTAAGGGTGTGACAGTGCCCGGATGATTCCCAGTGGCGGATCTACGGGAGCACGTGCCCCTCCAGAACCCTCAAATGTTGCCTTTTTTTCAACAGAAAATAACTCAAAATTTCTTACTGCAACGCTTCAAATAATTAAAAATTCATTAATTCCCCCCCCCCTTCCAGAATAATTGTCTGGATCCGCCATCGATAACCCCGGTGTGTCACACTTATTTCCCGGTTTGATATCAAACCCTTTTCCGTTTTTCCAATCCATTTTTCAGTGTTTTATACAGACGCAAATCTGGCAACATCATATTCCAATTCTACGTCGCCCTCGATTAGAGGAACATTACTAAAGGCTAATGGTGGGATATGAGAAATAGCTTCAACTCAACCAAACCCACTTCCACACTCATCCCCCCCCTCCATTACGCTCCCTGCACTGGGCCACAGTCACGGTTGCTTTACTTCTCAAAAAGAGCTCTCAGCATATGACTTGGCGAAAAATAAAGGAGAGACGCAAGGTGAAAAAAGAGGGAAGATGAAGAGAAAGAGGAAGAAGAAAAAAATCGAGGAAAAATTTCTCGTCAGATAAAATAAAACGCTAATTTTGGACTCATCGCTTTGACAAATCGGCTCTCTATCCTAAGCTGTATAGAGAGAGAAAGTCAAATTGGGTATAGTTTCATATACCTTTCGCCCTTTCCCGGGAAACAGTAGCAAGGCGTGAAATTTGACTGGACCTTCTCCATTTAAACTCACTGAAAGAATTGAATGCTTCGGTCATCGGCGATGACCAGATGTTTCGATCTTTCTAATGTGTTTAAAGGGGAAAAAAGAAACGTTGCCAAATTGCACGCCTCGCCACTGCCGGGAACACACATTTGTACTATATTTTATGCAACATAGGTTTCAATGGAATTTAAATGGACATTTTGCCAAAAATTGTGTGACCCATCAAAATTCTCAGGAAATTGTCCCATTTTGAACGGCATGAAAAAATCTCAACAAAAGTCAAATCCCAAAATGCGTGCAAGAAAGGGTTAACCCTCAACCACACAAATCATTATTTTTTTTTATGCAAATGAGCACTGGACCAACTGCGGACACGTGTACAACTAAACAGATCTACTGATCTTCCGAAGTTGCCATTTAATTTCGACTTTTTAATTAGCTGAAAAATAATCTGATGAATAAAATTGCTTTGATATTTTCAGGAATGAAACGTAAAGTGGGGAAGGAAAGTTCTGAAAAGTTTCAAGAAATTCTTTGCACTAGGTCTAATTTTATAATAATATTATAGTCAAAAGAAAACAGCGTTGTCAGATTGGGGTGAAAAAGCCGTACGTTTTACATTGATTTAAATGGGGAACGATACGGCTTATTTTTACCCTCCATCTGGCAACACTGAGAGAAACTGATAACGTCTGAAGTCGAGCAGGTCCCTTTAGAATAAATGAGTCCAATTACAGTTTCCTGGGTTTAATTGAGGCGGTAGCTAGAAGAAGGGCCCATAGGCAAAAATCAAGTTTTGAGAAAAACAGCTTTAAAGTTTTCAGTACCAATGTAAATGATCCAATACTCACTATCTTCAAATTGCTCTCCTGCACTGAAAACTTAATATTTTTTCACGAAATTTTCAGGATAGCTATTTGAGGGTATGACAAATCGATTTAAGCGTTCTCTGCAAAAAGGGCTCATACGCCTATGGGCCCTTCTTCGAGCTACCGCCTCAATTTTCAAAAACAATTCGAAATGCGACTCGTTTTTTTGAATTTCCGTGAGATTCCATGTACTTTCATTGTTACCATAGGAGGTAAACACTATGCGATAGAGAGGGTCAAAGATTTTTCAAGCGATCATATTGGTTCCTTCAAGTCAGTGGCGGCTCGTGCCATTTGGCAACGTTTTTTGCCGTCCATTTGAATCTATGTTGAACAATCGATTGTTGATGAAGCAGCGCTTCACTATCGAATCGATTGTTGATGAAGCAGCGCTTTACCATCGAATCGATTGTTTTACATAAGGTAAGTGACCCAAAGGTGGCCATACCTATGCTTGGGGCCAATATGCACATATGAGGCATGAGAGATAAAAAAAAACTAAATATGTCAATTTACTATTTAGACAGTCGGTCATCATATGGTAATTTCATTTTTTTTAAAATTTGCTTGTTTTTGAGGGTTTTTTTGCGTTTGAAAAAAAGTAGAGTTTTGACAACGCGCAAAACATGCACCTAAGGTGGCCACCCCTCATATTTTTGATGCACCTAAAGGTGTACACCACCTTTTAAATTTCATTAATAAGTATTCAAATGCTATTTTATCGTTCAAAAACGGAATCTAGACTCTAGTTACACCAAAAATTACAATGATTAAATTTATGATGAATTGAAAGTCAAAGGTGGACTCGATTTAAGGACTTAGCTTTTACGATTGTTTCCTACCGTGAAAATTAGCTGAAGACCTACAAAAATGGACGTTGCACTGTTTCGCGCCGACTGAATCGCCCGATGCTCTTGATTTTTGGAGTGGGGGAAGCTATGGCATCCTACTACTACAGTGACTGGATAAACCACAGTGTGGCCATTTCGGTCGTCTTTCTGATTGGTCGGATTCCTTAAATCGCAAATTTGAGCGTTTAGAAGTAGTTTCACGGTTTCATAGGGTTCTCGTACGCAAGTTAGACACGACTGAAGGCCTTTTGTCAAATTTGAAACATATTGGTTCGCAAAATTGTGAGAAATCAACGATTCCCCGTAACTGACCCCCCGCGGTTGCGCACCCAACTTAACACGGGCTCCATAGGGAGGAAGTGTGTTCCTAAGTTACTCGCTAAAAATATCGCAACCCCCCGCCCTAAAAATGGTTGGCATTAATGACTTTTTTCAGACAGGGGGTAGAGAAATCTTCATTCCGAAACCCAAGAACAATCATACTCCCCATGCTGCCAATGCTAAAGTGGGTGCACTCTTGAGGGGTGGAGGGCAAATGGCCGCACTGTGGTTTATCTAGTCACTGTACCTGCTACTCAGCTAGTAACGCCATCTATCGTCAATTCATGTAATTAATTGAAAAAAGCAAGGGTGGGCCACCTTAATAGCCGGGCCACCTTTGGGTCACCTATCTTAGAATCAAATGGAGGTGGGACCTTGCTGCTAGGTCGCACGAGCCGCCACTGCTTCAAGTATAGCTTCCAAGTCAGTGGCGTCGCGTGCAATTTGGCAACAATGTATTCTATCCATTTAAACTCATGTAAAATATCGAATTCAGGGGGTGCACAGTGCACAAGGAAAATTCGATATATTTAATGAGTTTAAGTGGATCAGTTGCATTAATAATAATAATAATAATAATAATAATAATAATAATAATTGTTGCCAGATGGCACGCGACGCCACTGTTCCAAGTGGCCGTTTGGTGATTGGTTCGCATCATGCAATATTTCCAAATATTCGCAAATGAACAGATAATTTGATTTTAGACGTCAAAACCTTCAAAAGTTTGTGTATCTCGACGGAAAAATACATCTGTGCCATGATTGGTGATGATGAGATGATCGCCGACATCATCGATGATCATCAAAGGTCTACCAAACCGCCGTTTTAGTCAAGGAACCAGACATAATCAATGAGCTATAAGTTTAGAGTGGCACATCAAGGAACGTTCCGCTGGTTCATTGTTGTCACCTAGGGCGCCGCCATCTTGCCGTAAAAATCGATTTTGAGGTTAAATTTTGTAGGTAGTTTCCGGTCGTTCCGTTAACAAACTCGGGCATCGCCGGAAACGACTTGGAGACGACCTACAAAACTTAACCTCAAACCTCGGAATCTGCCGTCCAAATTCCGCTTTTTCCCGGGATTCCTTCTACCCTGTGTGGCACAAGGTGGACCAATCCGCTGCCACTCTAAAGTTATAGCTCATTGGACATAATTCAGCATTTTTAAGAACGTAGAATTCATAGTCGCGAAAACGTCCCAAAAAATTGTTTGATTTCATAGTTCCGTTCAAAAGTTGAGAAATGTAGAAAATGCATTGAATCAGAGTTTGTGTAGAACTAGAGGTCCTCGGAGGGCAATCGATACGATTTATCGCTCCAATAAAACAGTCGATACCAAGGCTTTTACATGATCTAACTACACAGGTCAATCTATACGCACACCCTCCACTGCCTCTCCGTCTGCCTGGCACTATCTCCGGATAGAGTGAGGGAGGCTAGACGTATAGCCTGCGCAGCTGAAGAGCGGGCGTTCAAATCTATGCTTGCATACAGGGAAAAGACCATTTTTAAGTGCGAATTAAAAGAAATTTACGACAGTAAAACTTGGGTTTTATTTATGATATACCGCGCACGAGGAAGATTTCAAGCTTTGAGAAAACCAGTCTGATCACACTTCAATTTCTTATTCCTATATTTTCTGGAGCTTAGTAAAAATGCCTCTTAAGGAAGAGGTAGGTTATGTAATATTCAATGCATTCTACCCAATTTTCTCAAAGTGCCCGAAAATAGAAAAAGCAAATGTGCGTACGATTGCATTGGTTTTCTCAAAGCTTGAAACCTTCCTCCGTTACTTCTTATTGATAAAAACCAAGTTTCACGGTCGTAAATTGTTTATAATTTGCACTTGAAAAAGGATTTTTTCCCCATAAGAAAGCATGTAGATTTGATTTTGGAGGTTGCGCAGATCGCACCGAAACTCGTCCACCGGACGACCTTAAAAAAAGACTTAAAAAAGACTTCCTTAAAAAAAGACAGTCACACTAAGACTACCGGAAAAAAGCAGAATCTACAGCCACAGCGCACTGCCCGTTTTTCCAACTTGTCGTTCCTCCATTTGACCAGGTGATTGGTGGGAGGTTTAGTTCGGTGGGTATGGAGCAATTTGTGGATGCGAGGAAATTTACAGTACCTGGAGTGCAAGTGCTGGCAAAGTCAAAGGGTGACGGACGGTCCTTGATGGGAAGCGCTCGTTGCTGGGGGGGGGGGGGGGGGGGGGGGGGGGGGGGGGGGGGAGAGGGGGCGAGGGAAGGGCGAGGGGTCAAATGGAACATAAATCAATAAAAATAGCCAGCACGGAGTGACCGGGGTCCACGCTTGCTTGCCGCACAATGCAACAAGTCTGCATGACTTCATGGATCAGTGACAGTTCTTCGACAAAAGAACGATCGGTTTTTCTCTCTCTCTCTCTCTCTCTCTCTCTCTCTCTCTCTCTCTCTCTCTCTCTCTCTCTCATTTGAACGCATGCAAAAGTATCGATTTATCGGGGGATTCTATAGAATTTGATCCTTGGAGGATCGGATCTTTCTCATAGTTTCAACAGGAAGAGACATCGATAGATCGCATTTCACCAGTCACACATTGAGAGAAAATTCTTTTTTTAATCGAAGGTGAATTTCGTTTGTGTTAAAGAAACTGCACAGTGAAATATTGACTAAGGGGTAATCCGGTAATTCTTTTAACCTAAGGGAAATTTCTGCTGCTGGGTCATAATTTCAAATCGGGCCAATTGAGCATTCATGCTCCGTGAAAATTTCAAGTCAAAATTTAAACCCAATGAGTAATTTTTTACCTTCAGTACTAACAGAAAAGACTTTTTACCGAAGGGTTCCGCAGAATTTTCGATATTTCTCATGTACCACGGAAACAGCCGGAAATGCATGATGAACTAAAGGTAAATAACTTGTCGACTGTCGGTTACGCTGTCGGTTACGTAACCGACAATTTCAAAAGTACTTAATAAAAGAAATATTACTTGTTACAATAATCTCTGGTGTTGATTTTTGAAGCAAATACGGTAGTTGAATTGAATTAAAAATTACAGGGCGGAACTTGACTGTATTACCAACCTTTTTCGTATATTTAATTGCCACTGACTAGGACCATAGGCAAATCACGAGATCAGATTTGTTGGTGAAAATCGTTTCCAAATAAAATCAATTTGCACATATAATTCCTGTTTAGAACGTTGAAGCGTGGTTGAGAAAATCGTAAGTTACCCAGTTTCACTTTTAAATAAACTTTCAAGATGTTGTAAAACAGTAAAATCCGTGCGTAACCGACGGACATTTTGGAACCGGGGGACAAAAATTTTACACAATTTATGGCATGAAGAAAAATAATTTAGTAAAAAACGATGGTTTACGCGTGTTCTACGGAGTTTTGTGAGCGTTTCCACTATCTTCAAAATTCATTTCAGCCTCAAAATATGGTCAAAAACTTAAATTAAAAACCAAAAAATCGTGTAGGGGACGCGTAACCGACGGACATTTTGAACCATAAAACAATTAAAATTAGTATTTAAATAACTTTAAAAGCAATTATTACTATTGCTCCTCATAGAAGTAGGTTCCTTCGCCTAAAAATCGGAACATCGAATTATTTGATCTTTTTTAAAAATGTAATCTCGTTGGGACACCATTTAGCCCGTTTTGAAATTATGACCCTGGACCAAATAATGTTTGGTCCCGAGCATTGAATTGCGTGCGGTTTCGACCAATCAGAGAGCTTACGCACGGTCATGTGACCGTGCGTAAGTTACGCTTGGGACCAAACAATATTTGGTCCCTGCTACAAGTAAAAGATTCCTTGTTGTAGCAGTGATTATCCTTCATGCAACAGAACTTTACTTCGTCAGTTTAAATCCCCCCCCCAAAAAAAAAAAAAAAAAAAAAAAAAAAAAAAAAAAGTATCTCCAATTTTTAGAGAGCTCTGTCCCATTGCGCGTTGGGGCTGCAGAAGGGAGGGGGTTACGTCGTAAATACACATTCAATTTCCTCAGTCTCTCCATCTCTCTCACTCACTCTCTTTCTCCCTCTCTCCCTCTCTCTGCACTTGAGTGTGTTGCGAATATACATAAGAATGTGTGCGAGTGGAGTATGAGTGATTGAGAATGTGTCTGTGAGCAGCTCGTAAGTAACTGTGCCCAATGAAGGTGTTTGCTAGTGTGAGTGTCGGAGTGTGTGTGAATGTAAGTACTTGTACGTATCAATGAGTCAGGGTGTGTGTGAGTGTGTGTATCACTGCAGCATATATATCTTGCGGGTGGTCGAAAGTCTGCAAGGCACCGCCGCGCGAGTTGCGGGAGGCGACCTGCAGGTAACAAGTGCTTACCTGAACTCAGTGCGAGCAATTAGTCAGCGCCTCACCTGAATATTATTTTTTTTTTTTTTTTTTTTTTTTTTTTTTTAAATGACGCACACGCCAAATTCCAAACGCAGACTGCACTGAACACAGAATCTGAAGGAGGAGACACCCGTGGAACTGAATACTGAAACACAGTAGCTGCGTGTTTATGCGAGGATTTGAGTTCAATGGGTCTGTTGCAAACTTTTGCTATAGCGTTATTATGGAGGATTGATTCCCGTGTAAAATCGCGTTGAATTCACATTGAAAGTATCTATTGCCAATCGCGATGCTGTATATTCTTTGATATGAGCTCATTGCCGACACGACAATACTTGACGGTGCTCAGTGGAAATGTCCTATTTTAAACGTCCAGAGTAAAATAGGTCCAACATGTTTTCAGATTCATATGGACATTCTTCCTTATGAACCTTTTTTATATTGGACCAATAAGAAATGTCCAACGCACAATTGGTCCAGTATAAAAAAGCTTCATAAAGAAGAATGTCCCCATGAATCTGAAAACATCGGGGCATAAAATGTCCCTAAGACGGCTAAAATTAGAAATGACCGTATCCGTGGTGACAGAGCATTGATTTCTGGTATTTTCAAAATTCTGTTAGAGAAAATTTTCAGTGTTTCTTTTATTTGTTTTATAAATGTGACTTTTTTTTTATTTTTTTTATTTATTTATTACATTTCTTTTATTTCATCATTTGAATATTCTTACTAAGTTGTAGCAGTTTGAACCGAGAGTCTTTAAACTGATTCGTCGTTGAAGAGTTTTTGGTTGTTTATAAATTGTGGACTTTTTCTTGCGTATATCTACTTATAGTCTACAGTTGGCCATTATTTCAAGGGGCATTTATGTATGATGGACACTGGACCGATTCACGTAGGAGTACTTGACCCGAAAACCTGACCAAAAACGGAAAATTGAAAAGTAGTCCAAAAAAAAAACTATTGATGGTTTTTGAGAGGTAAGTAACCGCTCTATTGCGTAATAGATGTGTCGGAACATCTACGTTTATCTGCTGTTTAGGGGACAACATGAAACTGAGCGCTCGACGCACCTGCGGTTGTTCACCGCTCGAAGCGCTGTTTCTATTCCGTCAACATTTTCCATCAAGGACAAGCGTTGGTGCATCCAAATATTTCAGCGATTATGGACGTTGTTTTAGAAGGTATGCGCTTCATTTTGAAGGCACAATTTCTTTTTCCGTGCATTTTTGACCCTTTTATATCTAATTTAAAATGGACATGAAAAAATCTCTAATTTTAGGCACTATCTTTTTAAAAAAAATGCAATTTTGAATACGTTTCGGGCAAAACCGGGCATAACCAAAACAAGGGGGTTAAAGTAGACCCTTTTAGGCAACTGTTCCAACAGTCAAAACTTGCAAGAAATTGCCCGTTTTTTTTAAGCAACATTTTGAAGTCAAGCCTTTTCTATAAAATAAGCGTCAATAACTCGGCAAAAGAGTGCGCTATCGACCTTTGGTTTGAGCCAAAATTCTTAATTTTTTACGCCTTTTCCAACCATAAACCGTGCAATAGGAGTTTTGAGTTTAAATTGGAAAATTAACCAAAATCGATTTTCAAACATTCAAGAACACGCAAATATTTTTGGCCAGGTTTTTGGGGTAAATACTCCTACGTGCGATTGTACATATATTGGACATTAAATCGTGGACATTGTTGCAATGGACATTTCTTGGTGGAGATTTTGCACATTGGACATTTTAAATAAGGCGATTCCACCTGTCACCCTTGTGACGCTTCGAGGAAGTTTTGAGATGAAGAGATGATTGAATGTCCTTGAGTGTCATGGTTGCTATATATAGTACATATATGTACTCTACGCATAAGAAATTTTGAGTGATGCAAAGACAAAACATGACACTCTATTCGATTTAACTGCGCATGCGTGGATACAGGAATGTGTCTTTCTCTCTTTCCTCCCATTTGAACGTAAGCGTTAGAAAAGGACGGAGAAATGGGCTGAAGTCACGTGATTGTCCCCTCTCTTCCTCTGCTATCCTTTTCTAATATACGGGTTCAAATGGGAAGAGAGAGAGAGATAGAACAATTATTCCTGTATCCGCCTGTGTTTAAGTGTGAACGTTAGCTTGCGTTATGTCAAGACTTTATGGAGTTGGAGTGAAAGAATATGTATTGGACGGTAAGTACGTAGAATCTATTGATTTAAATAAAATTTGAGAGGAATGATCGTTTTTTTGCCTGAATCTACATTCGAAAAGGAGTAAATTTACTATAAATAGGTAACTTCACGAGAGTATGATCGAGGTAGGACATTATTAATTTGGATTCAATGAATAAGTTGCAAACTCTTGATAAAAATAGAGAGGGTCTATTCTCGTGTATAAAGTCGCATGGAAGTCTCATTGAAACCATCGAAAAGTCACGAAATCCATTTAATTAAAAACTCCATGAATGCTTTCAGCAAAATTCTACTTTTCGGAATCATTAATGATTTCCTGCACAGCTCAAGGTCTATTTTTTTTTTTTTTTTTTTTTTTTTTGCTAGTGAATTAGACAAACATTACACATAATTATAAATCCAACCACTTTTCAAGCTATTCATACGGAACTAAAATGCCGCAACCTTCTGCGACACCTCTCTAAAACAGCACGCGTGAAAAATTATCTCATTAACTATTTCCACGAAAAAATAATCAATTAGATAGATGTTCGGTGTATGTATTACTACTTTAAGGCTTTTAGTGCTCTCGGAGTCAACGTACTTGAGTGATGTAAACACAACATAATTGTCTTCTTTTTTCCTCTCCCGCTTGTAATGGTATTCATATTTCTGACATCAGCCACTGTTTGAGAAACCAAAACAACGCAGAATGGACCGAATTTCACTAAAAGAGAGAACCTGTGTTTAGTTTTTATCAAACAATTCTTGCATAAAATAAACTCCTCTCGTGCGTAATAGTATAATTATGACGTCTGATGTCACTATCAAATCAGTGAAATAAACCTTGTATAATTATGTGTATAAACTTTACGTATAAACCGTTTAATACTGGCCTATAATTTGTAAAACATCGAGTAAGTCCTCTTTACAGGGAATCAACGTTACGATTAAGGCTCATTCTGAGGTAAAAGGTTAATTCAATTATTAAGAATTGTATTACTTTCACTGCGGATAATTGCTTTTGATTGCGAATTGTAATGTTGTTATAACAAATCATAATATTTATAGCAGAAACGACCTCGCGATAAAACTTTCACGTGGTATAACAGTATTGCAAAAAGAAAATATTTAAAATGAGGCTCTTGCAAACTTGTGCTGTGAGCAAATGAATAGTCCAATCAGCTGTAAAAAACAAAGAAAAGAACGATTCTCACACTAAGAAAGTGTAAAATTCAGTGATAAGCTCACATAACTGCTAAAACGGCGAGATCGTAATGGCGCATGCCCACGTTATTTTAAACGAGAGAAAAGACTTACGAGCAGACCTGCCTTTTTGGTGGGCTTTTTACCACTGACAAGGTGAAGGGCTCTCAAACTGCCCCCCTCTGCTCTTCCAGGGTTCTGCCAACCTTATTTTGAATGGACAAATAGACTTACGAGCAGACGTGTCTTTTCGGTGGGTTTTTAACTGCTGACAAGGCGAATGGCTCTCGAAACGCCCCCTCTGCTCTTCCGGGGCAACGTCAATGTAATTTTATAAGGGGAAACAGACTTACGAACAGACCTGTCATTTTGGTGGGCTTTGAATCGCTGACAAGGTGCAGGGCTCTCAACACATCCCCTCTGCTCTTCCGGGGCACCGCCCATGTAATTTTAAAAGGCAAATCAAACTTACGAGCAGACCCGTCATTTTGGTGTTCTTTGAATCGTTGACAAGGTGCAGGGCTCTCAACAAATCCCCTCTGCTCTTCCGGGGCACCGCCAATGTGTGTTTAAATGGCAAATCAAACTTACTAGCAGACCTGTCATTTTGGTGGGCTTTGAATCGTTGACAAGGCGCAGGGCTCTCAAAACATCCGCTCTGCTCTTCCGGGGCACCACCAATGTAATTTTAAATGGCAAATCAAACTTACGAGCACACCTGTCATTTTGGTGGGCTTTGAATCGTTGACAAGGTGCAGGGCTCTCAACAAATCCCCTCTGCTCTTCCGGGGCACCGCCAATGTGTGTTTAAATGGCAAATCAAACTTACGAGCAGACCTGTCATTTTGGTGAGCTTTGAATCGTTGACAAGGCGCAGGGCTCTCAAAACATCCGCTCTGCTCTTCCGGGGCACCACCAATGTAATTTTATATGGGGAAACAGACTTACGAGCAGACCTGTCATTTTGGTGGGCTTTGAATCGCTGACAAAGTGCAGGGCTCTCAACACATCCCCTCTGCTCTTTCGGGGCACCGTCATTGTACGTTTAAATGGCAAATCAAACTTACGAGCAGACCTGTCATTTTGGTGGGCTTTGAATCGTTGACAAGGCGTAGGGCTCTCAAAACATCTCCTCTGCTCTTCCGGGGCACCGCCAATGTAATTTTATATGGGAAAACAGACTTACGAGCTGCTCTGTCTTTTTGGTGGGCTTTTAATCGCTGACAAGGCGCAGGACTCTCCAAACGTCCTCTCTGCGCTTCCGGGGCATTGCCAACGTTATTGTAAATGAGGAAATAGACTTACGAGCAGACGTGTCTTTTTGGTGCACTTTTAAATACTGACAAGGCGTAGGCGATTCAACGCAGATATCATGGGAGATTCCTGTCTAATCTGTCACTTTCTCTACGGAAACAGAGATTGGTCTCAATTTAGGTTGGATTCTCCCGCATTATACCTGCTTTCTCCGCCATTAAGCCCGATTCTGAGAGTGAATTTTGTGATTTTTTAGTGTACTCATCGTCATTTTTACAGGTTTTTATGCAAGAATCAACTCTTAAATCACCTGTGGCAAAAGTTTGAATGATCCATTGAGCCCCATTGGGGCGGGCTACTTAGGAGAGGGCTGTAGAGATATCAGCTGAATGGCCTTCCCTAAACGAGCTTTCCGGATTGGCCTCCGTCGAATCAACCGTGCTTTGTAGCGGTAACAGGGTGCCACAGGCGGAGCTAGGAATTATTATTCCTAGGAATGGGGGGTTGTGGGCTGAGTAGTGGCATTATTCCAGCCAAGGGGGCAAATACTGATGACCTAATTTTTTTTATTTATTTTTTTTTCTCATGCGTTAGATCCCTGTGATAAGTCTGACCATCGTTTGTTCAAATTTGCCAGAGCCACATTATTGGACATAATGTAATATTTTGGAATGATCGTAATGTGGCCGAATGTTCGCATGACCGTCACGGGACGTACATATGGTTTTATCCAGGAATCGTCTCGCAATTTTGGAAACACATTTCCGCTATCCGCAACATCGCTACCACGATTTTCCGCGCGAGACGATTGCAATACTAAGCCGGAGAGCTGAGGTGGACAGCCGCGTGCAATGTCCATTCGGAATGAACGTTGAACGCGACGCGCCGAAGAGATTACAAGGAAACGAGCGCATGCCCGGTTGATTGCGTAGGCATATTTCGCGGGCTCGCGGAACGCAAACGAGGGGGCGGAATATCGGATCCCCGAGGAGTGAGGGGGGAAGAGGGGGGAGGAAGGGGCGAAGACTTTTGGGACACACTGTACTTTATGGGAGCATTTCTCGGAAGATTAAAATCCCTTGGTTATATAGGAGTCTCTCTAGTTAGAGGGAATTATTTATCGCCACCCTGACGTGGTCTAGCAAGTTTAGAGCGCTATTAGAGGCTCATAAAATCACAGAGGTGACGTCGCGCATGATTTGCGATTTAATGCCCCGCGCGCTGGATACCTTTAAAGCGTTCATACACACAAACACACCATACACACAAACACACACACACACTCACGCATATATTCCTCGTTCCTTGCGCGCCTTTGGTCCTCCGCGCGCCGGATGGAAGGACGCGGAACGGGACACGGGGACGGTCGGCAAAAGCATCCGCGTCAAGTTGTTGGTTGGTGGATACCTTGCGTTGGTAGAGTTCCCGAGTTCATCGGAGAATGGCGCCGATGCATCGAAGATGCACCTTTTTAGCAATACCATCTCAACAATCAACATACCAGAATCGGGGGGTTTGAGGATCAGTAGCGTAACTAGCTGAGTAAGCACCCCCCTGCCAATTCGAATGCTGCGCCCCCCTCTTTTTTAAGGAAACAATTAGCCGCTTCGGTGGACCCCCCCCCCCCCCACTTCTTCAAAAAATTATTTTTTAAAAATTATTGTAAATTAATGTAGAAAAATTATGTTTATTTATTCACAATGATAAAACTAAAAAAATATATCACTATCATGAGTTTTAAAAAGCTCCGAACTTTGTGAACGTGAATTTTGGCAGAAGCACTTAGACTTAGAGCCTTTACATTGCTTTCCCTCTACTTTGTTTGGCTTCTATTTTTCCCAATCTGTTCTCTTTTCTTTTCCTTTTTTTCCCTTTTTCGCTCTTCCTTTTTCGCTTCTCAAATTTATTGCGCTCCCCGATGCGTTGCGCCCCCCCCCCCCCCCACCCGGCGGGGTCAGCGGAGCCTATAGCTACGCCACTGTTGAGGATATGTAATTAGGTTGCCAACGTTTACATAACAGCTCTTACGGGAGCCTGACTAAATATTTCGATATGATGTCATTTGAAGGATGAACTCAGAGATTGCAATGGAGCTGTTGCAAACTTTTTGCTACATGCTTGGCTTATTAATAGGGAAATTTGGGGATTCCATGTCTTACTAGTCATTCTCTCAGGAGAAACACACAGAGGAAATAGTCTACTTGCGCGTGGCTATGCCACAACAAATTAAACTTGAAAGTCATTTGTGAGCTTTCCAGATTCCAGAAATTTTCAATGAGCTTATTGTAATTTTCGGTAGTCTTTGTCAAAATAATGAATGACACTATTCAATCGCTCATAGAAAAAGTTAGCGCAAGAGCCCTGCATTTTGGATAAATTTTGTAAGCTTTTTTTTTTTTTCCTGCAGTCAGAAATGGGGCCGTTGCAAGGGTCTGAAATGTTGTGTTTTTTATTAAGAAAATATTAGTACTTGATGAGCCGAGAACAATGGTGGCTGGTGGCCTTGCGGTCTTTTCATAAGTGCCCCCCTTTTGGAGATACGCAAGTGTCATGTTGTAAAAAATAGTGTGCGTAGTGACGTCACTACGCGGCATTCCCATTTAAAACAATGTACTTTCGGCCAAAATCTCATCTTTGGAACAATGGGACTTAATTAGAAACCATAGGCATCTTTGTTCTCAGCTCATCAAGTACTTTCATTTTCTACATAAACAACACAACATTGCAGACCCTTGCAACTGCCCCATTAAAAGCAATAAGGAACTCTTATGATTTCCTCATGACTAAATATTCCATGAAACTGGAAGAAAATGTCAGAAAATTTAATGAGAAAGCAGGGTGTGGGTTTTTTCGAAAAACATTAAAATATTAATGAATCGTGCTCTCGAGTCTCGACATTGTAATCAGCGGCGTAGCGTGCAATTTGGCAACGTTGCAGTTCGTCCATTTAAAGGCATGCTAAAGATCGAACAGGAGGGTGTTCGGCGAACACCTTCACATTCGACCTTTTGCATGGCTTTAAATGGACGAACTGCAACGTTGCCAAATAGCACGCTACGCCACTGATTGTAACTGTGGCGGCTCGTGCATTTTGGCAACAACGTTTTTACTCCATTTGAATCTATGTACAACACTTCAATAAGGTGAATATATTTTTACCTGATTTCCTTGACTGGGTGTTTTCTCTACGAGACAATGGCCATTTCGGATGTGTGTGTTTATCAATCTTCAAGTCTAAGTAATGTAGGAAAAACTGTACCGGAAACAAAAACTGTATGCAATTGGACACCAAACTAAACTTGTCACACGATAAATTACACTCGATTATTTATGTATTATATTTTATTATTTTGTAACCCCTTTTTAACTTTTCATTTATCATGTGACAAGTGTGGTGTCCAATGGAGCTCTTGCAAGGTTTTGCTGTAGACAAATGGCCTATCAATTCTTATGTATAATGCTGCGAAAATAACGATGATACCATTAAAAAAGTCTTAAACTCACTCCTCGCAGAGAAAACTTAACTTGAAATTTCGGGTGACCACCCTTGCATGTATGCACCAACCTTGGATTCAGACAGTTGGCTATCATATGTTAATTTCATTTTTTTAAAATTTGCTTGTTTTTGAGGGTTTTTTTTTTTACGTTTGAAAAAAAGTAGAGTTTTGACATCGCGCAAAACATGCACCTAAGGTGGCCACCCCTAATATTTTTGATGCACCTAAAGGTGGACACCCGACACCCCCTTTCAATTTTCATTAATAAGTATTCAAATGCTATTTTATCGTTCAAAAACGGAATCTAGACCCTCGTCACACCAGAAATTATAATGATTATGATGAATTGAGAGTCAAAGGTGGGATCAATTTAAGGGCTTAGCTTTTACAATTGTTTACTACCATGAAAATTAGCTGAAGACCTGCGAAAATGGACGTTGCACTGTTTCGCGCCGACTGAATCGCCCGATGATCTTGATTTTTGGAGTGGGGGAAGTGATAGTATCCTGCTACTCAGCACTAACGCCATAAATCGTCAATTCGTGTAATTAACCGAAATAATCTGGGGTGGGCCACCTTAAGAGCAGGGCCACCTTTGGGTCACCTAACCTTAACTAATTATTTAACTCCGATGTCTGATTCTTGGCCTGGTACAAGCAACGAGGATGGAATAGTGTGCGAAGTATATACATATATAACTTGTAAGTATGAGGGTATGAATCGTACTCATATACGCGTTCCGATTCATAAAGTTTCCTCTTTTCTGCTCTGCTCCTTCCCATTCATTCGTTCAAGTCATCGTGCTCACGTGCGCGCATAGTGAGGATGCTCATTGCTCATTGCTCAATGCGTCTCTCTCTCTCTCTCTCTCTCTCTCTCTCTCTCTCTCTCTCTCTCTCTCTCTCTCTCTCTCTCTCTCTCTCTCTCCTCTCTCTCTCTCTCTCTCTCTCTCTCTCTCTCTCTCTCTCTCTCTCTCTCTCTCTCTCTCTCTCTCTCTCTCTCTCTCTCTCTCTCTCTCTCTCTCTCTCTCTCTCTCTCTCTCTCTCTCTCTCTCTCTCTCTCTCTCTCTCTCTCTCTCTCTCTCTCTCTCTCTCTCTCTCTCTCTCTCTCTCTCTCTCTCTCTCTCTCTCTCTCTCTCTCTCTCTCTCTCTCTCTCTCTCTCTGCTCATTACTCATCGATTTGAGGAGCGGCAGTGGCGTAACTAGAAATTACCTTTCTCTCACTTTGTCCATTAAAATGTGTAAGTTAGAAAAGGATAGGAAAGGGGGATCAATCCCCTCTTCCTGTCCTTTTTCTCCCTGTACATTCAGATGAGTAAAAAGAGAGATAAAATGATTTCTAGTTACGCTACTGAGGAGCGGTAGGCGGAGCTCCGTCGCTATCTCATCGCTGAATCGCGCGCCAGATGCAGCAAAGATTACAGCTATGAGTCGTATTACAGATGGTTTTAGCACAGAATAATACAATCAGAACGGAAACTCCCATAAGAGCCAATGGAAGCAAGTTTGGAATTTAACGGCACCAATAGGCAACGCTGTGGTCCTATATCCCAACATAGCGGACGTGTGTGATTTGTCTTGAAACTCATTTATTTCTGTAAATTCTGGAAAGAAATCTCAAGTTTCCAGGCCTCACTTTTATTCTTTTGGCATTTCAGAATGAAAATTTCGCGGATCATGTCCTATATTTTTTTTTTCACGCGCGAATCCGCAGATGTAAACATCCTATATCCCAACATGGCGGACCCGAAATGAATTTGCTTCAAAATCCGACAGAGTTTCCGTTCTGATTGTATTATTCTGTGGTTTTAGTGCGAAGTCAACGGTTAGCTAACAACCACAACAACGCACTCATCGGTCGCAATCGGTTGTGATAAAACTCGCGTAGCGTTCCAAACTATCTCTCTCATTCTCCCGTGACTCCCGCATGTATACCCATCTCTTTCTAGTTTCCAAATTACTATCAAAGAAGCAGCTGTTTTTCTCCCGAATGTAAATTCTATCATCAGGCTGACCAATGAATTCTCTTATGTTTACTGTACAGTAGTATATACGCCTACACGGTGTACAAGTCATTTACAAATGAGGCTGTTGCACACTTTTGCTTTAAGCTATTTAGTAGTCGATTACGGTGTAAAAACCTCCCAAAATAACGATGGCAGCACTAAAAACTTCCGAAATCCACTCCTAAACTCGATAAACGCTTTTATTTGCGAGGGCGTAATGGTGGCTGAGGGTAAGGGTATAGTAACCATGGGAGATTCCCATCTAACAATACTGTAACTCCATCAAGAAGTGACCAATAAGAGACGACTTTCATTTGACACAGGTGTCACTAGGTGTTGCGGTACCATTCATCGGATGTGGATCATCACTCTGATGACTAACTACCCTCGGCCACCATTACGCCCTCGTAAATAAAAGCGTTTATGGAGTTTAAGAGTGGATTTTGGAACTTTTTAGAGCTGCCGTTGTTATTTTTTGAGGTTTATACGCCAAAATCGACTGTTAAATCGCTTATAGCAAAAGTGTGCAACAGCCCCATTAACATGCAACCAGAGAAGTTAAAGTCGATAATTTTATTTCCGAGACGCAACACGATAAAACCGTATGCAAACTCCTATCGTATCAAACTCGTAAAAAATTTCCGCGATTGCTCCATATTCCGTTCTCGGCCAGATTAAAAATAACAGCTAATTAAGTGTGAAAAGCCACACTCAAAGACCAATCACCGAGTGCAATGAAATTTGCATCGCTCAAATCGAGTCTTCTAAAATTTACGGCATGAACGAACTCTAGTGGTTTTCGAAGCTCCCAACTTTCGCTAGCTCGATCATTCAAAGTCGCCCCGAAGATTGAACATTAAAAAAAGGCGTACAAAACCAAAAACATTTCATACCTTTTAGAGCTCTGAGCTAAGACAAGTATTTATACAAATCTGATTTGAAATAGGTTCGTGTTTGGCGGGAAACTGGGCGGTTGCGTAAGGTAGATGTCCCAATTACCGCCCCTGTCCCAATTACCGCCCCCCTTTTCATTTATTCTTTAAAATAAGCCTACTTTAGCAGACAAATTTAAGCGTATATGGGATAAGTGTTTTTCATAGGTTGGCTCAACTGGTGAAAAAAGTTTGAAGTTGATATTTAGCAGCGTTGTGCCCTTAAAAAATCATAGAAATTGACACAGGACACCTGCCCCCGTATTACCTGTTTTTGCCGATTTCTCTCAGCAGTTACTTATTAAAAATCTGTTCTCTTTACTTTCTGCTTTTTAAATTATTATAATGTCATTATTTCCTGACAATAAACATGATGATTTGAATGAAAAGCCAGCGCAAATATGTATGGCTATAATTAGGGCACCTGATATGACAATAATTGGGACAAAGCCACTTTTGGTGTGGCGGTAATTGGGACATGGGTCATTTTTTCGAGTTTTATTAATAATTTTTTTTCCTGATTGATTACGCCAACTTTATATTTTTTTCATAAAACTAGATAGTATTTGAGAGGCCCTAGTGAAAACCGATCATAGATTTGATAAAAATTAACATTTTTACAGGCATTTTACGGCAATTTTTTCTTAAGGGGGGCGGTAATTGGGACATCTACCTTAATAGTAAATAGGATATCCGGTGATCGATAGCCGGAAGTAGTAGTGCTGACGTACTTTTCCAATTTTGGTTGAACTTCAAAAAACCAACCAAATCCTCGATAACGCCATAAGCATTCCAAAACTTTACATGTACCAAGACGAACCCTAACCCCACTTGTTCAAGAGCGAAGCAGCCGATTATGAGTAGAGGCGGTATTGGTGCATACATACAAGGGTGGCCACCTGAAACTTCCAGTTAAGTTTTCTCTGCGCGGAGTGAGTTTTAAGGGGTGTCTCCACCTGCGAATGTAAAAGCGCGAATAAACTGATTGAGCCAATGAGCTTCTTTGTTGTCGATAAATCGAACTCGAACTATCGACTTCAAGGCAGCTCATTGGCTCAATCAGTTTATTCGCGCTTTTACCACAGAATACTCTAATCAGAACGGAAACTCTAATTCATTTTGAAACATTCTTTACTTCGGGCCGCCATGTTCGAAAGTGAGTATCTTCGGCAATCTTCGGCAGATCTTCGGCTACTGGCCGAGTTGTGATTGGTTGTATACCCTCAAAAAGCATGTCTGCCATCTTGAGAAGTGAGTAGGCACAGTTGCCAGTTTGTGCTGGTAAATTCCAAATCTTGTTTCCATTGGCTCTTATGGGAGTTTCCCTTCTGATTGTATTATTCTGTGCTTTTACATTCGCAGGTGGAGACACCCCTTTAGACTTTATTAATTTTCATAGCATTGTACACTAGAATTGATGCCAGTGGCAAGGCAAGAGCTCCATTATTTCTGCCTTAATAGCAATAGTTCACAACAGACCCATTTGAGGAAGAAGTTTTACAATTTTACAAAACTGATATTTCTACTAGTGAATCTAACGATTTTTTTTTTTTTCTTATAGTTTCATGATCATCTCTCTTTTTTTGAAATTTCATAAAAATCCAAGTCATCGTCAACACGAATGTCCTCAAAATGCGGGAGTATTTTCAAGATGGAGCGAAAGGGTTACGTCCAGAGAAATCGCAATACATTAGTCCCGACTAGAGTCCCTAAATGTACACTGTACAGAGTTAAGACAAGAGGGTAGTCAACTTCTGATTGGTCGATGAGTTTTAGGCCCTACGGATGCCGCCATTGGGTGCGATTTTGCACTTTTGTTTACATTCGCAGTTGTTTACCATAGAGTCCCTATATGTAGAGAGTTAAGACAAGAGAAATCATGGGCGCCGCCATTGGATGCGATTTTGCACATTTGTTTACATTCTGAGGCCGTTGTTGTGTTTCGCTCCACAGCAAAGATTACAGTTCCGCTAAGTTTGAAACGATGTAATCTTTCCCTGCATTTGTTGATCGACATGTATTAACGCTTTTTAATGATTCTTTTGAGATTTATGGACATTCTTGTGGTGCATTATGATTAAAATTAACAGATTCGTCGCAAATTAACTCTTTTATCTGTAAAAGACCGTTGATAAACAAAACAAAAGTGCAAAATCGCATCCAATGGCGGCGTCCGTAGAGCCTAAAATTCATCGACCAATCAGAAGTTGACTACCCTCTTGTCTTAACTCTCTACATACAGGGACTCTAGTTTACCAACAGTATTTTGCGGATAAAGAGTTGATTTTCGACGAATTTGTTAATTTTAATCAAGATACGCCTCAAGAATGTCTATAAATCCCAAAAGAATCTTTCAAAGCGTAAATAGATGTCGATCTACAAAAGCAGGAAAAGATTACATCGTTAGAAACTCAGCAGGACTGTAATCTTCGCAGTGGACGAAAACACAACAACCGCCCTCAGAATGTAAACAAAAGTGCAAAATCGTATCCAATGGCGGCGCCCATGGTTTCACTTGTCTTAACTCTCTACATATAGGAACTCTCGTCCCGACTCCCGTGTGCGGCGAAAACTCGTTTATGAATCATGACCTTATGATTGTTGGTGATAGGAGGGGGGAGGGGGAGTGGGAGGGAATGGGAAATGCAAGGGTGGGAGGGGGGAGGAGAATGTCAGGATGGGCGGGGGGGGGATTCGATTCAAAACGATCGTGGATGTGATCGTGGAAGATCGACGCGGAATAGCGCGCAGGCGACCCTACATGACGATCATGATCATGACAGTCATATCTGTAGCCAGGATATTGTCTTTCTCTCTCTTAGCCCATTTAACCGCATGTGTTAGAAAGGACAGAAAGAGGGGCTGAAGTCACGTGACAGCCCCTATATCCATCCTTTTCTAACACATGCATTCAAATGGGCTAAGAGAGAGAAACACAATATCCTGATGACTATGGCTATATGTTTAAGGACATAGCCGTAGCCAGGACATTGTCTTTCTCTCTCTTAGCCCATTTAACCGCATGTGTTAGAAAAGGACAGAAAGAGGGGCTGAAGTCACGTGACAGCCCCTATATCCATCCTTTTCTAACACATGCGGTTAAAGAGGCTCAGAGAGAGAGAGAAAGACAATATCCTGGCTATACGGCTATGATGACAGCATCGAAAACGGTTTAATGCTTCATCGGGAAACGGAACGAAACTTTAAAGCTCCCTTTTTATTGTTTAATCAATGGGAATGCGTATACGGCATAGAAAACGGCATACACAACATACAACTCTATACGACGTAGACGGCACGCACTCCTCACACACAAACACAAACACACTCACACACACACACTTACGCGCGCATGTTTCAGTCATACCTCGTATTCAGTCGGCACCGCGCCCGCCTGCCTGGCGCACCATACTCAAAACACTCTCTGAAACCGATGCCGATATCGATACGCGATGCTGATCGGTGATTGGTTGCCTATGTGTGTGAGTTTGTGTGAGTTAGTTTTTGTGTATGTGTGTGTGTGTGTGCCTTCTGTTCGCCGCAGTTCATGTCGCCTTCATCTGATCGGTAATCAGCGGCGGATATGGGTCATCCGCGTGCGCGACTCTGCAGAAGTATGAATGACGCGCTGCGGTGGTTTTAATCAGTGTTGCCAGATCGAGGGTTAAAAAGCCGTATCGTCCCCCCCATTTAAATCAATGTAAAACGTGCGGCTTTTTCACCACAATCTGGCAACACTGTATGTGGCTTTTACGGGACGCAAAACGGCGCACTATGGTCCGAGATGGAAGAAAACAATGGCAAAAAATCAGTGGCATATCTGTCATCAACAATCGTGCTCAATTTGTCCATGAGGAGTATCAGCAAAATTTACTAGCGTCTAATGTAGTAGATTTCGGGAATTTGCTCCTTTACAAAAATGAATTGTTTATAAAAAAAACCCTATAGTATTAAAGTATCATTGTTTTTAACCTTATAAGTTATAAGCCTGGTTTAAATCTTTCCAGTGATATTTCTAGGTTAGAATTCCTTGTTAAAAATTGGTCTTGAAAGTTTATAGAAGATAGATTGATAAGAAATTTAATTTCTGATTTTTTGACGCACTTTTTGACTGTCTCATTCCGTCAAGCGGCGCACTGCGATCTTGAATTGCTGAAAAAAAGGGGCCAAAATTCAGAGGGAAAAATTAATAAAAATCAACCTTTTACCTTGAAAGCTTAATTTAAAACCCTCCAGTGTAATTTCTGGATTTAAATTACTTGATAAAAGTGTTTTCAGTAATTAGAATTTGTCTTGAAAGTTTATAAATGATTAATTTGTGAGAAATTAACTTTCTAAATTTTGGCCACTTTTTGACTTTAACTTATTTCTAACTGAAAAGTTTTTAAAAGTAAATTTTTGTTATAATTGAAACTATAAAGTTTTAATTAATTAACTATAAAAACTTGGTGAAAATTAACACTTTGTCATAAATAGAAGCTACGAAAATAAGTTGTAACTAGACTAAAAGTCAATAATATTGTTAACAACAACAGGCCGCTTTAATTTTTGCCACTTTTTGACTATCTCAGACCTTCGTGTGGGGACGCGGGGCGCGCTGAAACCGGCAATGCACCCTTTGCACACACACACACATTCACAAGATACTCGCTTTGTCAACGCACACTTATTAGAAATGCCAATGTATCAGCCACCGCTCAGTGGACTGAAAAACATCAATCTCAGACTGAACAACAGAAACAAGAATCATTTTTAGGTACTTACTTACAGAACGAAAATTCATTAAAATATACGATAAGCTGGCTGTTTCCCGGATGTTTTTCGCTGCAAACAATGGGGCTGTTGCACACTTTTGCTATAAGCGCTTCATTAGTCGACTCTGCGGTGTAGAAACCTCCAAAAATAACGATGGCACCATTAAAAACCGAAATCCACCTAAACTCAATAAATGCTTTTATTTGCTCGAGCGTAATGGTGGCATAGGGCAGTGATAATGGGAGATTCCTATCTTAATTTCGTCACTCTCTCTATGCCGACAAGGATGATTCATAGAGTAATTATTCATCAGAGTAGTGATCCACATCCGATGAATGGTACCGTGACACCTCATGACACCGCGCGGTGTCAAAGTCGTCTCTTATTGGTCACTTCTTGATGGAGCTATAGTGTTGTTAGATGGGAATCTCCCATTATTACTACCCTTAGCCACCATTACACTCGCGCAAAGAAAAGCGTTTATAAAGTTTAGGAGTGGATTTCGGAAGTTTTCAGTGCTGCCATCGTTATTTTTGGAGGTTTTTACACCAGATTCGACTAATAAAGCGTTTATAGCAAAAATGTGCGACAGCCCTATTAAGGATAAAGGAGAAAAAAAAATATAATTGGATCATGAATATTATGAATAATGCACGGAAGAAAAAGCTGGTTGATATTTTTACCATCATGATGTAAGTACACGATTTATTAGGCGTTTACGCGTCAAGAATGGAAAAATGTGTACGAAACAGATGAACGTTTGCATAGGTGTAGCTTGAGTCCCTTTGTATGAAAGAGTCAAGACACGTGAACAGAAGTGAAGAAGAAGAAGGTGTCTGAGGAGCCTGGAGGTGCGCCTCTTGTTTACATTTTTATCCAACGATCTTCCCGTCAAAGATTACTTATACATGTATTCGCGTGTCGGTAATGTTTGTTAGGTCAACCTAACCTCCAATACCCGTTGGCTTCACTACCTGTTTTATTCTGTTCTGAACACATTTACACCAATTTCTAATTCAAATTTCATCAGTACAAGCTAAAAATGCCGAAAGTTTCCTCAAAGCTGGACAGCAGTGAAGATGGTTCCATGAAGATGTAAACAAGAGGCGCGCCTCCTGGCTTCATAGGCCCCTTCTTCTTCTTCACTTTTCAGCAGCCAATCAGAGATGGAACCTCGTATGGCGAGACTCTTTCATATATAGGGACTCTAGGTGTAGCCTGTGTAGCCATGGAATTCCTCTCTAGAACTATAAAAATCCTGACATGTCTGGGTCTCAGGAGGAAAAAAACGACAATGACACCATTTTAGAAATATTCCGAAATCCACCATTTTACTGAACATGTGAATCAAACAAGGATACACGTCTGCATTATTTTCAATTTGGAGTTATATCATAATGAGTATCACGATTAAACCATAAATTCGCTAACTACATATTTCTAATTGAGTGGTGGATCATGTTATCAAGTATAGGTATACCATTACCATAGGTACCTTACGTACTGAACGCAAGGTGCGGAAGATCCCCCCCCCCCTCCTCAGTACCCCCCCCCCCCCATGTTGAACGAACTTCCAGGAACAAAGGTGGAAGCTGAGTGGAACAGGTGGAGTTCGAGGTTGATGAATGCTGACTGTTGAGGAGCCTCACTCAACGCTGTCAGATTTAATGTAAACCAATGGTAACTATACTTGGGAGAAAAAATAGGTGCCTTTAATTAAAACCCGCATCAGGGATACTCCCTGGATCCTGGATCTAAAATTAAGGTGCGTGAACGCATCAAGAGAAGCACTCCACAGTTCCAGAGTTTTAGTGTTCCAGTATCTCATTTGCCACTAATTATTTTCAAAGGAAATTAAAATGAAATTTTTCATGAAGATCACTGAAAATGTTTTAAAATTATGGGGAATTTTCAGGAGAATTTTCGAGGGGAAGAAGAAGAAGAAGAAGAAGAAGAAAATTGGTGTTGGTTCAACGATACCTACCAACATTTATACATTTTATTATTTTTATTTTTCAATTTGACCCCTGAGAGGTAGATTCTCAGCACCGAGATCTTGTGCAGTGCTCTTTTCCAGTGTTGCCAGATTGGGGTGAAAAAGCCGTACGTTTTACATTGATTTAAATGGGGACGATACGGCTTTTTACCCTCAATCTGGCAACACTGCTCTTTTCACCAACTTTTCTGAAGTGAAATTCCGTTTAAATCTTCGTAAAGGGTCGATTTTGAAATCATGGTAGCTCTATCTTTTCCATGGGTTTCAATGGAGAAAGTGAAATTTCGCAAAACTTCATGCTATACGTCATCGCTCTGGACTCTGCGGAGGTAGGTTATATTACCAGAAGCAAAACACTATGGGAACTGCGGAGAATTTAAGACTTTCACTAGAAAATTTTGCTGTCACAGTCAAAATATGGTCATGCAGAATACCAGCATTTCCTGAACTCTTTTGAGTACTATTGAACAAACACTATAGACTTCTGGTGACATCCTTCTTCAGTCTTCATCCCTCTTACCTTGGCATATTATTGTTAACCCTTTCCAGCAAGGTGGTACAACATGTGTACCATTTTCTGTAACATGGGTTTCAATGGAATTTAAATGGACACATATCAAAAACAAGTGTGACACATCAAAAGTCTTAGAAAATCATCCTCTGTTGAACGGTCTAAAAAAATCTCAAAAAAAGTCAAAATCCATAATGCGTGCTGAAAAGGGTTTAGCTTCTAGTATTTTTTTATATTTTTTTTTTTTCCAGCGTAGTAGTTCGTCCATTTAAACCCGCAGAGTAAATATCGATTTACTCGATATCGATTGCAGGAGTGCCCTCGCTCTGCATACCCCTAAGAGTTAGACCTTTGTCACTATTCCCAATGGACTAAATGCAACGTTGCCAAAGTGCACACGAGTGCAGAGCTGCCGATTTGCGTAGATTTAATGGCATTTTGAAATTCGGCGGAGATCCCATCGATAGAGAGAACATTCACGGAAAAAAAAAACTACGGTGAAAATAACCATACGGATACCTGATTTTGGCACCTGCTACTTGTTATGGTAATTTTAACCAGAAGTGTACCATGTTTTGACTAAGTACTAGGCAGTGGCGTCGCGTGCAATTTGGCAACAATGTATTCTATCCATTTAAACTCATGTAAAAGATCGAATTCAGGGGGTTCACAGTGCACAAGGAAAATTCGATATATTTAATGAGTTTAAATGGAGCAGTTGCATTGTTGCCAGATGGCACGCGACGCCGCTGGCGCTGGTACTAGGTAATGTTACCTGATTGCATGTCGAATTTACTCAAAGTATCGGTAAATGTACCATACTTCTGGTCAAGTTTACCATAACATCTAGCAGGTGCCAAAATCAGGTATCCGTATGGTTATTTTCACTAATCTTTTTTTCCGTGTTACAGAGTTTAGTTCAGTGTATGACTGTAATAAACGAAAATACTAGCGTATTTTATCTTTTCTCAACCGATAGAGTCGTCATTAATTTTGAGAACTTGCGGATATTTTAATTAATTCGCAGCGTTTCCACCGATTGAGAAAAGATTACAGATCACACAGAGTGTTTTCGTGCATTACAGTCATACACTGAATCCACGCAAATCGGCAGCTATGCGCGAGTGCAACATGCGGCACCACTAGGATCGATCTTTGTGGGCTCCGATCGAACCTCCGAAGAATATAATCGATACATTTGATTAGATTCAAACGGGAGGAAAACTATGGTCGATTTTCCTCTAAATTTGGCAACCTTGGGATGCGAAGGTCCTGTGCACTGGGTGCAAGTGCAAGTACGTTGGACCCGCGAGGATCGACCTGTGATGATGGACGGGGAGTGAAATGAAGGGGGAGAGGGGGTGAGGTGGGGTGGTGGGAAGGGGGGGGACCGTACACGCCGAGTTAGCTTTTTTTTACGACTCCCCGGTACCCGGATTTACGCTTCATTATTATAAATTGCTTATCTTTATTCCTTCTGGTGACCAGACCTGTGCAGATTTATTTATTTGCCGGATTTTTTTTTCTTTTTTTTTCGGTCCAATCACCCCGCGAACAACGTTCAACGTCCAATGTCTAACAACCGGTAACTCAAGCTGCGACCTGTCGATTGCAATCTATCGATGTTTACTGCCATATATCTGCGTAGAAAAGAGTCGATCCTCCGAGAGCTCGATTGACAAACAACCGAAAAGATGATACTTTTGTCTTAATTCAAACGGGAGAAAATCCATCGATGTTAACTGCCGTCATATAAATGCGTAGAAAAGAGTCGATCCTCCGAGAGCTCGATTGAACAACCGAAAAGTTGATATTTTTGTCTTAATTCAAACGGGAGCAAATCTATCGATGTTAACTGCCATCATATAAATGCGTAGAAAAGAATCGATCATACGAGAGCTCGATTGAACGACCAACAATTGATACTTCTGTCTTAACTCAAACGGGAGAAAAGCTATCGATGTTAACTGCCATCATATAAATGCGTAGAAAAGAATCGATCATACGAAAGCTCGATTGAACGACCAAAAATTTGATATTTTTGTCTCAACTCAAAAGGGAGACAAATGCTTTTTGGAAAAGTCGTGTTTTAAGCATTTCAAATTGAAAGCGAAGAAAACAGGCAAAATCCAAGAACGTCAGCACAAGCGAAATTTATTTTTAAGGTAATTTTTCAGCCCAAAACGAGCAAAATTGGTTGAGAATCAAATTAAATTATGAAATTCATTTCGCCCTTTTCTATCTACCTCACTCTCCATGACTCATGAGGCTATAATATAGTGGGAATTTTGTTATTTCATCATTTCTGAATTTATTTTTGAGTCTTTCAGCTTGAAACTTTCAGGGTATCTTCCTGAGGTATTTTTGCAGAGGCTGGCGTATAGGCGTTCCTCAATGAAATGTGTACTTTTCCCGTAAATGCATTAATTTCTTTACAGTCATAAATTGTTGACTTTTTAAGCAGTTCGACATGGTGGTGTCCACGGTCAGTAGCGGATCCAGAAAATTTTTCTGGGGGGGAGGGGGGGGGCACGCCTGTGAAATTTTGAAATTTGAAGCGTTGGTAGAAGCGATTTCGGGCTATTTTCTATAGAAAAAAGGCAAAATTTGAAGCTTCTGGGGGGGGGGGGGCACGTGCCCCCCCCGATCCGCCACTGTCCACGGTTCGAACTAAACAACCCTGGCATCACCTTAAGGAGACTTTAAACTTTGAATCTTGGTTTTTTTACTTTCTTTCAATAAGTAACAAAGTTAGAAATTGCGAAAGTATTGCGATATGGCGCGAATGTCTGTCAGTCTGTATACTACCATAACTTTTCAACCGATTATGGCCCATCAGCATCCAAATTTAGCACAGGAGAAGAGTTGCTTTCAACAATCTCCAGAGGGGCTTTTTTCGTGTTTTTTCTTTCGCAATTTTAAAATCTAAGCAAGTTACGGAGTACAAGTGGTTTCCATTGAAATTGAAACCAATGGGGAAAGGGGTAAACATTGGGGAAAATTGGAATATTTCAAATATACCTATACTTATTTTAATTTTGATGAAAATTTGCACTGCGCGATAATTTCTTTTTTGACGAAACATGAATTTTTCAATTCATTTAGTCACCCTAATAGTGGGAAAAATAGGGGGAAAAAAAAATCATTGTGCGTGTTATTTTTTGATCTGTATGCTCTAAAATGTAATTTTCCGCCATTTTTTCAAAATACTGTAACGCATACAAAAAGACGGGATTTTTATATTCTTTTTCAATTAACCCTTTACCGACCAAGCCCGAGTTAACTCGTTTGTCTCCCCGAGTCTACTATGACTGGGTAAGGCTCAATAACTTTTGGATTTCATGTCCCCGGCAATTTTCAAGATTAATTTTTCATTGAGTACCCCAACTCTTTTTTTTATTATCAATAGGTGACCTTTGCGGACCTGGGTCATGCATTAAATTTGATTTCTGAGTGAAATTTTTCTCTTGGTGAATTTTCAAAGGGAGGAATTTTCCAGACGGTCCCGTGTCCCCAGCACGAATTTTGAAGTTCCACATAATAAAATGCACTTAAAACGATTTTTTTCCACCAATCTGTACCCAGTGTAAGTTGTCGTATACCTTCAAGTTTTAGGTACAAAGGTTGTAGGGGAAAAATAAAATTATGTTGCTGAGCAGTGAGCGTTTTTATTTTGTCCCCAAGGTTTGTGATCCAGACGGTCCCGGCGTTTTTTTCATGTTTTCGCGGGCGGCCGCACCGCAGCGCTGCGGTAGATTGTCAGCCTGATGTTAAGGTGTGTATAGTGAGGCTACGTTCGTTTTAGGCGTGAAAATTATCTGTCAAAAGTTTCAACTGAGTGGATTTACAGACTTTAAAATCGATAAGTGTAACTTTTGGTCAAGCATACCTCTCCAGACTGTCCCTGCTGTTCATTTCCACTGTAATGTTTTCAGGAAGAAAACGAGGCTTGCTCATTCATCAGCGTACCACGCTCGTCCAAAATCCCAATGTTAACGTTTCTAGGTTATGTTGTCTTGCTAAAAAAGCGGGAAATTCGAACGAAATTCCAGACGGTCCCGTTCCAGACGGTCCCTGTATTTTTCCCGACGGTCCCAAAACTTCAGATCTTTGTTTGGGACCGTCTGGAATCGTTTTTAAAGAGTTTGATTCTAAATGAGGGTTTTTTGCCCCCCCCCCCCCGCAGATTTTCCTGAAACTTTGTATTTTGATAGTACTTGATATAATTAGTCTTTTTTCAAATATATGTTTACTAAAAATAATTAGGGGGGAAGTCAGAGGGGGACAAAGTCCTACCTTTCAAAAATTCACAACTTTCGCGTAAATCATACGATTGAAACGCAGTTTTCGCCAAATATGCGAATTGTAAAGCACTTTCGACTCATCTAAACCAAATTCAATTTCAATAATTTTTGACTTAGTTATCGTCATTTTTGTGATTATTAGGCCACTCAAAATTTACTTTGAGTGAAATAAAAAAAAAAATAAATAAAAATAGTATTTTTTTATTTTGACCGGATTGAAATACGTTATTCCTCTTTAAATTGTGAGTAAAACGAGTCCAGGCAGAATGAAGTGATATTTTTTGTTGCGGAGTCATTCATTTTTTAGGCGAGCGAAAAACTAGTTTTTGAGGGTACCCACGAGCGTTCGATGGAGAGGTTCAAGTCAAATAAAAAAAAATTGTATTAGTTTGATTTTGATCAAGTTGAAGTACGTGATTCCTTTTTAAATTCTGCGTAAAATGGACCCAAACAGAATGTGGGGCAATGTTTTGTTGCAGAGTGATGCACGTTTGAGTAAGCAAAAGTCAAGTTTTTGAGGCTACCAACGACTTTGAGCCTCTTTGTAGAACGCTCGTATTTTGCTTACGAAAATGCGCATGGTTCCGAAACAAAAAATTGCTCCAATTTCTGCTTGGGCTCATTTCACGCAGAATTCAAAGAGAAATAATATTTTTCAATTTGATAAAAATCAAAATATACCATTTTTTTTATTTGACTCGAAACTCTCCATCGAACGCTCCATACTTCAAACTTGACACAGTTTTACTGTCAAAAACTATTATATTTTTTTAAACCAAAAGTTCCATTTAGTTTGTGAAAATTTAATGTTTAAATACGTTGAAATAAATTAATTTTGTTCACTTTTTTCAACCAGTTGTTCATGTACATTTCACTTAGATGACCCACCAAATCATAAACGATCAAAATTTAGGTGATGAAAAAATCCAAAAGTTTTCATATTACGGTGTTTTAGATGTGAGAACAAACAAGTGGGCTCATGGCTTTGATCCATCCGTCCCGAGTACCTATGCTTCCAGACGGTCCCGGAAAGTCCAGACTGTCTCGACACGTTCAATCTCACATCTAAGACACACCGAAGAAGAAAACGACGAGAAAAGAGGGGGAAGTCATAAAAATATAATGCCTATAAAGAGAATAAAATAGTAGATGACCGGTCTTAGTGATGTAAACAAGAGTGAAATGAAAGTTTCTGAGTGAAAACTAAAAAAAATTAGTTTCTTCACAATTATTTCACTTATTTTGTTCCTCTACTTCAAAATTTACAAAAATTATGGTTTGTGCCAATATTATTAGGGCTTAGATAAAAGTCAGGCCATTTTCCCATCAGTTTCAGTCTTAAGTAACTTTTTTGTATGCATAAAATGGAGAAAGGGACGGTCTGGAAAAATTCGAGTAATTTCCACTTCATTCTTGAAAAGTAAGGATTTCACGTTTCATTAAGCTTGACCACTGGCAAAACATTAAAGTAGAGTATATACTTGAAGAGACAATGACTTCACTGATCCTTAAATCAAAAATTCATTTTTTGAAAATGTCTAGTCCAGAATCTAAAAGTTATTGAGCTTTACCCGACTATTGTTTCACTGTCATATGAGTCCGAATAATCACGATTCTCGATATATAGACACTAAAAACATAAGATAATATCGGGCGCCTTCAGTTCATCGTATAGGCAATTCCAACTCCCCCGAGTACGAATAATTAACTATCTTCCCTATATAAACAGAAGAGTGGCGTTCTTTCTGGTCTATAAAGGGTTAAAAGTGAAAATTAGACGACATTCTGCAAGCAGACTACTGTACTTAACCCCTAAAGAGAAGTCTGGGGGTCTCCAACAGAATATTGTAGGGGGGGGGTCTGGGGTCTCCCCTAGAGTACTAAAGAGTCTACCTCAGAAAATATAAGGGGTTCTGGAGTCCCCCCAGATTAATTTTGATATTAGAGAGTGTTCGTGGGTATTCCCTACAGTTTATTTCTTTCTGGCCACCATATCGGTCATTCCTAGCCCACCGCCGCCGCCGGACGGACAGACGCGGTGAAGGACACACAGGAGTCAGTCGGATCCTCGGGAATGAATCGGGATTGAAAATTGGAATGGACGAGGACTGAGGAGCGGTTGTTTAAATGTGATTAAGACCTCTCGAGATGTCGAGGACCCACTCAACGACCGGCTACTGTGGAGAACCTCTCCTTCTACTCGGAGAGTCGAGTCGCCATATACTCTCCAGCTCCGCCGTTAAGTCGCGAGTATAGGGAATCGCAACGCCACGCAATCACATCAAGAGTCAAGTTGAGGTTCAAGATGACTGGGAGGACTCTTCCCTCCCCCCTCCCTGCCCCAACTATCCCTATACGAGCACCATGACGATCCCCTTCTTTCCGTCATCGAGAAAAACACATATTTACACAGAAAACACCTTGAAATCCTCTCTCCAACACACTTGATATTAGATGCCGTTGTAGAACATAGGGTGTGCTCTTCCGAAAGAGAGAGAGAGAGAGAGAGAGAGAGAGAGAGAGAGAGAGAGAGAGAGAGAGAGAGAGAGAGAGAAAACCTATTCTTAATAATGCTGATTTTTGATGGCAGTGGCGTACGCAGTATATCTCCTATCTCTCTCGTTATTCCTGCAAATACACAAGTTGAAAAAAGTAAAAAGATAAAAGGAAGGGATTTTAACCTCCCATAATAATTCATAGCTGTATCCAGAATTTTGTCTGTCTCTCTCGCTTCGCCCATTTGACTACGTAATAAGTGATGCTAGAAAAGGACAGAAATAAGGACTGCAGTCACGTGACAAAAGCCTTTAGCTCCATCCTTTTCTAACACATAAGTTCAAATGGAGAGAGACAGAAAGATGAATTCTTGGCTACTGCTACGTTAAATATAGGTATACGGAGGAAGTGAGTCTCCTTGCGAGCGAACCTCGTATTTTGTTGGGCTTCGCTTGATATTTGACACTTGAAATTCATCGAATATTCCGGCTGTAACTTGAAATTTTCTGTTACTCTTTCTATGAGCGCACTTTCAACACTTGAAATGTACGTGATATTCGGATATTGCGTTACTTGAAACTTTGTTGCATGATGAGCGGTGAGTTGAGTGCACCACCAGCGCGGCGGCCGATCCAGGAATTTGTCCTCATGTTCTCTCTCTCTCTCTCTCTCTCTCTCTCTCTCTCTCTCCTCTCCCCCCCTCCCTCCCTCCCTCCCTCCCTCCCTCCCTCCCTCCCTCCCTCCCTCTCTCTCTCTCTCTCTCTCTCTCTCTCTCTCTCTCTCTCTCTCTCTCTCTCTCTCTCTCTCTCTCTCTCTCTCTCTCTCTCTCTCCGCATGTTTGAACGCATGTAAGTGCCTTAGAAGAGGACAAAGATAGAAACTAAAGTCACATGATGGACTCATGTCCTCTCCCTCTACCCTTTACTTAAACATGGGTTCAAAAAGGTGGTGACTCTATGGAAAGAAAGAAAATAACGAATTCCTAGATCTTTTGAGGTGCGGACTTGTCTATTTACGGTGCATTTCAATGAATAATGCGCGGTCTATATGTAATAATAAGTATAGCAGTGAAACTTTATCAATGGGATGAGCACTGATGTACGATGCCGAGTGGTCACTTCCAGTAGCGGCCCGTGAGATTTGGCAACCATGCATTTTTCCCACTTAAACTTAGGTAAAAAATCGATTCAAGCGGAGGCTGGCAGCCTCCTCGAGTTTCGATTGTTTTCCATGTATTTAAATGGGATAAAAACACTGTTGCCAAATCGCACGAGCCGCCACTGGTCACTTCGATGGATGAGCAAACTGTCTCCTGTCTCGATATGGAATGATCACGTGAACCGCACTTATAAGTGAAATCCATTACTTCGGGCCAGCGAACCTGTTGCGCGGTGACTGTTGAATTGCGATGTATCGATGTCTCCTTCATTTAAATATATAAAAAAGAGTCGATATTCAGCCAGTTCAATGGACCCTCCGGATAATCGATACATTTGCATGGATTCAAATGAGTCTATAACTGAATCAATTCCAGACAACTATGGTGGTAAAAAATCAGAAAGTAAATTTCTCATCAATCTATCATATATAAAGACGCAAAACTCATTTAATTAAAAGCAAGAAAGGACACTGGGAAGTTTAAAATTATTTGGAAAATGTCGGAAACGCTGATTTTTTATTACTTTTTTTCACTATTTTTTTTTTTTTTCGATCTCACACTAGAAGTGCAGTTTCAGCGTGTGAATTACGATTTATCGAAGTCTTTCCCATATTTACACGCAAAGAGTAAATTAATCAATTCGCAAAATCGATACTTTTCCATGCAATTAAATGAGAGAAAAACTAAACAAGAATCGATTACGCGCGGCTCGCCAGCGCCACTACATAATTTTCAGTCCATCTTCAAAACCGATCATTTTTGGATCCAAACTGCAGCTTTACACACAGCTTTTGTAAATTATAATCAATTCGCAAAATCGATTCTTTTCCATGCAATTAAATTAGAGAAAAACTAAACAAGAATCGATTACGCACGAGCCGCCAGCGCCACTTTATAATTTTCAGTCCATCTTCAAAACCGACCATTTTTGGTTCCAAAATGCAGCTTTACACACAGCTTTACAATCTACACACCTCCATTGGCGGGGCAAAATCTGTCTTTCATGAGCTTACAGCAAAACTCAAAAAGTAAGACTATATGACCTATACCGCGTCGGCTTAGGTAAAAGAAGTGAGTTTACTTTACTTATGCTTAGCTTAACACCCGAGAAAAACAGAGGCAGTCACCGGAAAGAGATTCTATTAAACAAGAGGTGGGCTCTTCCAGGGTAAACCTGATTTAATCATGAAGCTAATTACGAAGTTTAAGAGCTCACCTGAGGTTTTCTGTGTCGTTATTCCGGAGTCCACACCTCAATAAAATTGTCATGCCACAATAATTAGCCAATGAGCGGGGAAAATCGGAGCGATTGATCACGTACATGGAATACGGTAATCACGAATAGAACCGTCGCGTCGCACCGTGGCTCGAACCATAGAATTTCGTGGACAAAGTTTAACGATTAAAAAACAATACAGACTGTTTCAGTAGAGCGATATATCGTATCGGTTGCTGCCCGAAGACCTCTGGATCCAAGCAAACTCTAATTCAATGATTTTTCCCCATAAACTGAGTTTCCCTTGAACACCTATTCATCTCGAGGGATATTCATAACGCCAACATTGCCCCGACTACCTCGTGGTAGATATAGTTACGGGTTCTAATGCGCTGTAGCAAAAGTAAGCAACAGATAATGGCAGGTTTGTCCCTTTAAACCAGTGCAAAAGGTCGAATTTGACGATTTCGCTAAGCATCCTGTATGGTTCGATCTTTTTCATAGTTTCAGAGGTCAAATGGACTGATACATAGTTGCGGACTGCACTTTTGCTACATCACTATGTAACAAATTCAGAGCTGCCATTTTGCATACAATTATATATACTCACTTTTCCGTTTAACTTAAAGTAACATGATTTTCAAAAGAAAGTGCCCTGGTTAACATTTTTACCATTTTAAATCTCGGCAGCTTTTAAGCAATTTTTCGGCTTTTAGAGAGCTCTCTCTCTCTCTCTCTCTCTCTCTCTCTCTCTCTCTCTCTCTCTCTCTCTCTCTCTCTCTCTCTTTCTCTCTCTCTCTCTCTCTCTCTCTCTCTCTCTCTCTCTCTCTCTCTCTCTCTCTCTCTCTCTCTCCCTCTCCCTCTCTTTAAGAACTACAGAGGATGACTCTTTAAACTAAGTCATGAAAAATCGAAAACTTGATTGATAATAACAGAACAATGACAACCTAACAATAAGAATTTCAATTAGGGTACTACTTTCTTTTGAAAGTCATATAGTACATTCTGCATATAATTATATATACTCACTTTTCCGTTTAACTTAAAGTAACATGATTCTCAAAAGAAAGTGCCCTGGTTAACATTTTTACCATTTTAAATCTCGGCAGCTTTTAAGCAATTTTTCGGCTTTCAAAGAGCTCTCTCTCTCTCTCTCTCTCTCTCTCTCTCTCTCTCTCTCTCTCTCTCTCTCTCTCTCTCTCTCTCTCTCTCTCTCTCCCTCCCTCTCTTTAAGAACTACAGAGGATGACTCTTTAAACTAAGTCATGAAAAATCGAAAACTTGATTGATAATAACAGAACAATGACAACCTAACAATAAGAATTTCAATTAGGGTACTACTTTCTTTTGAAAGTCATAGTACATTCTTTGAAATTCCCGGCAAATTTGGCAGCACTGGAACGATACATTCAGAATATTCCCCGTTTCGATTCGCAATGCGCGGTATACACGAGGATTTCGTATATTCGCCAACAGAGGATAGAGGAATTTCTCCTGTGCTCTGTGCTGTCCGATCCTGTTCCCATTTCGATATCCCCGTTCCCAGATGAGGGTGTGGACCTGGTGCGCCCTGCCTAATCATCCCGGTATCCAACATACAGCATCCCAGAAACCTGGGCTACTCCCGGCTTCCGCTTTCCATACAATTACATTCCCCGCCCGCGGACGCGGGATCGCGGACTGATGATCCTGCTCCACATTCCGACGTTCCTTGTCCCATTTTTGCGCGCAGAGGCTGTGAATCAAACGAGCCACTGAACGAAAGTGTCGAAAGTATCCGACCTTCGAACGAGGCTTTTTTTTTTTGTTTTTTTGGAGGCAGGAGCGAGGAATGGGTCTGTTGCATACTTTTGCTACACCAATATAGAACCTTGATTCTTATGTAAAATTCTGCAAAAATAACGATGCTCACATTAAATACGTTCAAAATCCACTCATTAACTCAGGAAATCACTTCAATTTCAAACAACCCGCGCTACACTGGACACTATTTGCACCGGTATACTAATAGACTGTTTTAGTAGAGCGATATATCGTATCGATTGCCGTCCGAGGGCCTCTGGTTCCAAACAAACTCTGGTTCAATGTAATTTCCCCATAAGCGAACTTTCGAACGGAAATTTAGGGTATTAAATCAAACAATTAATGCGACCTTTTTGCGATTATGAATTCTACGTCCTCGAAAATGCTTCATGTTGCATGGTTCCACCCGAAAAACTGCCGGAATCAACAAGATATTACAGATTAGACGATGCGTTTGGAGGTTGGAATCACCCAAATGTTATTGTTGTTGTTGTGGAATTTGGCGGGATTTCGGGCGATTCTAACCTACAAATGCAACATTTAATCTGTAATATCTTATTAATTTCGGCAGTTTTAGTCAAGGAACCAGGTATACTCAAGCATTTTCAAGGACGTAGAATTCATAATCGCAAAAAGGTCGCATTAATTGTTTGATTTATTACCCTAAATTTCCGTTCAAAAGTTCGCTTATGGGGAAATTACATTGAACCAGAGTTTGTTTGGAACCAGAGGCCCTCGGACGGCAATCGATACGATATATCGCTCTACTAAAACAGTCTATACATAGACGGAACCACCGTGCATAAGTAAACAACATCGTAACTACAAAATGATGGTATTTCCTTCTAAATACATGAACTATTGGTTGCATTTGCTGTCTGGTCTTTTCGGTTTATCAAAGATTACAAAATAATATAAGAAATGTACGCATCTAAACGAAACATTCCAATGTTTATAAGTTCTGTTGATGTTTACATAAACGAGATGGTTCCATCTCGTTGATGTTTACATAAACGAGATGGTTCCATCTATGTAATTATAAGTCGGTGATATAGTGTCTAGTGTACCGCGGGTTGTTTGAAACGGAAGGTATTTTCTGAGTTAATGAGTGGATTTTGAAGGTTTTTACTGTGCGCATCGTTATTTTCGCGGAATTTTACGTTAGAAACAATGAGTTATATTGATGTGGCTAAAGAACGCAACAGACCCATTCCTCGTGACCGAATTCTACTGTCGACAACGACGACCATGGGCGTCATTTAAGGTGGGTGGGGGATAGGAAGGGGCTCAATTATTTGCCACATCTCAAAATTTAGAGGAAAGTACCTAGAGAAAAAGAAGAGAAACAATTTCACTCGAGATTCTCTCATTAAGAGCAAATACATACAGGAAGCTTTCAATTTTAGGGAAGAATGTGTACAAAATGTGTTTTTGCCAAAAACTTTCTTGAATTGTAAGTGAAAAATGACATTAGGGTCCTGTAGCGGATCCAGACAATTTTTCTGTGGGGGGGGGGGGGGCACGCCCGTGAAAGTTCAAAATTTGATGCGTTGGTGGAAGCAATTTCGGGCTATTATCTATAGAAAAAAGGCAAAATTTGAGGCTTCTTGGGGGGGGGGGACGACGTTCCCTACCCCCCCCCCCCCCCCCGTGGATCCGCCTGCACTGTTAGGATCATTAAGGACCGCCATGATCAACAGGCTGATTATGAACAATCGTATCGTAATGATATCGAGTCGATAGTCGAGTATGTGTTATCTTATGGGTGATGCCATTCCGATAGGTAGGTCGTAGGATCGGATAGGATCATAGACAGATTTGGGGGAAGGGGGGGGGCTGACGTTCTGATCCTTCAAATTTCTTAACTGAATCCAACTGGGAGGGATGTAGGCAGTGGCGGCTCGTGCAATTTGGCAACTATGCTTTCCTGCCATTTAAACCAATGCAAAAGTATCGATAACTTGGGGGTGCATTACACCTCCTGAAGATCGATTGTTTAACATATGTTTAAATGGAGGGATTACGTTGTTGCCACATTGCACGAGCCGCCACTGGGTATAGGTCGCCATAAAAATTTACCATTTTTCTTTTTAAAATAATTTAGGGGTGCGGGAGATAGGAAGGGAGGGAGTGAGGTGGGAAGGAGAGAGAGAAGGACAAAAAGTTGAATCCTCAAAAGTGTCTGAGACAAATTTTTACTTGATCCCATTAAAACGGGCTCATAGTCTGTAAAAATGCACGAGGAGAAATGGAAAACAGGACTGGAGACTAACGGAGATCATTTGAATATCGGATGCGACGAAAGAGGGGAGAGAGAAAGTGACACGAGAGGGACGATGCCATGGGCAATGGGGCTTGTGGTCGACGCGCAACGCGAAGTCTGGCGGATACCGGAGTAGTTAGTATAAAGTGCGCATTGCAACGAACATGTACCATGACTTTCAAAATAAAATACTCTGGTCGAAAATCTTACTGTTAAAAGTCGTCCTTTATTTTCAATGAAACTTTCGATTTTTCATGACGTACTTTACAAGGGGCGTTCTGATTAGTCCTTAAGTAACAATGGCGGATCCAGCTATCTGGCAACTGTGTATTCTTCCCATTTGAACGTATGAGGAAGAATCGATTCTCGAGGGGGCCACGGCCCCTTGACTAATCGATTATTTTTCACGCATTGAAATGGGAAGAATACACAGTTGCCAGATAGCTGGATCCGCCCATGTTAAGTAACATGAAGGGAAAAATTTTCACTGACATTCCCCAGCTCTCTCGGAGATAGCTGATTATTCGCTATCTTTCTGATTGCATTTCCCGAAAACTACTTTTTTTTTTTGACAGTTCTGTACCTTTTTCTCAGGATCTACTGTACCGATTTTCAATTTTTTTTTTTTTTTTTTTTTTTTTTTTTATTTATTCTCTTCCTTATACTATCCTGCATAAATAGACGGGAGATTTCCTCAAAATGTTGCACAAATTATTATTTATGGGACTGCAAAGGTCAAATTATTACACATTTTTACAAAATATTTCACAATTTTTTTAAAAATATTGTCAAAATTTCAAATTTTCAAAAAAAAAAAAAAAAAAAACTCCCATCTGAAAAATGCATGAAATTATAAGGAACAAAACGAAAAAAAAAAAAAAACACTGTCGTAATTTGATTCAGTAGTTCCTTTGAAAAAGGTACATGAAGTTAAGTGTATTTTACATTGGTGATATTGGTGGGAGGTCACCCCCTTAAACACTTGAAAACCGCTAAATTGTTTAAAGACCAAGATTTAAAACAGTGAAAATTTCGATCGGAGTACTTTCTTGTGAGGGTCATAGTACTCGGTGCATAGAGTGCACGGTGCGTTTGTGCGTCGTTTGCATGTGATCATCAGAGCATGGTTCCACTCGGGTCTCGGGTTCGAATCGAGCACGGGTCCCGAGAACGGATCTCGTTTACCCACTGCCTATCCTTCCTTGTCCTGTCCTATCCTCCGTTCCATGTCAGTCATGGGCGAATACAGGGAATTGTCTTTCTCTATCTCCTCTCATTTGAAAACGTGCGTTAGAAAAGGATAGAAGAGGGGGCCAAAGTCACGTGATGGCCCCCTCTGCTATCTTTTTCTAACACATAAGTTCAAATGGAGGGAGAGAGAGAAAGACAATTCCCTGTATCCGCCCATGATGTCAGTGTGTGGATGCGTTCTTTCATCGGGTGGTCATAGTCACCGAAGTCCCGGTCCTGGATCCCTGCATGGTTCACGCTAGAAATTTTTAAAGCAACTTCAGTCTGACGGGCTGATTCCGAACTTTTGGACGTTTTACGACACGAGATTGTGGAAATCAATTGGACACATAATTTATACTATAAAAGGACCTACTCGACTTTGAACTTGCCATTTTCACTTGGCAGTGAAAGATTACACCGTTATGTCCATTCAAACTCACGTGATAGGTCGAATGCGAATGTGTTTACCGAACACCCAATTGTTCGATCTTTTTCATGGATTTTAATGGGCAAACGGCAACGTTGCCGAATTGCATTCTACGCCACTGGTCCAATCTTGCAACGACCGAACTTTGTGACCCCGCTTGACCCTCGGCTGATTGTTGATCGCCAAGCTCACCAATCAGATTCCCAGACCAGCAACCCGACCCTAAAAATCAGCGCTCGGGGCAAGGGACTCGTCAAAACTGTGATCCTCAGTTTTTTTTTTTTATCTCATCCACCGCAAAATCGCGTGTACAGCTTCGAGCCCTGGACGCCGAATCTCTTGAATTTCCGAGGATTTTTCATCGGATTTCAAACCCAACCAACTCGATCCGAAGATAAATATTCTCACCAACCGACAACTATACTCAGTATATATTTCGTGCAGCAGCAACTCAGGGGCCCAAACTTAAGTAGCTCTCAAATTTTCGATGGTTTTAGTCTCAATTTAATTTAATTTATATTTCGTTCTAACAGCGCGGCTCCTCGTCGTTTTTAACTTTAAGAGTAAGACACGTAAAAACGCAACACGGAAGATATGATTACCAGAACAGAAGCAGTGTTGCCATTCTTCAGATAATAATCCCATTTTTCCCTTTTGAGTTAAAAAATGCAAAAGGTGGTAGTGCATATAGGAAAATCCGGCAACATTGAATGAATACGATGTTGCCATTTTGTGTAATATGACTTTCAAAAGAAAGTCGAAAATTGTTTAAAGCTGCCAGATTTGAAAGAGCAAAAATTTCGACCAAAGTACTTTCTTTTGTAGGTCATAGTACATATTATATTCAATGGAAGTAAATAGGTAAGTACGATCCATCAGTAATGAATTTGTTGCGGACTTTTGCTACAACAATTTATAGAACCTTAATTTTCACGTAAAATTCAGCACAAAAAACCATGCGCACATTAAAAATGTTCAAAAAGCACTCATTCATTAACTCAAGAGATCACTTCAAGTTCAAAATGCCCGCGCTACACTAGACACTATTTGGACGGGCATAGTACGTACTACATAGACAGAACGACCGTGTAAGGTAAACATCCCTGTAGCCGGCACCCCTAAAACTTGCACCCCAGGGACCCATTTTTTTACAATATGAAAAGTACTATAGTTTTGGGGCAATACTGGTGTTTTGTGTGGTTTTTTTCTGATATCTACAGTATGAAAAATTCGAAAAAAAAAAATACGCTAAACACTGAAATTGCCACTGAACTAATATTTTTCACATTGTGAAAAGTAGGTACCGGATACTGATTATTGGTGCAATTTTTAGGGGTGCCGGCTCCTGGGGAGTTTATCTTATAAGTAAACAACATCGTATAACCACAAAATTGTGGAATTTCCTTCTAAATGGATGAAATATTGGATTCATTTTCTCTTTGGTCTTTTCCAGTTTATCAAAGATTACAAAATAATACAAGAACTGTAAGCATCTAAACAAAACATTCACATGTGTGTAAATTCTGTTGATGTTTATACACATGCGGTGGTTCCGTCTGTGTATAGTTGTATGATGTCAGTGATATGGTGTCTGGTGTAGCGCGGGAAAGTTTTTGATGTGCAAAACGTTTTTTTTTCGCCGAATTTGACGCTAGAATCAATGTGTCATATATTGCTGTGGCAAAAATACGTAACAAACCCGTTCAACCGGTGGAAGTAGAGATTGATTTAACCCTTCACTGCATGAAGTTCCACCGGTGGAACAAATTCTTCAAACGCTCATATAAAATACAGGTTTTGAGATATGCCTTTGGCGCATGGTGGGTCAACGCGGGAGAAGGTATGTTTTGAGCTCAAAAAAAAAAAAAAATTGGCTGAAGAAAACATCATGCAGTGAAGGGTTCGTGATCGAAATCATGTCAGGGGGGAAATTTGCCCCCGTATCCAAACTGACCACATTTTGATTATTTTTATAAAGTTTCCGGCATTGGCTTTTTGAAAAATCCAATTAAAGTAAAAAAAAAAAAAAAAAAAAAAAAAAAAAAAAAAAATTAAAATTTAAAAAAAAATAAATGGAAAAAAATCCCGTCATTTTTTGTGGTGTTATATCACTCGTAAAAAACGAGTAAAAAATAGAAAAAAGAGAATTTTGACCGAAAAACCGTCAAATAATTTTTTTCTCTATATTTCCCATGTATTTGACCACCTAATACGTTGAAAAATCCACATTTGCTTGAAAAAAAAAAAAATCATGCAGTGAAGGGTTAAGTTTGAATTGAGATTGATTGGTAAAAAGAACTAATAAAAGCATTAAAAGGAATTATAGTATTACTTACGATTGCCGATGACACAACTTGGACTCGCGCACATCTGAAACAATAAAAATTGCCGTCACAAATTATTTTGCGCAACTATCGCAGATTGGCAAACCCTTTGTATCAACGACGAATTTGAGATGCGATTTTGAGATTTCACTGATACTTACTCAAATTCGAAGAGAGCCCGGATCAAAAGACTTCATCCAGAAGCTTCGGTTCACAAAAAAGAAAAAAAAATAAAGGGTTCTCTATGAAGAATTAATGGTCGTCTGAGAAACTTTAGAAAATAAGAAATTAGTATAATTTTTTCTCTCTTTACGAGAAAAAAAGTTGTGTAAAACTTGTTTTATGTGGTGAACTCCTTATACCCACGTCACATCGCACTATGTTCTAAGATCGAAAAAAAATGAGACCAAAAATCAGTGAAAAAAAATCCAAAAATCATCGTTTCCGACTTTTTAAGTTTACTTAATTAAAAAAAAAAAAAAAAATCGTGTCCCACTTCTAGATACAACTTGTTTCAAGTGTTCTCTGTGATTGAAATTGGTCTTAAAAGTTTATAAGTGATTAATTTATTAGAAATTTACTTTCTGATTTCTGGCTGATTTTTGACGATCTTAGACCATAGTGCGTCGTCATCGTTCTTATACCTACGACACTAACTCGAATCTGGAAAAAAAAAAAAAAAAAAAAAAAAAAAAAAAAAAAAAAAAAAAACCCGATCGAGAAAACTTCACTTTGGATCAATCGGAATTCGATCCGGAAAAAAAAAAAAAAATGACTATCTGAAAACTAAGAAATCAGTAAGTAAATCGCTTTTTCATAATTTCTTTTTACCAAATGGAAAGTTGCAAAAGGATTGCAATTAGGAAAACACCTAATATCAGTGGTGCATCATTTATCAGCCTGCAGCTACACTTACTCGAATTCGGGGGGAAAAAACCTGATCGAAAAACTTCACCTGATGAGAGAAATAAGGATCGGATCGGCTTGCCGCGCGACAGGAAATGGTAAATTTATGAATCGTTTAAATCATGGCTATAATCGCACGGGTACTTCATACGTATACGCATGTACAGTATGTCCCAGAAGTCCTAGCCATTGAGCGCGAGTGATGATACATCTATCTGCCTCACTCTCACTCGCACTCATTGCGGCTTACGGGAAGTTTCGTATTTCATAATTTCCGGCTTTATTTTTGAGTGTTTCAGCCTGAAACTTTCAGGGTATCTTCCTGAAGTATGCTCGCAGGTGCTGACGTTCCTCAAATGTGTCTTTTTAGCGTGAATTCGTCAAATTAAGCAAAAAACTGTTGACTTTTTGAGCAGCGCGACGTGGTGTCCACAGTTGGAACTAATCGACCCTGGAATCACCTTAACTCTTTACAGTAAGTTACTGTAACTCCAGTGTAAAATGAGATACGTATGTTTCACAACTTGAACTTGGTGGCTATGTAGGTTCAAATACAGAACATAAGCCAAACATGGGCGTCATTTCAAGTTCGGCTTTGGGGGGGGGGGGGGGGGCAAAAAATCTTATGACCTTTTTTTTTTTCTCATCATTATAATTTTCGGCTTGGAGGGGGCAAAAAATCGGATAACCTTTTTTTTTTTTTTTTTTTTTTTTTTTTTTTTTTTTTTTTTTTTTGGCTTATCAATATAATTTTAGAGCCAAAGAGCCGTCTTTTGGGGGCAATAATCGGATGACCCTTTTTTTTTTTTTTTTTTTTTTTTTTTTTTGCTCCTCAATATAATTTTAGAGCCAAAGAGCCGTCTTTTGGGGGCAATAATCGGATGACCTTTTTTTTTTTTTGCTCATCAATATAATTTTCGAGCCGTTTTTGGGGGCCTGACCCTTTTAATCCTTGCCCCCCCCCCAAATAATTTTTTAAACCAAAGAGCCGTCCCTTTAAAAGGAATAATCAAATGACCTTTTAAATTCTGGCTCCTACATAATTTCGAGAGAAAAGCTCTTTTGGGGCAATAATCGGATGACCTTTTTTTTTGCTCCTCAATATAATTTAGAGCCAAAGAGCCGTCTTTTGGGGGCAGTAATCGGATGACCTTTTTTTTTTTTTTTTTTTTTTTTGCTCCTCAATATAATTTTAGAGCCAAAGAGCCGTCTTTTGGGGGCAATAATCGGATGACCCTTTTTTTTTGCTCCTCAATATAATTTTAGAGCCAAAGAGCCGTCTTTTGGGGGCAATAATCGGGTACCCTTTTTTTTGCTCCTCATAAAATTTAGAGCCAAAGAGCCGTCTTTTGGGGGCAATAATCGGATGCCCTTTTTTTTTTTTTTTGCTCATCAATATAATTCGTGCCAGTTTTTGAGCCTGACTTCAAATCCTTGCCCCCCCCCCCCTAAATGACGCCCATGAAGCCAAATAACCCTCCTTAAAAAAAGAAAAACAAATGAACTTGGTTAGAACTTCTGGAACATCCTACATACTTTCGAGTATGAAAATCTCAATGAATCGGTAGAACGGACAGACGGGATGACTGGGCTGCTGCCGGTTTACTAGACCCAGTTGCCGATCATTGAGAAGGGAGACGGGGAGATAAAGTGGTGGGGGGGGGCAGAAGCGTAGAGGGCGGAGGTGTGCGTGGTGAATCTCATCAAAATAATGTGATGTTTTCAAGAGTTGAATGATATTTGCAGTCACGCTACCGCGGCGCACTATGGTCCTGAAGTCCGGTTTAGGAAGACATTAGTTTGCATTAAAATCGCTCAATATCTTGAAAACGGCTCATCTGACATAAAAAATGGTTATTACAAAAAATTAAAACGGTTTACGTTCTATCTTTTTTTAATAACCATTTTTGGTGTCAGATGAGCCGTTTTCAAGATATTGGGCGATTTTAATGCAAACTGATGTCTTCCTAAACCGGACTTCTGGACCATTGTGCGGCGAGGCGAGGCGGCTACCCGCTACCAGCTACCCCTACCGGGATCGGGACCGCCTCTATAGCAGAGCCAGCGAGCAAGTGCTCCTGGACTCGCGACCAGAATCCAGATCCAGGCTCCTCTGATACTGTATTAAACTATATCTACCAGCCGAGGTGAGCCGAGCCGAACCGCGGCTACCCATCACGCACCGGGAGTTTAAGCAGGAACTGCTACGTTGCGTCGTTGCGATATCGTATTTCGCAAGGGGGCTCTTGCAAACTTTTGCTGTGAGCAAATGAATAGTCCATTCTGATGTAAAAACCAGCAAAAATCACGAAAATCACACTGAGAAAGTTTAACCCTTAACTGCAGATGAGCCCAGATCTGGAACAATTACTTTGAAGCCTTATCTAAAAGTAGGGGACTTGAGTTGTACTGTCACTGCATGGTGGGTAACATGTGGAACAGATACTAAACGAGTAAGAATTGTCGATTTTGTCCTAGAGCGCGCAGCACAGGATAGAGAACGTGCAGAGTGGTTGAAAATAGCTTACTGAAAATCTGATCGAGATTTTCCGATTTTCATTGTTATGTTTGGGAGTAACGCAGGGGTACCATATACAAAAAACAACTATTGAAACTTACTAACTTATTTTTTACTACTTTAATTTTTATTTTTTCTAGCCTGAAAACTTTATTTTCAGTTTCATGGATACCTAAATGCGGATGAGGCCATATATTTGGAACAATTAGTATTCAGGCTCTTTGCCATTGAAATATAATGGAAAAAATTTTTTCACTATTTTTCCCTGTCTCAAGGATCAAAATTGTACTAAAAAAAAAAAAAAAAATTTTGAAAAAAAAAAACATGCAGTAAAGGGTTAAAATTCAGTCATAAACCTACATAACTATATAAATGGCAAGATCGTAATGGCGATGCGACGCAGGTATCATGGGAGATTCCTATCTAATATGCCACTTTCTCTTTGGAAACACAGAGGTATGTCTCAATTTAGATAGGAATCTTCCATGATACCTACGTCTATCCGCCACTAAGCCCGATTCTGAGAGTGAATTTCGTGATTTTTTAGTGTGCTCATCGTCATTTTTACAGGTTTTTATGCAAGAATCGACTCTTCAATCCCGTGTGGCAAAAGTTCGCAAGAGCCCCATTGCGAGTCTAACTCATTAGCTAAATGTTTAATGAACATTATTTGCGTCAGAAATTTAAATCCGGATTAAGATTGGGTGTCAGCGAGTTTTAAGCTCTGCAGACGCCGTCATTTGTTGCGACTTTACTCTTTTGCATGCTTCATTCTCACCAGAGGTCAAAAGATTTACTCAACCATTTTTGAAAGGAAAAGGGGTTTGGAGTGACTGTCTAGACACAAAAATCGACACAACTGTTGGTTTGGGAAGGATTTGCAAGATAAAAAGAACAGGCCACATGGCAGAAACAAGCAACATTTTCTCAACTGGATAATTGCATTAAAGTTCTGTGTCCAGAAAGCAACTTAAATACACTTGCACTATTGTTTCAAACAAATTTCCACTAAAAAAGGGTCTTTTTAAACTTTTGCTGTGAGCAAATGGGTGGTCCAATTTGACTTGAAGACTAGCGAAAATCAAGAAAATTCAATTGAAAAAGTCTAAAATTCAGTAATAAACTCTCAAACTGCTACAAAGGCAAGATCGTAACGGTGGAAAGACGCAGGTATCATGGGAGATTCCTGTCTAATTTTTCACTTTCTCCACGGAAACACAGAGATATGTTGCATAGTCATGAGTTGCTTGGATCAAACGGCCCCAGGTACAAAAGACATGCAAACCCTTCAGGGTGATCGACTCCATTTGCCAAGCTGAATCGATATAGGGGTCACAAGGAGGGTTTCGGCTACATCACCTTTTTGACCATGTAAAGAGTCATGAGTTGCTATGGACGAAACGGCCCCAAGTACAAAAGATATTAAAACCCTTGAGGGCGATCGACTCCATTTGCCAAGCTGAATCGATAGAGGGGTCAAAAGGGTGGTTTCGATCACCTTTTTGTCCATGTAAAGAGTCATGGGTCTCAAATTGGATAGGAATTTCCCATGATACCTGCGTCTCTCCGCCATTTAGCCCGATTCAGAGGGTGAATTTAGTGATTTTTTACTGTACCCATCGTCATAATACAGGTTTTTAAGCAAGAATAAACTCTTCAATCGCCTGTAGCATAAGATTGCAAGAGCCCCATTGATTCAAATTTTTGATTTAAGGTTAAATAAAAATTAGGCAGACAACCGGGAATCAGATCGTTCATGCTGTCACACTATGGGATAAGACTTATAACATGAGTACTATATCCCCTTCACAGGCATAGATCTCCCCCCTCCCCAACAAAAACCTCATCAGGCCAGTTCTGACCTAAAAAAAAAAAAAAAAATCTAGTTTGTGGAGGGTTGGCAACCTTCGGACGCCCTATAGACCTACAAACCTAGCTCCCGTTTCTCTCCCACGATAATCAATCAATCAACACTGCATTATTTTTCACCCTAATTTCACATCTCGAGGGCGCGATCAAATTGATTCTTTTACCTGTATCCACATCTCGAGGGCGCGATCAAATTGATTCTTTTACCTGTATCCACATCTGCACCAATCAACGGAGAGGGTAAGGGCGGAAAGAGGGGATGAACAGGGAAGGTGAAGGTGAGGAGGAGGCTGCAATCAGGGCTTCCGTAAATGCATCACGCATCTTCCTAGGTCCGCGAACGAACGCCGCACTATTTTCTGAGATCGAAAAAAAAGTGGTCAAAAATCAAAGTGACAAAGTCATGAAAAATCATAGTTTTCAAACTTTCAAGGTAAATTTTAAACTTTTGAGTGGCATTTTCTAGGTTTAAACTAATTGTTAAAAGTGTTCTTCTGATTAAAATAAAATTGGTCTTGAAAGTTTTTTTTTATTTTTTTATTTTAGTTATCAATCTGTATTAACAGGTTATAGTCGCACCTTCTCCATATCTTCCTACTCTGAGATAGTTGTTTCATTCGTCCTACAGGAATGACCTTCAACAGAAAATCCTCTCAATGAAATGGTCCTTGACTTTGCTGTCCATTATTTTTCAAAGAGTTTCGGATTTTTTTAAGGCAAACTTTCAAGTGGCAATACTGTTGGACTCTGAAATACCTGAACCCTTAACACTGCAAACAAAAATTTACAACTGGTCGAGGAATAAAATAATTGCAATTTCTATGAGGATACTTTCTTTTGAAAGTCATAGTACATATTTCTCACATCTTATACTTATTCTGAATCATTTGCCCTGTATGTATACTCTAACCTCTTTCGCCCCTTGCAGTTTTTGCCTTCTATACATGCCCCTCTATTGCTAAGCTAACTAGTCCTGGGTATCTTAGGACGTATCTTTTAATTCTGGTTCTTCTCCTCATGCACTTAAAATTTCCTTAGGTTTCTTTCCTCCCCTATACTCTCTCCAGTAAAGTTTCATTCCTTATCTTGTCCACCCATTTCATTTAAAACTACCTCCTAAACCACCACATTTAAAACGCCTCTATACTCTGTGTTTGTGCCTCTCCTACTGTTCTTGTCACAAAATCTATACAGGGTGTCAATTAAAAAAGGAGCCAGGCTTAATATCTCGAAAACGGCTCCGAATTTCGAAAAACGCTGAAACACGTGTTCGATTATTTTGAGGGGGACATCTTTTGAGGAGGTTCCCAATTTCGGGCCCCCCTCTAGGGGGGCCCCAGGGGGGTCAAGTCCCATATTTCAAATGAGGACCCCCTTTTTTATTTGGTAATCGGAAAGAGGGTAAAATTCTAAGACTTTTGGCGCAAACCGAAAGTCGATATCGTTTTTCGTGTTCGATATATCGAATGTCAAAGTTCGATATGGACCCATCTTCAGAAATTCGTAACTTTCCTTTAAAAAGTCCAAATTTCAAAAACTTTGGGTCTAAAATGCTCTACAGAGCAAGCACTTTTCAGAAAAAAATTCACTTTTAACAGAAATTTAGTCAAAATTTGGTTTTAAAGCCCCCAAACATTTTCAACGTTTTGGCCCCCACGGGGGGCTATAAGAAAAATTCCTAGAGACGACCCCTATCGAGTGATACATCAATCGAAAAGGCGTAACAAATTGAGCATTTTGGCGCAAACCGGAGGTCCATATCGTTTTTCATATTCGAGATATCGAATTCTGTAATTCGACATTTGACATTCGATATCTCGAATATGAAAAAGATATGGACCTCCGGTTTGCGCCAAAATGCTCAGTTTGTTACGCCTTTTCGATTGATGTATCACTCGATAGGGGTCGTCTCTAGGAATTTTTCTTATAGCCCCCCGTGGGGGCCAAAAACGTTGAAAATGTTTGGGGGCTTTAAAACCAAATTTTGACTAAATTTCTGTTAAAAGTGAATTTTTTTCTGAAAAGTGCTTGCTCTGTAGAGCATTTTAGACCCAAAGTTTTTGAAATTTGGACTTTTTAAAGGAAAGTTACGAATTTCTGAAGATGGGTCCATATCGAACTTTGACATTCGATATATCGAACACGAAAAACGATATCGACTTTCGGTTTGCGCCAAAAGTCTTAGAATTTACCCTCTTTCCGATTACCAAATAAAAAATGGGGGTCCTCATTTGAAATATGGGACTTGACCCCCCTGGGGCCCCCCTAGAGGGGGGCCCGAAATTGAGGACCCCCTCAAAAGATGTCCCCCTCGAAATAATCGAACACGTGTTTCAGCGTTTTTCGAAATTCGAAGCCGTTTTCGAGATATTGAGCGTGGCTCCTTTTTTAATTGACACCCTGTATAGTACCACGCTCCATCTCAGGGATTCTATTAGTTTTTTTTCTTATTCTTAAATCTATTAAATAATAAATTGATGAGAGATTTGCTTCCAAATATTTCAGAGCTACTGCTTTGCGTATACATAATTGCATTTTTCAATTCACCGATGATTGCACCATGCACCGGTTGAAAAAAGATTACACAGTTCAGCTCAGTGTATGGCTGAAATGCACGACAATACTCGAATCTCTAATCTTTTCTCCATCGGTGGAATTAATTAATTAGAATATCCGCAAGTTTTTTTAAAGTCATCGAGGACTCCACCGGTTTAAAAAATGATTTATAGATCAGAGTATTTCGTGCATTATACAGTAATACACTAAACTGAACTCTGTAACCTTATATCAACCGGTGGAATCATCGATGAATTGAAGACCATGGTGCGCCGATGGATGGAGCAAACAGGGCGGCCACCCTATATTTTCAACAAAGGGTATATTGCAGTGCTCAACTATTAATCGAGGGTGTTTCCAGAAGAAGCTCCAATAAAAATGTAAGGTCTGCTCTTCTGACTAAATCCTTACGTGTTTGCCAGGCTGGCTCCTTTGGTATAGCATACTTGATCTTGATGTTTTATGATCCCTTCTACCAGAAACAGCCTCAATTTAATGAATGAGATTGAAAATCGTCAATAAAACGTAGGAGGTTTGATAGACAAACAATGGACCTACCACCGGAGGACTTGAATTCGAATTATCGCACACTCGTCAAGGAAAATGATAGTATTTATGATCCACGCACTATGTGCTATAGACACGAACCCAAGTTCGTGTCTATAGCACATAGTTTCCACACGTTTCCAAAAACGTGTTAACATATAAATGTTACATTGCGTAGATAACCGATGATATACTCTGTTCGGGATAAGAAGTCCGTTGGGAAGTCAGGTAAAAACGCACTACATTGCAACGCAGCGGTTTCTCGGCTGTCGATTCTTCCCTGCCAGGCTGCTACGTTCGTTCAGGAGGACCGACCTTTTAGACCCTTTTATTGAAAAAGACAATACCGTGAACTGACCAATTTATACAGTCCTTTGAACGCCCACTCGAAAATTAAACTTTTGCGGCATTCGCGAATTTTGAACAGCCGACTTTAAATTTAAATTCTGCTCGACTTCCGCAGAAAAATGATACCTAACGGCGGTTCAATGCGTGATTTTTCAACGATTACGGCTCCCTGAAATCACTCAATCAGGAATGCCAAAATCTTTGAAAAATTACTCCTTGAACCACCATTGGGTATCATTTTTCTGTGCACGTCGAGCAGAATTTAAATTTAGAGTCAGTTGCACGCTACACACGGAAAAAAAAAGAGTATGTGGTTTCGCAACATACTCTATGTTATTTCCGAGGTATGCGAACCAACAACATAAAATATGTCGTCCATTCACATCTCTATGTCTTCCATCCATACAGGTGATGTCGTTGAAACACATACCGTATGCAGAAACACAAGTATGATGTTCAATGATATAGGGTATGTGCTTCATCAACATGTAAGTAGGTTGATGAAGCACATACCCTATGTCATTGAACAACCCTCTGGTGTTTCCGCATACGGTATGTGTTTTAACGACATCAACTATGTGCCTCTTAACCATACCGCTATAAAGTTTAGGGCCATAACATTATGCGGATGAAACTTATCTCAGCATGTTATTTTAGTTCAATGCCAAGATGGCGACGCGACGGTTGCACACATTTGAATTGTCTACTTATTTTAGCCTAAATTCCGTGAAATTCACTTTAAATTACAGCAGTCGATAAATTAAATCAAGCGGGATAGTTAAATGATGCTCTCCTTCTTTCATTTTGTTCACCGGTGTAGTGTTTTTATTTCGATAAAGTTAGAAGTTCGTGACCGAACATGACCAAGTATGCGGATACATTCATGTACGCAATTATCTGTTGATTTTATTTTTTCCCTTGTGATGTGTGTATGTGTTTGTTCGTGAGTTCGTTTACATTAATAGTTTTATGGTTTACTATACTGATTCATCGAGGGTAGAGTTGAATCTTCACCACGTGAATCTTATTTTTCGTTAGAGCCGGCATTCTACTGTCATACTTCAATTTGATATTTCTGAAAACCTCAGGCGCGAGTCTAAAATTGCTGCTTCAATTTTTTGTGCACACAGTTCAAGCTTTCATTCGTACTAAAATTTGTTTGTGTTCATCAATTCAGTTCGCGTTTGTTGCGCCTATTTATTGATCAGTGTTACAGCTGTGTGGGTTATATTATACAATGGGTCTGTTTATTTTGATTAATAACCACTTGGTTTGATACTTCATTGCAAGGATTTACATTTCTGCAACCGTTTCCCTGTTGGTAAGTTGTTTATTGCATGGTTATTTTATCTTCTTTATTGCTGATGAGCTATGTTATTTTTATTTTTGTTTGTCTGTATCTGTACCTGTACACTGCCCCATAAAAATATCCGTCGCCTAACCTAGACAAGGTAGGCAACTATACTCGTACACCTTTGTGTGGGTGAAAAAAAAAAAATGCCTTCATCAGCAAAGCACGCAACTATTCGTACACTGTCTCCATCTCCATCTATTTTATGATTGCGACGCGACGTGCGCAGTTGTCTACTGCGCACACAGTATACCACCATCATAGCAAGAAAAAAATAGAAGCGTACAGACCGAATTTTGAGTAATACTCCTGTCTTTTTCTCTATTTTCTGAAAACGATTTCCGTCATAAAGCAGAGATTTTCCATTCGGCAAATAGATGAGTACGAAATGAAACAGCGAGAGTGGCACACTATATATGCAGTTTTGTCCTAACTTGTAAGAATCGTCTCTCCTAAGTTGGCATCTAAATTTTCCACCTGTTGTTCCTTTGTTTCCTCTTTGCCATGTGAGTCGGCTTGTCGCATTAATATCTTCGTGAAGTGTCTTAAGTAAACAAACAAAAAAGTTTTTTTGGCGCCTGAAAACGATGTAACGATGTCTTTCTCCCTCGTGGAATCTCTGCTTAAGAAAATTGGCCAGGAAGACGCCCTGCCGAAATTTATTGGTGAGTTGATTGATACTTCTTTGATCTTAGTATGTCCCTGTTTCATGTTGACATCAGCTTCCATTCAGCAAATCCATTCTGCCAGCTTTGATTGCTCTCTACTTGAAAGCCAACGGGTGCAATTCTAGTGAAAGTTGACTGAATCTGATTAGACAATAGAGTTCTTCAGATCCTCTCGTTTAAATTGTGAAGTAACACGATGTTTAATTCCTTCGAAATCATGAAGAGCCCATTGGTTTGGCAAATTTTGGAGCCACCCTTGTCATCGCTGATTGCTCTCGGAAATATGAGCCCTAAATGTTCTAGATGGTTAAGCCACTTTGATCTGAAGTGCTTTGCTTTTCCTATTTCACTGCTTAAATAAGTGTACCTTGAAGAATTCTCAAGTCCTGTCAACTCCAAGAAGATGCATTGTTCAAATCCCCAAATTGCACCCTAAGTCTTTAAGTGGAGATCAAAAGATTCAGTTGCCAATTCTATTCGTAGAGCTGCGGTTAGCGGAATTGGCCAGTCAAAAGACTCCCATGATATACAGTGGAGGTGTGGACAAAAGGTGCATGAATGGTGGTTCATAATTGATGTAGTTATGAAGTCTCTACCTGACTGGCTGACTCAGCTAACCGCAGCTGTATTTACATCTATCGTTCATTTCTTTTAAGTTACATCCTCATGCCTACAGCCTGTGTGGCCACTTCGGGTAGAGCTCGTTTCACGAAAGAAGGCCGATGACATATCATGCTGCTCGCTGCGCAAAGACATGTTTGCGTTCTTGCACATGCGCAAAAATGCAAACTCGTCTCTTCGCAGTAAACAAACCCATCTGTTATTGGCCAACTTTCTTGAAATGACCTCTATAACCTATATGTCAGTCGTTCGCACATACTACTGAGCCTGCAAAGGAGATAGAAACACATCCCTCCACGCTTGAAAACATAGAGCTGTCATGAGCATTTATTTTGAAGCTACCCCTACCTCAAATCAAATTGATTGATATCTCTCAATCATATCCAAACATGAAATTTAATTGAGTCTGCCTTCATAGTATGAGGTAAGCTTATTTTACGGCATGGTTGGCTCTGAAAGTCGTCAATGATGGTTTTTTGAAGAGGATACTTGATGAGTCTCACAGACATTCCTCATCTGGCAAACTAAAATCAAGACTAACGTCAAGTAGAGCTCATCTCAAAAGTGAAAGCTCAAAGCTTCAATCTAGTTTTCTGTTGATTTGAACAGAGAGAAATAGAGACGTAGATGGCACTATGATAAAATACATTGGGCAGATTTGAAGTACACTTTAATCTCGCGGATTCAACAACTCTACAATCGACAGCACTGATTTAGCCTGGTGTTGAATGGTGGCGTTTGGTAAACACAAGGGGGATAGATTGGAGGTGAAGAAGAGGGTGTTCACCATTAAACACGAGGCTAAATCAGAGCGCTGTTGACTGTTGAGTTGTTGAATCCGTGAGACTGAAGTGAGCCTCTGCTCCAGCAGTCAGTGCACCTTCTCTATTTGTCTCCAGTTTTGATGAAATGATAACCCAAAATATGCAAAAGATTATCCGTGAGCTTGCCTTTACTCCGTAAACAAGCTGTGACAGAGTGTCTTCATGTGTTCATTTATAAGTGCAAATATAAAGCTCCGATTAATGGTTTTTAACTCATATTTGGCAACTCGGCCTCAATTTTCAGTAATTTTTTCCACCTCTTTACTGATTATTTCTTCTTCAGCGCAAAAAAACTTTTCAAGTGTAGGGACAGCAAGTTAGTTGATATTTAAATATTTCCCCTCTCTTGAATCTTTATTGAATTAAAATTCTGAATCCTGGAAAGCCTTTATTTCTATGATTCCTTATCTTTCCTCGATGTCGAGCAATTTTTTAAGATGAAAGGTTTTTCCACTGATAGTGGACTGTCAGTAAGACTTGTCAACTGTCGGCAAGGCAAACTATTAACGGTATGGGGTGCTAATTCTAGTGAAAAAGTGCGGGGATTATTATGTCTGAAATAGAGGAATAGTTCACTTGTGAAAGGTAGTCTCTGACAGGATTGATTCTGACAGCTGTTTGCACTTACTTCAGATGCAATTTTCCTCTTTTGTTTCCTAGGTTACATTTAGTTTGAATTATTCATCAAATTGTCAGATTCCAAGTCACCTAAAACAACATTTTAATATTGACCCTTGTTGTGATTTTCAGCGAATGCTATGTCAGATGAAGTTTTGCCATTCCTGCAGCCTTCTCATTTAGAAGGCCTCCTACTGCTAGGACCTGCCATTCAATTTTTGTCTTGTTTTTCTTCTGTAAGTATTTTACTCAGGTCCTGAAGTTTTTGGTGACTGTTTGGAAAGTAATATCAGACCAAGTGGTTGCGAGGAAGTTTTGGATACTTCAGGGCTGGTTAAGGAGGAAAATTAATCTTTGAGACTCTTATGTCTTAAAAAAAGCAAATCTTAATCTTTTCCGAATGAGCAATCAAAATCTATGTTTAGAGTACCAACGACATCAAACTTTCCTCCCGTCTTACTACCTATGAACTATAACCTTATTTGCCTTCCATGAAAGTGCCTATGTACATAAATTTTCGGTCTTTACAATCAACATTTCTTCTCAACTCTGCCTATCTTTTTAATGGGGAAAAAAATGAGACGTGAAAGCTGTCAAAGGTGCACAAGAGCGTGTTTTTTGTCCCACAAGCCTCAATGAGTGTGAGTGAGGCAGATACACATAGTATCCTTCGCACTCACTAAGCTTACGGCATAATGAATTTCCAAAATTATGGCTTTAATTCTCAACCCATTTTGCTCGTGTTGGGCTCCAAAAAGTCGTAAAAAAATTTCACAGGAGTCGATGTTTTTGGATTTTGCGTTTTTTCTTTGTTTTCAATTTAAAATGTCAAAAACACAACTTTTCCCAAAAATGAGACTAGTGGTGCTATCAATTTTTGAATCAAGGATTGAAATGTGGAAAAGTTTTGCCTTGAATCACCTTAATTGATGACAAAACTTTTTATGGGAATTTTTGGGTCTCACCCAAACTCGAACTCCAAGCCTTGCACAAACTAGGCTAACCAGAAATTTTGTTTTAATTTGCTTCAAAAATTTCATTTTGAGAAACATAGCATGCACCCAGAACATACTCTAATTTCAGGAAATTAAAGTTCTCAGAGTTACAGTAAATTGTCAAGGTGTCCCAAAAAATTGAATGTTTAAACTCCGAAACTTTCAAGTAGGAAGTAGGTTCTTTGAATTTTTGATCTCCTACCAAACTGCAGCTCCTGAAATTAGAGCAATTTCTTTCTTGACCTAGAAACTGTCAGATGGTGGCTCAAGTCTTTAGTCTTTCTTTCCGTTTTGCTCGTATTAAGTTGGTGTTTGTTAGTTGTCTTATGATTGGCGCTAAAATGGCTCTCATTGGTCGAGTCGCTGATTTTAATGCGCTGAAGCTTCCAACAGGCTTATCATACATCAACATAACAACCTTTCAGGCACCAACTCATCTCTCTATCCCCTTGTTTGACCTATTTGTTGAATTGTTTTCTATCATGCACTTTGCTTTTTGTTTAGGGCTCACAATCTTCATCTAGTAAAGAAACTCTTCCAGAAATTGACCAAAATGTGTTAGATGAGATTATACAAAGTGCACCACCAATTACTGAGACTAGACAAAGTGCGACACCAACTATTGAGATTACAAATACAGAAGAGCCTCCTGAGAAAGCTAGGAAAACTGACCATCAGATACCGACTTCAAGTTTTGATACAATTTTTTCACATAAAATAGAGGAAGTTTTGAATTCAAATAGTGCAGGCACGTCTCAGCGTACCCCAACAAAATCTAGTCAAGAAAAGGAAAGTGTCTCAGACCAAAGACCAACGAAGTCACCGCGCAAACAACCAACTCCAAAAAAACTCATTTTAATCTCTTCAAACTTGCCATCAGTCTCTCGCGTCTATAAACCTCTTCGACTAACTACTTCTGACAGTCTTACAAATTTGCTCACGGAAACTATTCAAGGGAAAAGTATTTTAGCCGCTTATAACCAAAATAATAATTTGTCCAAGCATTTTTCCTGCCTCCTTTGTTCCATTATCATTGACCATGAAATGGAAAATGACCCAACCCGTTCAATGGGGGTTAAGGAATTCAGCCACCTGAGTGATCTAATCGTGCAAGTGTTCAAATCAGAGTTTAAAGAAAGTTATTTCATCCCGTATTCAAATGATAAGAAAAAACTTTGTCCAACTGGTCGTTTAATAACCTCTTACAATGGGAAGAAAAGTAATTACAGGAAACTCAATTTGATTCCCAATTCTCGGAAGAAACAAGTATCTGAAGAAGCTCCTGCAACTATTGGTATTTAAATTTTTTCTTAGACTTTCCTAAAGAGTGAGCAAAATGACTGAATTAAATGGTAAAACTTTGATAAGGAGAAGTTATGAGTGAGTTGTGGGTCGTCGTTTTTGTTCAAATTTGGGATAAGTACTGATAACATAGGGAAAACCATCGTGTATCTGTTTTTTTGTTTGTGTCCTCATTCAACTGTTTTGGAAATAGAAATGGTCAAAAAGTCTACAGTCACATGTGAGAAATGAAGGTTTTTGGGAGAGCGAGTTATCAATCCATACCTAACCGAACCTAACCTAATCAGACCTAATCAGTAACAGTTGTTAAGAGGTAGAGCTCTTGGCTTGCTTGACAGTTGCCCAGATTCTAGCCTTGCCCATGCAATATTATTTGTTTGCAATCCATTTGATACAACTTTTTGTTCCCTTTTAACTTTTCTCACATTATTTGCTTTGGTGTATTTCACTCAAACATTAGCATATAATCGCGCATTGGGAACAAAACCTTCATTTACGTATTATTTTGAGGAGTCTGCTAGTCTGGTATCTATGTACATTGTACAGCGTGTCTTGCTACTGGGAAAATCTGCAAAACGGGGAACCATCAGGGAATTTTTTTGGGTCGGGGGAAACCGGGAATTATCAGGCAATTTGACTTCAAACCAGGAATTTTTTTGTCAAGCGAAATTGTTATTCAAAATATATTAAATTCTGTGCCCGTTAGTGATGAATTTCGATGTTACCCAAGAAACTTGAATTTTTGGTCAAACTATTTACTATTCACATTTTGCACGGTACGTAAGTTAAAATTAGAAATTGAGTTTGCGCAAAGGAGCAAGTTTTCTGAAAATTGATAAGAGCACTGTCGTAATCAGGAAATTTGTCTTAAGTCAGGAAAAACTTGAGGAATTTTGCAACCAGAGACAATATATATATAGAAGAGACCTTGCACTAGCCGATGCCGCTGTGGCTAACTTTGTTTTGGGGACTCAACAGAATAACACTGGAAGCACCATACTTTGACTGATGGCAAATGACTAAACACCGATGCTTCGACCTCATTGGCTGCTGACCTCAAAATCTTTGCTAATCAGTCAATGTATGGTCCAGTTGAACGTTGTTTTGTTGAGACTCCAATGGGTGAGATCGTGTGTAGTCGTATATACACCACTTGTTTGGAGGGGGTATCCCCCCCCGCTGTTCCTCCACTTAAAATGAGCTGAAAAGTTTGTCGGTTTCTTTGCTTTTTTTTTTACGCAGAGTTGTCGTACTTGCCTAAAAAACTTGAACAAAAATTAAAAGCGAGTTTTTGTTCCTAATATGCTCTTCTGTGCTGATGCAATAACGGTAAATCAAATGTATTAGAGTGCATCTGTAAACAGTCTAAAGAGAATGAAGAAGCATATTGGATCGAGTGTAATAAAAAATATAGACAGTGGGCAAGGTTTGAACCTGGGCAGCCGACACGAGAACGAGCTGCTTTACCTTAAGCCCCCCCCCCACTGTTAATACAGCCAGGGTACTGCCTTTGGGATTGAAACCTCACCCCCCCCCCATGAAAACCTCAATTTTGGAAGCCCAATGTTACCAGGTTTTTTCATTTTCTGACTATGTTCACTATTTTTTTTTGGCAAAGCACTGGAGCGTTAGAGCAAACGAAACATATTTGACCACTTATTTTCCTTTTTCAATTGGTCTGCCAAATTTGGAAAAAATATGGTTGCCCACAACTTGTGTTCTCTCCTAGTTGGAGCTCATGCATTTTGAGTGATGAGTTCTGAAAAGTGACAAGTAGCGGTGCTTGCTTTCGAAATGCATCAGAACGCATCGGTGAGTGGTTGTATAGCAAGTTGTAACTCTGTGATAATCAACCGCTCTCCGATGCACTTTGATACACTACGGAGGCAGGCGCTCCTACTTTGTCTTTTTTCAGAACCCAATACTCAAAATGTGTGAGCTCTTCTTCTCTCCTTCCATCTCTAATTACAGGTGCTGATGATTTCAAAGCTTGTGAGATGATAAATGGAAGTAAAATTATAGGATGTACTTAACCAAACTCACAGTCATGCAGTTCACTTTCTAAATCCTTTTTTTTTTAGTAGTTTTGCCTTTAGCATTCTGCCTTGGCGCCTAGAGATTTACATCTGTCCTTTTCATTTCTTCTTAAAGTATGTTATGGACCAAAAGTTGCTTGACTTTTGTGAAGCAGAAAAAAAAAATTCTAAAAGCGAAACATCATAATTCCTTGGTAGGTAGTACGGTGAATCTGTGGCTACCTTCAATTGAGAGAATGCCTTCACATTCTGCTTCCCTGCAATTTGTGACTTTCTAATTCATTAATATGTCTGAGCTCAATACAAATCTGACAAAATATTATTTTAATATTTGACCGAGAAGCTTAAATTCAAGTAAAGTATACTTCCATATTAAGAAATTCACATTACTAGAGATGGTCCCAGAAAATATTAGACTTAACACTTCTTCAGCTTTCATGAAAACAACTGCTTCGCACTACTATTGGTGCAACGTAATTGATCAGTAGAAGCAGCTATTGTTTTTATTCAAGACATACCGTTTTCAAGTCTAATCATTCTTCCCATTACCTAATTATAAGATTGTTTTAAAAATTGACCACTATGAAGAGCACTATGAATTTAACTACAATTTTAGGTTTCATTCTGATTTTTCAGTAGATGACAACAACGTGAAATTATATGACAGTACAGTGACCTGGATCAAAGACAATCTTGATGCAGATGTTAAAGAAATTTTGAGGTATTGGTTGAAAATTATCTCGCATAGGAACATCCAACTTAAAACATGCACTCTGGACGAGTATTTCACAGCTCATACAGTGCTCACTTTTCAAAAAGGAAGTAAACTGGTAAGGTATAGGACTCATTTATTTGTCCGTCTCATATTTTTTCTTCCGTTCCACTCTTCATTTTCACTTTTTTTTTGAGAACCCGAGTAAATTATTGTTTAAAATAGAAATAATTTAGAAAAAAGGTGCTGAGAGAGAGAGAGCAGATTAAAAAAAAAAAGAGGTAAAAATCAATAAATAATATTGTCTGAGGGCACACTTTATAAGTAGCGTGCGGTACCAGTAATCAAGGCGAGCACTGCCTGCCCTAAGATTTTCTGAACTATCCAAAATTACCTTGTAAACCTACCTACAGTGGCGTCACGTGCAGTTTGGCAACACTGCACTCCATTTAAACCCATGTAATAGGTCAAATTCTGGGAGTGCACATTGTAAATTCGATATATTTAATGAGATTAAATGGAGGAGTTGCAGTGTTGCCAGATGGCACACGACGCCACTGCCTACCTACTAATTTTCAATTTTCTCTTGTCATTCAAATTGAATTGCCGCTTTGGAAGTAGACCATGAAGAATTTTTTAGCGGAGTCTCTGAATACTCTTTAAAATTCATATTGCCTGTCTTAATTTCTTATCCTCTGTGGTGCCACTGCTGTCAAGTAAAAAGAATACGAGGTGGCGGTTTTTTTTTCTTTGAACAAGTGGAAACATTTAGTCGCAAATTTGGGTTTGACTGCCAAACAGGACATGGATTCATTTCTGACTTGTTGTTGGCAACTATTAATCAAAAAGTTCAAACATTTACTTCTGGTTTTTAACTTTGCTGTGCAGCCTTTAAGTAAAGCTTCATGTGTCCATATTACCCCGAATAGCGTGTTGTAATGCTTTACGGAAAGATGAAATAGCCTTGGTGTTGTATTTTTGCCAATCAGAGCGAGAACAAAAGTTATTCTACCAATAATAATGTCTAAAATTAGGTTGCTAAAAATGTCTGATCTTGGGCTCAAATTATCGCATGACAATCGAGGCAATTTCACTGAAAGTTATGCAACCAGGGGTAACTTTTCAGCAAAATTTTGGTGACATTTTGAAAAAAATTGTCTGAAAATTGTAAGCTTTGTGAGGTAATTTCATAGTTTCATGAGGCAACTTTTTGGGTCAACTCATGAAAATACTCAGTAAGAAGAAGATCCGGCACCCCTGATCACCCATCATTTAAATGCCATGGCCTGGTAAATCAGAATTATTGTTTTTGACTCAATTTCCCTTTTTTCTCTAGCTTGCAGCAGATTTTGCGTCCACATACCCTGGAAAAGAAAAGCTTTTCATTGACAATTGGAGCACCATTGCTGGTCTAATACTATCTTTTGCGGAAAAAAGATTTAGTACAGATAAAGCTTTCAAGCGGGACGTTGAACAGTGTCACATTGATCTTTCAGTTCTAGGTAAGATTTTTGGCCATTGCTTCCTCATTTATGAAATTTTTGTCATTGCTGACAGAATTAAGCTGAGATGAAATTGTGTTTGTTAAGAAACAAGAAAAGAAAGTGCAAGGGCAAGTAAGACGTGTGAGGGGCTTTCTAAAAAAAAAGTGTTCGAATGACATATTTGAAGAAATTGAGTTTGGTGGAGGAATGTGCTCCCTCTAAATGCTCAGAAATGAATGGGGGGGGGGGAGCTGTACTTGACAGCATGCAATGGCATGTCTGAAGTTGAGCTTTGATGTGTAAATCATAGCGACTCTTGCACTGTGACTTGGATTTTCTTGAAATTAGGAAATTCTTTCGTGGACCCCTTATTTACAAAGGATAACTTTCTTTTTTCCAGAATAAATAGTAATGGAGGATTAGAACAATTTTTTCAAATAAAGCCCACAGCTTTTCTGTTTTATGTGAGGCGATTTCATAGTTTTCTGAAGTAAAGTGTTGGGTACACATCAAAATACTCGGTGAAAAGAAAATCATTTTTTGAATGCAATGGTCTAAGCTCAAAATACTACAATCAGAATGGAAACTCCCTTCCATTTTGAAGCATTATTTTCTGGTCAGTCATCTTGAGAAGTTCCAAACTATCCTCATTCAAAGCAATGTGAAAGACAGAGACAGAGATATGGCCGCCATCCTCAAAAGTCACCGAAACTGACAGAAAAAATGTTTCCATTGGCTCTCACGAGAGTTTTTGTTCTGATTGTATTATTCTGTGGTCTAAGCTAACAAGGGGGGTCACAAGGTGGCCCCCTCCGTTTTTGACCAAATTTTGGGAGAGGATAGTGTAGGGGCAGGGAAAACACCTCCCAAAATATTTCCATTCAATGGGCCTTTGAAATGCCATAAAAGTCGATTTAAAGTTTCAATGCGACGCTGTGGCGGAATGGTAACGTGCTCACTCTGCACATGAGAGGTCCCGAGTTCAAATCCCCGCGTGACCTTTACCTTTTCGTGACTTACCGTCAATGTTCTTTCTATTCTCTCCCTCTCCCTCTCCGATGTTAAACTTCTACAGAAAACATTCCAAGCACATTTTTTTACGAAAAAACAGACAACATTAGAGTGATTGGGGTAAAAAAATAGTGTTGAATAGTGAAACTAATAAACAATTTAGAAATTGAATGGAACATAAAGACAAAAGGAGGAAACAAGTTGGATTGTAAAAAAAAAAAAGAAAATCATAAAGAAAAAAGACAATTCAAAAAATAAAAACTTTTTTCTTTTTTTCGTCATTTTTCTTCTTTCTTTTCTCTTTTTTTACAATCTAACTTATTTCCTCTCTTTGCCTCTTTGTTCCATCCAATTTTTAAATTATTTATTGATTTCACTCTTCAACACTATTTTTCAACCTCAATTACTCTAATGTTGTCTGTTTTCCCGTAAAAAAATGTGCTTGAAATGTTTTCTGTAGAAGTTTACGATCAGAGAGGGAGAGGGAGAGAATAGAAAGAACATTGACGGTAAGTCTCAAAAAGGTAAAGGTCACGCGGGGATTTGAACCCGGGACTTCTCATGTGCTGAGCAAGCTCGCTACCATTCGGCCACAGCACCAGTTGTGATCGTAGGTCGGAACTTTCGGTACATAAGCGTCGGATTATAACTTTAAATCGACTTTTATGGCATTTCAAAGGCCCATTGGATGGAAATATTTTGGGAGGTGTTTTCCCTACCCATAGAGTACCTTCTCCCAAAATTTCGTCAAAAACGGAGGGGGCCGCCTCGTGAACTCCCCTTATAAGAAAATTAGACATATGAAAAAAATAAATAATCAGGCAATTTTGTCTTACTTACTTGTGTGCAAAAATCCTAAATTTTATTTTACTTCTAATCTCTTCTTTGAGAGAGGTAGAGCTTCTTCCAGCAAAGAAAGCAGAGCTCACCAATAATCTTTGGAATATTTCATTGTTATTTCTGACAAATCATCATAATTTTACAAGAACAATAGATTGACAGCTTTGGAAACTCAAAATAGGGAGCGTTAATAATGAAATTCTCAGTTTAGAGAGAATTATGTGTTGATATAAGGGAATTCCAACATAAAACTTGCCAAAGATTATAGGTGATCTCCGCCTTCACTTCTGATCCAAGCTCTACAGAGGGAAAAGGGTGGAGAGTCAGCCGCCAAATTTTTGTGACGCCGGATGTGACTTATCCTGTCCTTTCTGTGAACTCTTTAATTGGTCCATTTTACTGCATTGACTAGTGACTAGTAGGATGGCATAAAAATTTCCTGCAATTTTTGTTAGCATTAGGTTTACTGCTGTTAACACTGTTGGAGATAATTACAAGCCTCTCCTTACAGTTATTTCTGAGAAGAATGAAAAAATGATTTATTTTTTATAAAACTTAGTTTTTAGAGGAGACTTAAGTGTAATAGATCCTGCTTTTTATCAGTTCCCTTTTTTTTCTGAGATGGTGTACAATTTAAATGAGGAGGGGGGGGGGCTGGTTTCATTATTGATCCCTTCTGTACTTTTTTTTCGGTTTTTAGCTGCTTAGTACCTCCTAGACTAGTTACAGGCAAGGAATATAATGTTGGTCCTTAAGGTTTCCCTAGGGAAAAAAACAGAATTTGAAAAGAAGAAAAAAAATTTAAAGCTGAGCATTTTCAGAGTAGATGAAAATTTTGGTAAAGAACCTGGGAGATAAAGTGGGTTTGAGTCTAATAATTTGAAGAAGATTAATGTCTGCTGTCATTTTTTCCCAAAGCTCCCCAGGGGAAGAAAATGACTCATCAAATAATGTGCTTTTGTACCGCAGCTTTATTACTTTATTCTCTTGACTAAAGTTGTAAAAAGGATTTTTTTTTGGGACAAACCGAACAGTAATCCCATTATTTTTTTTTAAATGGTAAGCGGTTGTAAGCTTTTTTAGACACATTTTCAAAACCTTTTGATTTTAGAATGAAAGAGTCTCATGTTCTGTACTTTGCTCAGCAAAACTACTGTCAGTGAGTTGTTTTCAAATTAAAATCAGTGGGTCATCAATTTTGTATCGATCGGCTAAAAATTTTCCTCTTTAGCAGCCAAATTTTGCGAGTTGAAAAAAGCCCCTTCGATTTTATCTGCAGCAACTAATGGTACACTTACCAAACTTGCTCTACTTTTAGTTACATACATCAACAGGTAAAAGAGGGCAGCTGAGAATTTTCTCACCCAAGGGTTGACTTTTTGTGCTAACAATCCTCAGCTAATGGCATGATTACTAACTTTTATTCATCTCCTTTACAGATTCGGAGGAGAAGAAAATTGCAGCTCTCCGGGTCCTGCCTTACCTCTTGCCAAAGGTAGGTAATGTGAATAGGAATAAGAAAAACACTGTCAGCTGGACGCCATCAAGACACGAAACAGCAAATGGTTTCATCCTCCATGTTTCAACTGTAGGCTCTGTAGAAGCAGCTGTAATAGAAAGGAGGAACCTTCTTATTTCTCACAAGGTTACTCTTCAACCGACGACTGTTTTCGTCGAAAATAATTTGAAACAGTCATTCGTGTGCGTTCACACTATCAACTATGAGTTTGACTCTGTTCTAAAAGCATTTGATTTTGCTTTTAAAAGTTATTTTGCTCTCAATCGCGAATATCCTTTAGAATGTGCGAACTCTTACATTTTTATTCAAAATTACGTTTATAAAATTCAAACTGGGAAAATACCAGCAGCGGTTGTGGATTTGGCTAAGCTAATCGGTTTAGTTGGTGGTGAGGTAGCTGCTGATCCCGTTTAAATCTGTTTTTTTAAGTAATCACCTGAAAATGTGCTCAGTTTTCTTCAATGTTCCTTTTTTCCTTTGTTGCTGTTAATTTTTGGTCTTCGGTCATCATGACTTTCTTTTTTTTGTGTGTTTGGATGGCCAAAAAAGTATTTTTTCTTTAATTATTTTTAATTTTTGAACTTTTCCCTACTACCTCATCTATGCTAAGCTTCCATTATGCCTGCCTGTTTTCTGTGCCATAAATATTTTCCTCTTAAGAAATCTCTTCTATCGCATTTCCAATCAAAGGATCATGGACTTCAACCTCTAGATGATCTAGTCAAGTGTGCAGAATGTCTTAGAACTTTTTCTTCTATGTATAATCTTAGTAAACACTATGGTAGGTGCATTAAATCTGCTTCCACTAGTGGCACTACGCAGAATTTAGAATTGGTTGAATTTGAAATTGCTGACCCGAACGTAGGCCCTGTTGAAACTGAAGACGAATCTGTATTGATTGATGCTAGTGATTTAAGAAATGCGCTTGAAGAGATTCCTTACGGAGTGGAATCAGACCCAGCTAAGTTTATAACTAACAAATCAGCGACTTTCATAGCAAAACTCTATTCTCATGTTGAGATCCCACGAAGTGTGGTTCAATTAGTAGTGGAAGGCAGTAGTGATATTTTCGAGTCCTGTGCAGAAATTTTAAGGCATAAGTTAAAAAAAATAATACCGGAAGAAAGTTTTGATTCGGAATTGAAAGTGATTCTAGATTGTATAGCTGCACCTTTCAAAGGTCTTCACTCTGAACACATGAGGCTACAGTACTTTGAAAAAGCTGGTACTTATTTTCCTCCAGAAGTTTTACTTATAGGTGAAGAACTGGAAAGCAAGTATCGTAAGGGTGAAATGGCGTTGGTGCCACGGCCGATTTCAGCACATTACATCCCTCTTTCAAACACATTGCATCAATTTTTCAATCAAGGCAAAATCCTAGAACATTCCTTGCAGTATAACAACCAACTTCTTAATGAGTCTGATGGATCGCTTACCAACTTTGTGCAAGGAGATTACTGGAGAGAAATAATCAGTTCAAACCGAGACAAAACTATTTTACCTCTTTTCTTTTGGGTTGACGAATTTGAAGTCTGCAATCCCCTTGGTCAGCATGCTGGTATTCATAAACTAGCTGGTGTTTATTTTACTTCTCCCTCCATACCACCCAGTTATCGGTCCACTCTTCACTGCATTTTTCTGAGTCAGCTTTTTCATAGCGCCGATCGAGCAAAATATGGGAGTGAATTAATTTATGGTCGTTTAATTAAGGAACTGAATCATGTAAATCTGGTAGGTATAGAATTTACAACAGAGAGTTTTTCCGGTACCATTTACTTCAAGTTGGCCCTTCTTCTTGGGGATAATTTAGGGTTGCACCAACTTGCTGGATATAATGAATCCTTCAGTAGTAACTTTCCCTGTCGAATGTGCCATATTTCTAAAAAAGATTTGCAAAGCCAGCTTGTTGAAGATCCATCTCTTATACGGACAGTTGATTCTTACAATACAGATCTGGAGAAAAATAAGCCATCATTAACTGGAATTAAAGGACCATGCACTTGGCACGATGTCGATGGATTCCATGTGACGACAGGTTTAGGGGTTGATGCAATGCATGATTTGATGGAGGGGGTGTGCAAGTATGATTTTGGAGTGATTTTACTGTTTTTTATTTTTGAAGCAAAATATTTTGAATTTGATGTGTTTGAAGCCAGGTTAAAAAATTTTGATTTTGGAATCATAGATAAAAGAAATAAACCACCGCTGCAATCAGAATCTCATCTAAGAGAAGGGAAAATAAAAATGTCCGCATCAGAAATGATAACGTTTGTAAAATATTTTGGGATCATCTATGGGGACCTCATCCCATTGAATGATGCTCATTGGAACTTATACTTGAGTCTCAAAAGTATTGTTGAAATAGTTTTATGCAAAAATTTAAGTAAGAACCATATTAATTTGTTGAAATCCACAATAAAAGAACATAATGAGTTGTACATCAATTGCTCAGGTGGCTCACTCAAACCAAAATACCACTTTCTTGTTCATTACCCCCGCTTACTTGGATTATTTGCTAGTTTCGTTGATATATGGTCTATGCGAATGGAAGCTAAGCACAGAGTTTCCAAAAAAGTTGCCAACTCCGTTTCAAACAGTGTGAATTTAACCCTCACTCTCAGTATTCGACATCAGTTACTTTTCAACTGGCTCTTAATGTCAAAGGCATTCTGCAAACAGTTCTTACAGAGTGGCCCTGGTTCTTTTATTATTTTTGAAGAGTTGAAAGGATCTGAGAATTTACCTTCTCAAGCCACATACTTCAAACACAAAAAGTTTTTTTCTTGTGGTTGGGCTGAAGTTTCAGGAACACGTTATGAGAAAAAAATGGTGATCGTTCACGACATAGTAGATTTTTGCCCTCAATTTGCTCTTATTGAAAAAATTCTAGTTCTTGATTCTGAACAACTTTATTTTTACTGCCACAAGTTGGAAGTTTTACATTTGGATGAACACTTCTCTGCTTATTGTGTCGATGATAGTAAAGAAGACCCTCTTTTCATAAAAAAAGAAAATCTGATTTCTCATGTTCCTCTGTCCTTGACAAGAGATCGGAATGGAAGAGGTCTTGTTACTGTGATGGGTGTGTAGGAAACTGTTCAAAGAAAACTATCGTGCTTCAAACTCATTTTTCGAGTTCTTTTTACTCATTTTTCCTATCCTTAAAGGTTAAACCTCACTTTATTTAAATTTTTCTCGTCCTTTATGAATGGATTTTTCCCATAAGTCTATCTCAGTTTTTGACTGTTAATTATAGTGTTTATTCTCAATTAATGAACAAGTGTTCCTCAATGTCATGTTTCCCATAAATCTGATGGTTCTTTTTGTACTTTCTTCCGTTTTTTGGAAGTTTATTTATTATTAACTTCAGTTATCTTGGAACTCATTTTAATTATAAAGTTCATTTATAGATTTAAAACTATTTTTCTTTCATTCGTAGTGTCCATAAGACTAATGAGGGATGGTACGGAGGTGGACGCAAGTTTTGCACCAGATATTCAGGATTGCATAATATTCTATTTTTGGTGTATTTTGCTGATTTTGTGAATGGACCCTAGGGGGCGAGAAAAAAAATGTACCGCGCGTCACTTTAAATAGTCTCCGCTTACCATTCCCTCACATCAAATGTCGGCGTAGCCGAGTGGGTTGAAACACTGCCTGTAGAACCCACGGTCCCGGGTTCGAGTCACGCTGCATCGCTCAAAGTTTTTGTAGTGTCTTTTGGAATATTTTTAATTTCTATAAAACAAATTGGTCATCGTACAGCTTGTACGGCTGCGTTAATGATCCTGAAAACAGTAAATGTGCAGAAACCAAACATTTAAACAAAAGTATGGAGCTTCAGGAATCTGTTCAATGGCATTCTGTGTTACCACTGGTCCCCCCTCCCCCCTCCTATACTTCACTATACTTATTAACTTAAGATCCCTATGCAAATTTTATTTTGCTTAAATATTTCGTTTCTGCACATTTATTGTTTTCAGGATCATTAATGAAGTTTTACAAGCTGTAAAATAATCAATTTGTTCAAAACAAAAAATTCTGAAAAAAACACTCCAAAAAAATTGAGAGCCTCGGCTGGACTCAAACCCGAAACCGTAAGATTCACAGGCGGCGCTTCAACCCTTTCGATCACACCAATCTATTATTAAGTTTTCCTCTAAGTCATGTTTTTCCAAAAAATGATGTTTTTTGTACTTCTTTGTTTTTTGGAGTTTTATTTATTACTTACATTCAGTTTTCTTGAAATTCACTTTAATTTTAAAGTTCCTTTATCAATTAAAAACTGTTTTTCTATGGAATATTTTCTTTTTTTCTCATTTCCTCTATTCTAATGAGTAACCTTTTCAGATTTCCTTTGGAAAAGGAAGACAGGTAGGTATTCAAACTGTGTTGCTATTTTGAGGTTTTTTGCTGATAAGTCCGGATCAAGAAAACCCTAAATAAATCGCATTTCTCCACCCGCTCTCCCCCCAATAGCACTGCCCTCTTTAACCCTAGTCTGCCAAACATGGGTCTTGGAGACCCGAGGATTCCGAATAAGTTTTTTTTTTGCCCTGTTGACCCTAATAACTTGGGCTTCACTAATAGCTCCACAAATACCTTCAGAAACAACATTTTTGAGTCTTCAAAAAATAATATTGAACTTTCTAGTCACAGTGAATTTTTTTGTAACCGAGTCCCGAGACCCGTGCCCTGTTTTCGAGGGAATTTTCGAGTTTGTATTGAGGTTGGCCAACCTGTTGAATTGGCTCACTAACTCCTAAACAAAGAGTGGGGTTATGAAACTGTCAACAAAAAAGATAAATCTTGCATCAGCTTGTTTGTTTTGAAATTTATTTTTATTTTTTCATGAGAAGAAATTTTTGAAGTATTGCATAACTTCTTTTTCCAGACTTTTCCTCTGAAGAAACTAAATTTCATGGCTAAATGAAAATTTCCTATTTTGAAAGGTTTCCAGTCAACTATAGCGTCAACTTGTCCAATATGCAAAATAAGTAGTTCAAAAACGAAGTTAGGCAACCAACAGTAAGTAAACGCTGTGATGGTTGCATACCCAGACTTTTGCAGGAACTCTATCTGGGTTGGGGGACCACTTATGGTGGGTTATCATAAGTCAAAAATGCAATTTTTCCCTGATTGAAAAACTAAAAAAGATGATCAAATATACAGAAAACACATCTATCTTAATGCAGGGGTCTAAACTATAACTAATTTTGAGTGACTTATTGCCTCTTTCATTTTGAAGCCTTCTGCCATGATGAATTAAAATTTTTGCCCCCATTTACATTAAATTTCATTGTGTATGGTGAAAAATAACATTGGCAACATTCAAAAGATTATCTCTGAGCTTTGCCTTTACCTTTGAAAAGAGATGTACCTTTTGATGTTCCCTAACTTGCCATGTGGATTTGTTAGTTCAGTACCATAACATTTTGATTCCAATGTTGCAACTTTTTCTTGCAGTATTTTATTTTTCAAAAGTATAGAGAAGCATCAAAAACGATTTTTTGTAAGTGCATTCCTAGTTGTAGGAAGTGTTTTACTGTCAAAAGTTTCATAGTAAATTGTAGATTAGTATTTGCATCTGAAATAAAAACTGGCAAAAATTGCAACATTGGAATAAACTTGTCACCATTTTTTACTAGGAAAGCGATGCAGCTGCAGTAAAGATCAATCAGGGTGTATCAAACATGCCATGAAAAAAATCTAAGAATGGAATCCCTTAGGTCAAAATAAGAAATTTATTTATACACAGATTTGCCAATATGAGAAACAAACAAATATCCACTTATATCCTAATTCCATGGCTCAAATATAGTCTGGGCTCAGGTTCAATATTAACTCTAAAAGGTTGATGTGCAAGAGTTATAACTCTCCAGAATTCTCATGGTGTCAATAAAAACTTTGAGAGATGATGGACGCTCAGTGGTGTTGCATTCAATCTGACAAGATTGCATTTTGGCCATTTGATCCCATGAATTTTATCAACACCTTCAGTGCATCTCCTGGATTTGAGTACTATTTCAAATGGACAAAATGCTAGAGGGTATGCAACATCACTTTGGCCTCACATTAAAATCGAGATGGAAAGTCAATCTTAGAAGTACGCAAGTACAGAGTTATCTTTTAGAAAGCGAAAATCCAGGTTCTGCTGCATATGAAGAATGTGTAAAGAATCGCCATGCTAGAACTCAGGGGCGGACTGGCTCCAAAATTCTTGGAGGGCGAACTATCCTCCGGGGCCCCCATGGAGGGTAGACAGAAGGGGGGGGGGGGTCCTCCCCCGGAATTGTTGTGAAAATTCACCCCTCGAAGATGCAATTTTAGCCGATTCCAAAGCAATACTTGCAAGAAATTTTGAATCTGAAAATCTCACTTATTGAATGGTTTTATGGTCAGTTGGGGCCCGGGGAAAAACTTGAACTTGGGAGCCCTGCCAATTCATCTATTTATTTATTTATATTTTTATTGTCTTTATTTGTTTATTTATATTTTTATTGTTTCATTTATTTTTCTTCCGTATTTTGTTGTCAGTTGGGGCCCTCCACTGAAAAAAAAAATTTACCTATATCCGAAGCAGCTTTTTAAAATAGCTTCGCAGAGCAAAAGCACTAGCTCAACCAGAGCAAGTTTCGGTTGCACCGAACTACCACTTCGGTACAGCAACAGTGAAAAGAAACGCTGTTACCCTGCCGAAGTAGTGCCTCGGCACAACCGAAACTTGCTCTGGTAGAGCTAAAATAGAATAATTACCGTAAAAAATGGAAAAATGGAAAAATAGAGTATCTATTGTATATAATTGCAGCGCATTTTTATCGATCAATATTTCGCTTCGTTCTATATTTACCTGATCTGTTCTATCTTCAATGTGACTGCTGGACCATTGAAGTAGCATGGGTTGGAGGGGGGGGGGGGGGGGAGGGGCTCAGGCGGTCATGACCTTCCCCCCCTCCACACTCCTCCCTAGACTCCAAAATTGATCATTATAAATAAGTCGGTAGGCAGGTAAACTTCCTCATTTTAGGAGGTATGTGGAATTTCGACGTACGGTATGTGGAATTTCGACGCACGGTATGTGGAATTTCGACGTACGGTATGTGGAATTTCGACGTACGGTATGTGGAATTTCGACGTACGGTATGTGGAATTTCGACGTACGGTTTGTGGAATTTCGACGTACGGTATGTGGAATTTCGACGTACGGTATGTGGAATTTCGACGTACGGTATGTGGAATTTCGACGTACGGTATGTGGAATTTCGACGTACGGTATGTGGAATTTCGACGTACGGTATGTGGAATTTCGACGTACGGTATGTGGAATTTCGACGTACGGTATGTGGAATTTCGACGTACGGTATGTGGAATTTCGACGTACGGTATGTGGAATTTCGACGTACGGTATGTGGAATTTCGACGTACGGTATGTGGAATTTCGACGTACGGTATGTGGAATTTCGACGTACGGTATGTGGAATTTCGACATACGGTATGTGGAATTTCGACGTACGGTATGTGGACGGTCGACATACGGTATGTGGAATTTAGACATACGGTATGTGGTCGGTCCGCATACGGTATGTGGACGGTCCGCATACTAAATAAGCTCCAGCCCCATTGAATCATTCGACATACTGTTATGTGTTTGAACGACATACTCGCCCAGCATCCATTCATTCGACACAGAGTATGTGGTTCAAACTAGTTTTTTATGTGGCTTATCCGCATACTTTTTTTTCCGTGCACCAAATTGCACGCTACGCCACTGATAGAGATTTGATTTAGGTCATTCTAAAGCTAATAAGCTAACGAGCAAATGGATATCATCCACAGATTATGTTTTTCTCAGTTGGTCCTCGACTTTTTATGAACTTTTAAAGCGATTTGAAACAGGTGTTCGAGACACTTCATCTAAAACACCGCAGGTGAAGAACTAATCAAAATAAACCTAATCTGATGAAATAATCGTTTTCGTCAGCTTGTTAGCTTTCAAATGAGCTAAAGTAAATCTCGATAGAATTATTCTGTAAGTCACCACTACGCTTAATCTGAATTTTTTCTGATCATAAATAAAGCGGCTTGCTCTTTGCCTGCGACAGATATATCGCCACCAGGTGGCGCCTCGAGCTCGACCAATGTAAGTACAGCAAAGTCATTTTGTGAGTCTGTGAGTGAATTTTGAAATTTTTACTTTCTCACAAATGACGATGTTGGAGATTGAGAAAGTATTGCGATCAGAGCCGTTTCGCGTATAATCAATTCTATTTTTCTATTCACCGATGATTCCACCGGTTGAGAAAAGATTACGCAGTTCAGATGATCAGATCTGTGTATGACTGTAATGCACGAAAATACTCTGATCTGTAATCTTTCCTCAATCGGTGGAAACTCCGTTACTCGATAAAAATATCCGCAAGTTTTTGAAGTCATCGACGACTCAACCTATTGAAAAAAAAAGAAAAAAAATGACAGATGCGAGTATTTTAGTTCATTGAAGTCATACACTGAACTGAACTGTGTAATCTTTTCTCAGCCGGTGGAATCATCGGAGAATAGAAAAATAGCATTAATTATACGCAAAACGGCAGCCCTGATTGTGATGGCGCAGCTTTCTGTGTGTCCCCAGTATAACTTTCGAACCAAATGGTCTATATGCATCCAAATTTTGCAAAAAAGTTTCTTTTAACAGTTCCCAGAGATTTTTTTTTTTTTTTTGGTTTTTCGGGCTTTTAAATCATCAGCAATTTATGGAGAGTAAAACGTTTTCATTAAAATCAATGAAGGAATGGGTGAAATGGGTATAAACATGGAGAAAAATTGGAATATTTCATATGTAGCTGTTTCAATTTTGATGATTTGAAAAAAAAAAAAAAAGTCTAAAACCAGCATACAGTAAAATTAACTCCTTAAGGGGAGTCTGGGAGGTCTCCCCCAGAATATTAAAAGGTGGTCTAGGGATCTCCCCAACAGTAATAAAGAAGGGTCTGCAGAGGTTTCTTCCAAAAAAAGGGGGGGTCTGGGGATCTCCCCGAATTAAGTTAGATGTGAGAAAGTGTTCGTGGGGGTATTCCCAACAGTTAACCCTTTTAGGGTTAGTGGGACACATGTTGCCCCGCTTAATTTAACATAGGATTCAATGGCATTTAAAGGGAAATTTCGCAAAAAGTTGATTGACCCATCAAAGTTCTTAAAAAATTGTCTTATTTTGGGGAAAGGTTTGATAAAATCTCAAAAAAAAACTCAAACCCCTATAAATGCGCGCATGAGAGAATTAAGGTATATCCTCCACTCATCGAGATTTTTGTTGGATTTCATTGAAGATTCAACGATTCAATTTTTCATCAAAATGCCCAAAATTTCCTCGAAAATCCCCTGTGGACAGAGCAAAAATTTTGCTAAATTTGTAAATTTGGGGGGGGGGGGCTGAAGCTCCCTCGGCTCCCCCTCTTGGATCTGCACCAGCCGCTGTACCATTCTGTTGCCATGTTCTGCAAGAAAGGAACAAAAACTTATGGTGTTCAAAGGCGGATCCATGCAGCAATCTGGCATCTGTGCATCCTTCTCATTTGAATGTATGAGTAACAATCGATCAGTTAAAGGGCCTTGGCCCCCTCAAGAATCAATTGTTTTCATACATTCAAATGGGCCATGAATTTGTGTCTTGAGAAATCCATCTTTTCATACACTGTGCGGCGCTGGTGTCTCACCGCACAGACTCCACCCGCGAAGCGGTGCAGTGATTTGTCTTTACAAGTTAGTGTGTGAGTGTGTAACTGTGTTAGTGTGTTAGTGTGCACTGCCTGTGCAGGCGTTTTCCGTGCGTGACAAACGCACCGGTTTGTGCAACAGCTCCAGGCGCACGCAGCCACGCACCTTCTCCCCCCCCCCTCTCTCTCTCTCTATCTCTCACCCACTGATTGAAGCCTTTAAACAATCGATGCTATTTGAGGGCAAATCGCCGTGCATGGTGCATGGTTTCGCACGCAACGTAAATCAAGCATTATTGTTTGTTTAAAGTTTTTTTCTTCTTTTTCTCTCTCCTTTCTTTGTTTATTCTATTTTCATCCATCACTCAGACTTTCGGACGACCTGTTGAACATCCTGATCCAATTTTACTAAAATCGAAGTTTAATGTAAAAAGGACTCATGAGACATTATGCTCATCTCGAGTGTAAAGCTTGGAATGCTAAACTGTACACTTTTTTCAAGTTGCAAGACAAAAGCACTATGGGACAAATTTTCCACCGCATGGCAACATTCCATACTTTCATGCCTCCATTCTGAGCTCAATGAAAATTCTTGACTGTAGAAACTTCCGTGTTTGGTAGTACGCTGATGATGTTTAGTGTGACGTCACAAAAAAATTGGATCCAAAGAAATGCTCCAGCTCACTCGCTCTGAAGGTTTTCCCATATAAGAAATAGGATCCAAATTTTTAAATGCAAATTCGTGCCAGTAAACAACAAGTTCTTTCAGATTTTATTTTATTACACCATTGATTAAACGTACCTGAAAGTACAAATACGCTTCAACAACAATTTCGAAAAATCACGCATTAATTTGCAATCACAGTTACATCGAAGAAAGTCCTGCGTTTTTCCTTGTTCCGTTCCGCTCACAGTTTCTCATGGGCACAGAATTCAAGGATATAGGCTCATCGGCACCATTACATCACTCGTTATACCTTAAACAAGCTTCAATGCGAAGAGAGGTTAGGATTGAGTGCCATATGTGTTGATACCAATGAGCTATAACTTTAGAGTGGCACATCAAGGAACGTTCCGCTGGTTCATTGTTGTCACCTAGGGCGCCGCCATCTTGCCGTAAAAATCGATTTTGACGTTAAATTTTGTAGGTTGTTTCCGGTCGTTTCGTAAACAAACTCGGGCATCGCCGGAATCTACCTGCAAAAATTAACCTCAAGCCTTGGAATCTGCCATCCAAATTCCCGCCAAATTCCGAACGACCTACAAAATTTAACCTCAAACCTTGGAATCTGCCGTCCAAATTCCGCTTTTTCCCGGGATTCCTTCTACCCTGTGTGGCACAAGGTGGACCAGCTCGCTGCCACTCTAAAGTTATAGCTCATTGGTTGATACGCCCATAAGAGACCATGCATGAGTAAGACAAGGAAAAAACATAGAACGCATCTTTCGGTATAGCTGTGATTGTACAATTGTACATTCACTTGTGATCTTTCAAGAATTATGTCAGTGTAAAAAGATACTTTAAGGTACGTGGGATCAAATGATGCGATAAAATTTGAGAAAACTGGCTGTGAACCGGCATGAATTTACATTCGAAAATTTGAATCTGATTTCTTACGGGTATGGGTATCACGGAAAAAAATAACAGGTCTAGATTTTACCATCTGCATATTTGATTTTGGAGTCAGCTATCAAGTATGGTAAATTTTACTAAATGATGGTAAAAAGTACCGACAAGTTAACTTAAGTTACCATATAATGTACGTTGCATTTACCATATATTTGATAGCTGACTCCAAAATCAGCACAGATATGGCAGATCCTTTCCCCCCCCCCCCCCCCGTGTAAATGCACGAGAGCGATCAAGCATTTGTTTGGATCCAAATTTGATCGTGACGTCATCAATAAACGGGTCTATTCCTGAGAATCGAATCCTGAGGTCCATCATCCACCGAAGAAACTCTTATCGCACCGAAAGAGAAGGTAGGCACCAGACATCGCGTCGCGGTCACCGTCGGTCGGCGCACCGCGGCGCGCGTCGCGTCGTTCCAGAGCAATAAAACACGCCTACCGATTGTTGAATGTTGATGGGTGAGCAAGCAACCGGTGGGTATCAATTAAAAACACAGTCCCGCCGCGCCGAGGAGACATTTGAATATTTTTCCGCGCCACTGGAAATGTGAGGCCGCGGCTCGGCCAAAGCTGAGCTGCTGAGCTGACGGAACACCACGATTCCCGCACTTTCCTCTTCCTCAACGACAATGGACAGAGGAGGACAGGAGGGCGGGGGGGGGGGAGGGGGGGGGGGAGGGGGGAGGGGAGGGGGGAGGGGGAGGACTAGGAGAGCCACCAAGCAGCCACCAAGCAAGCAACAGAATTACGGAAAGTTTAACAGATTCGTCTCGTACGTGCGTTACGGTTGCGTTTGTAAGTACGCTCCGTACTCATGCACTCGATGCGGCGCGCGGTGGTACACGCGGGTACGGCACCTGAGCAGAGCTTGGCTTAAGGGCTGGGCCGAGGTTGCCAAATCATTGCTGAGAAAAATCATATTACACTCAAAAGCGCAGTCTGTGAAAGAAAGGGGTATAGCTGTAGCTTCTCCAGCCACACATTTTTTGAAGAAGGGCTCAAATATTTGCATGGGGGGGGGGAAGGTTGGCTCCGAGTAGCGAGACGTGACATTTGGCAACAATGTATTTTCTCCATTTAAATTCTCCAAAAAAGTCGAACGCTTCAGTCATCGGCGATGACCAGGCATTTCGACTTTTCTAATGTGTTTAAATGGGAAGAGAGAACGTTGCCAAATCGCACGCCTCGCCACTGGGCCTCACAGAAAAAACCAACGAGCTATATTAAAAGCGTTAGAGAGGATTCGTAGGGCGTGTTATTGAGACTTTACGACGGTTGCCAGGATAGAAATCTCTTGTGGACGTTTTTCACACAGGCTCGGTTTGTTTGCCTCAATTTTTTCAACCTTCAAATTATTTATAAAAAAAAAAATTGTGACAAATACATTTGAAATTGGTTAAAAGAAACGAAAAAGAAAGTGTTTTAGAGTGGACACAGAAATCTATATAACTGTTTCTTCTGGAAAGATTTGCATGATATATATATTGACACATGATGGAAACAAGCTTTTTCTCATCTGGATAGTTGTATTAAAATGGGGCTCTTGCAAACTTTTGCTGTGAGCTTATGAAGAATCCAATCTAATGTAAAAACCAGCGAAAATTACGAAAAGCACACTGAGAAAAAGTCTTAAATTCAGTAATAAACTCACATAACTGCGCCATAACGGTGATGAGATCGTAATGGCGCTTCAATTCAACGCAGGTATCATGGGAGATTCCTGTCTATTATGTCACTTCATCTAAGGTAACAAAGAGATACCGTAAAAGCCCATGACTTTGGACAGAGACCTGACTTTGGACACCATGGGGGAGTTTCAGTTTAGTTACCACAAACACTCCTCCATGGTGTCCAAAGTCGGATCCCTGTCCAAAGTCATGGGGTTTTACAGTATGTCTCAATTTAGATAGGAATTTCTCATGATACCTGCGTCTTTCCGCCATTAAGCACGATTCTGAGAGTGAATTGCGTGATTTTTTAGTGTACTCATCGTCATTTTTACAGGTTTTTATGTAAGAATCACTTTTTCAACCCCTGCAGCAAAAGTTTGCAAGAGCCCCATTCTGTGTCCAGATAGCTCTTAAACACTTGCACTTTCGTTTAATACTATTTATTTTCCTCTAGATTAATTACAATTTTCGATTTAAGAATAAAAAATAGTGAGGCAAACAAACCAGATTTAGGTCGTCCAAGCTGCCACACTTTGAGATAGGACTTATAACATGTATGGTCTCCTCTTTTACTTTAGCTCGTTGAAAAAACCAATTTGGTAGCGCTAACAAAACCTTTGGTAGAAAAATTCAGAAAAAGAATTTGGTAGAGCTAAACAATGGTTTTAAGAAGATTTCGCTGGGTAACCAAAGATTTGGTTGGGTCAACTATAAAGTCTTTTGCTGGGTCATAACGGAAAATGACTAATTATATAAATGGTTATTTAAACGGCCTTATCAAATAAACACTACTGTCATATACGGCCTATTAAACCGCTGAGCAAATATAATATCATAAAAAAATAAATAAAAAGGCAATGACAGTAAGAAAGAAAAAGGGTCATCACTACTCAAGCCTCTCTCCCCCCCACTCACTCCTTATTGCGGACCCACGAATCGCCTGCGTTTTCTTTTCTCATTTTGATGTGACATGATAATAATTCCACCAAGTGAAGATCCGTGCGAACCCCAACTCATTATTTGTTTTTTTTTTTTATTTTTTATTTTTTTTTGCTATAAAGTTGTCACAGAAAATAGAAAAATAATGTGCTACTCTCTATTTGTTATCACGGAGGGAGAACGACAGCTGTGGGACCCATTAAATACCCAAAACAGGCCCATTTAGGAACAAAACAAAATAGAATTTTGGAAACTTTTTCAATGTTCTTTTATATAAGTAGTTCAGGTTAAAAAAAAAAAAAAAAAATGTCAACACGACGAAAAACAAGAAAAACAACAACCTTTGGCTACATGGTATGAATGAATGCTTTTGAGTTGGGCAAACTCATCAGCTGAGGTGAAAAAGCCAATTAGAAAAGAAAGCAAAAAATTATATTAAAAAATATGTAAGTCCTCGCTCATGCTTTCTGTTGCACTGCCTGAGTTGAACTCTCTCCCCCTTCAGTTTTTTACGATTACTTTCATATTTTTCAATATCATTTTTACTTTCTTTTTTAATTGGCTTTTTTACCTCAGCTGATGAGTTTCCCCAACTCAAAAGCATTTGCTTAAACGATGAAAAATGAGGAAAAGTCATCTTTTTGAGCATGCTCGAAAAACACGAAAATTCCTTGCGTTTTCGGAATATTTCACACAAAAAAACCGTTTATTAACGATTTTTGCATATTTTCATTTTTAACTGTCCCAAAAAAAATTTGCATTTTGAACTTTGAACTTTGTTATAATATTTGAATTCTTAACGAATTTTTCGGCGCGAGGCTATTTCTAAAGACTAAATTTTAATATATAATGGACAGGAAAAAAAATCAAAAATAGCAGAGTGGGCGAAAGTGACACTTTCGATTGGGGTCGCCGACCCCCCCCCCCTCCTTGGTAAACGAGGAAGGTCGTAACTTGGTAATAAGGTACCTTAGAAGGTGAAATTAGGAATTTGAAAGTTCACTATCTGGCAACCGAGGGCTGGGCTCACCGGAGCGGAATCTAGTATTCCGATCCGGGCGAATAAGCAACGTTGTCAAATGTCAATTTTTTCTGGTTCAACTCTCTCAGTCAAAAAGCATGCGCACGCAACCAGCACGCACAAACCAGTGGCGGCTCGTGAAATTTGGCAACAGTGTTCTCCTACCATTTAATCAATGTAAAATAATCGATTCTTCCGGAGGCTGCCAGCCTCCTCAAGAATCGATTCTTTTACCTAACTTTAAATGGAGAATTGCATGGTTGCCAAATCGCACGAGCCGCCACTGGCACAAACCGACAACGGTCACGGCTGTCATAAAAAGAGGCCAAAATAGGCCACTGTCTGGACCAACCTTGTTTACATTGATAAAACGGAATGGATATTAAAATGGAAGGAAATTGAAAATTGAGGATGGAAAATGTTAGTATTTGAAGGAAATCTCAAGGTTGCTTTGAATTAGCCATGAGATCCCCTTCAAATTTTACATTTTCAATCCTCAATTTTTAATTTCCTCAAGAACTATCCATTCCATCTCGATCAATATTCAATAAAATGTACACTTCAAAGTATTTTATCAGATCCTTCATCCAACGTTTTTACAATGCCTTATTATTTATGTCATATTCCTCAAACCTGCCTCCATTTGATCCTCATCCTCTTTCCCAGTGGTGGCTCGTGCAGTTTGGCAACAATGTCTTCCCTCCATTTGATTGTATGTAAAACAATCGATTCGACAGTGAAGCAGCGCTTCACCAACAATCGATTGTTTTATATTGTGCCAAATGGAGTAAACACATTGCTGCCAAATTGAACGAGCGCCCCTCTTTCCATCTTCCATGTATTTCGAATAACACTTTTTTCAAGACGAGGAAATTTGGAGGAAAAATCGAGGAACATGTCTCAAAATTCGGCTCTGAGAGAGGTAGCTTGAAACGGCTTACGTCATAACTTAAAAACCGTATACAGAACGCATTAGCTAGAACCTTTAGATCAAGTATTGGCGGACGCACGAACCTGTCTTTATCTCTCTTGTCCCATTATAACATGTGTGTTAGAAAGGGAAAACGTATAGGCTTTTCGCCCCCTCTTCTATCCTCTCATAGCACAAGCGTTCTTTTGGGAAAAGCGAGATAATTTCCTTGATCCACTAGTGACATCGAATAAAATAATTTACCAATTGAGGCTCTTGCAAACGTTTGCAACAGGTGATTGAAGAGTTGATTCTTGCATTAAAACCTGTAAAAATGACTACGAGTACTCTAAAATATCACAAAATTCACTCTCAGAATCGGGCTAAACGGCGGAGAGACGCAGCACTATGGTTTGAAATCATTAAAAATTGGCCAAAAGTCGGAAAGTAAATTTTTCATAAATTCGTCACTTATAAACTTTCAGCTTCAATTTCATGCACAGAGAACACTTTGAACACGTAATTTAAACTTAGAAATGACACAGACAGGTTTTAAGAGTAAGCCTAAAAACTAGAAAAATATTATTTTTTATGCCTTTTTTTCACCGAGTTTTGGCCACTTTTTTCTGATCTCAGACCATAGTGCGCAGGTACCATAGGAGATTCCTATCTAATTTGAGACGTATCTCTATGTTTCAATAGAGAAAGTGACATAATAGACAAGGATCTCCCATGATATCTGCGTTGAACCGCCATTACCATCTTGCCGTTATAGGAGTTATGTGAGTTAATTGATAACGTTTAGACTTTCTTAGTGTGATTTTCGTGATATTCGCTGGTTTTTACAACAGATTGGACTATTCATTTGCTCACAGCTACAATTTGCAAGAACCCCAGTAGAATCAATTAAAATATGTCATAAGTCCAAAATATGGACATATGTCGGGAACAATGGAAAGACTGATTTTGAGTCACTTGAAACAGTTTTATTTTTACATTACTTATTCTTAAAGAAATTATAGTGCATGTAAACTGACTTGATCGCTGTCGATATCATAATTATGATGTATTCAAGCGATGAATCAGACAAAATCTGTGGTTCAGAAGAGACTTGATCGCAGCAGAAAGTATTTCAACGATGAACATTAGCAGCAGCGTTTTCTCTACCCCCCCCCCTTTCCATTAATTTTTTTGTTTTGTTTTGTTTTGTTTTTTTTTTTTGTTATGGAAGGTCTGTTTTGACTTGACCGTTTTTTCCCCCATAAAACCCGGGGGTTTTTGAGTTTTTGTGACAGTTTGTTCACAGCAAAAGTTTGCAAGAGCCCCATTCGGATGGCAACATTTGCCGATTGAGTTGACGATAGATAGAAGGCACTGGCACTCGATCACCTCTCACCAAGTCACCACTCACCCATGCACGTTTCCACCGCGACCGTTTCGTCACCAACCAACACAGCCACCGTCAGTCGTCACACCACCACTCGGCGGTCCTCGTTCCTCGTTCCTCGTTCATCGTTCATCGTCTCCCTTTCCCCCGTCCGCTCCGCACGCCAATCCTCCGTGTTAATTATCGGGAAGGTCGTGCGGGTGGTGGCGAACCGGAAGTTACGGAACCTCCGAACCCGGCGGCGGGGGTTATATCCAGCTACAGCGAGAGCGGACGTCCGGCTCTCCCGCGCTACTGATCCGCGGGAGAACTTGCGCGGCAGCCACCGCGCGGTGACTACGAACTAGAGCTTCCAACAAACTCGACTCGCGAGTCACGAACGCTCACCGCTCAACACTTTCGACTCAACAACACAGACCGGTCGCGCCGTTTCGTTGGTTGATGTCAACCCCAACTGCAGAGACAATGGGGCTCCGATGCAAGTAGAAGATCCAATATTAAGAAGCAGAGGCAAAAAAAAAAAAAAAAAAAAAAAAAAAAAAAAAAAAAAAGAGAAAATAAACTATAGGGGATACCCTACGAACGCTTCCTCACATCAAATTTAATCTGGGGGAGGGGAGACTCCCATACCCCCTTTGATAATCTGGAGGAGAACCCCAGACCCCCCTTCAGTATTCTGGGGGAGACCCCCATAACCCCCTTTAATATCCTGGGAGAGACCCCCAGACCCCCATTCAGTATTTTAGGGGAGACCCCCAGACCCCCCTTTAATATCCTGGGAGAAACCCCCACACCCCCTTTCATATTTTTATCCAGATCCAAAGATCTATTTTTGAAATATTCAAATTTTTCCTTTTTTTGACCAATTTTCCCATCGATTTCATTCGAAACCGCTTTTCATTCATAACTAACCTGAAAATTAAAGCAAACGAAAAACAAACATCCCCCTGGGAAATGTCAAAAGCAACACCTCTGCAAAATGTGGATGCATATGGGTAGTTAAAAATTTATGCTGGGTTTCACGTTTCATGGCTACATACAGATCAGACAGACGCCACAGAAAGTTTGTGCATTTACACCTCCAAGCCACACATGCGGTTAAATAATATTGAAACCTCAGGGGTGAATGTTCTTTAGGATAGTATTAAGCATGATAAGAGCCAATTATTTCATAATTATCATTATTGACTTAGTCGCAGCGGGCCAAGTATCGAAACAAAATACTTTGAAAATATCTGCGCCATCCCAATAGTTTCTCAATTTTTCTAACTTCGTTGGTGTGAGAAAGTAGAACTTGTCCTCATACTTGTTTAACGAGGTCTCATCAAACTGCACCTAGAATCGTCAGTATCAACCTTCGACATTTCAACTTTCAAGCACAGGTATTTTATTATCGCACTCGGGTGCGCACATCCGAAGTTCGGAACTTTCCGAGGATTAAGATGATTCCAGGAATCCAGGCAAAACTTTTCTGGGTTTCAACCCGATGGATAGCGCCACTAGTTGCTTTAGTGAAAAGTCGTGTTTTCGGCATTTTAAATTGAACACTAAAAAAAAAAAAAAAAAAAAAAAAAAAAAAAAAACGACAACCAGTGAGATGCTAAATTTACAACCTATAACGTAGAAATAACTGTTCGGACAGTTACCACCAAGTAGTTAGGACTACTACCAAGTTTAGCATCTCAAGGGCTGTCGCACATTTCGGGAAGTAAATTAACACCCCCCCCCCCCCCCCCCCACCCAGTGAAGGCGGAGGAAAAACTCAACATCCACGAACATCGGCACCTGCGTGATTTATTAAATGAATTGTTTGAGCGTAAAACGGGCGAAATTAGTCAAGAGCTACACCCATCGTATTGGATATTCATTTCGCCGAAAGCTCAATGAGTGTGAGTGAGTGCGAGTGATACTATGTCTATCTACCTCACTCGCACTCATAGAATTAAGCTTGTGGGAATTTTCGTATTTTCGATAGCCCAGCTTCATTTTTGAGTGTTTAAGCTTGAAGAAACTCTTAGAGTATCTTTCCGGAATATGCTCAGAGGTCCGCGACATTACCGTTTTGACTGTGTAAAGAGTCATGAGTTGCTTGGATCAAACGGCTCCAAGTGCAAAAGATATGAAAACCCTTGAGGGCGATCGACTCAACTTGTCAAGCTGAATCGATAGAGTGGTCACAAGGAGGGTTTCGGCGACATCACCTTTTTGACTGTGTAAAGAGTCATGAGTTGCTTGGATCAAACGGCTCCAAGTGCAAAAGATATGAAAACCCTTGAGGCCGATCGACTCAACTTGTCAAGCTGAATCGATAGAGTGGTCACAAGGAGGGTTTCGGCGACATCACCTTTTTGACTGTGTAAAGAGTCATGAGTTGCTTGGATCAAACGGCTCCAAGTGCAAAAGATATGAAAACCCTTGAGGCCGATCGACTCAACTTGTCAAGCTGAATCAATAGAGTGGTCACAAGGAGGGTTTCGGCGACATCACCTTTTTGACTGTGTAAAGAGTCATGACTTGCTCGGATCAAACGGCTCCAAGTGCAAAAGATATGAAAACCCTTGAGGGCGATCGACTCAACTTGTCAAGCTGAATCGATAGAGGGGTCACAAGGAGGGTTTCGGCGACATCACCTTTTTGACTGTGTAAAGAGTCATGAGTTGCTTGGATCAAACGGCTCCAAGTGCAAAAGATATGAAAACCCTTGAGGGCGATCGACTCAACTTGTCAAGCTGAATCGATAGAGTGGTCACAAGGAGGGTTTCGGCGACATCACCTTTTTGACTGTGTAAAGAGTCATGAGTTGCTTGGATCAAACGGCTCCAAGTGCAAAAGATATGAAAACCCTTGAGGGCGATTGACTCCACTTGTAAAGCTGAATCGATAGAGTGGTCACAAGGAGGGTTTCGGCGACATCACCTTTTTGACTGTGTAAAGAGTCATGAGTTGCTTGGATCAAACGGCTCCAAGTGCAAAAGATATGAAAACCCTTGAGGCCGATCGACTCAACTTGTCAAGCTGAATCGATAGAGTGGTCACAAGGAGGGTTTCGGCGACATCACCTTTTTGACTGTGTAAAGAGTCATGAGTTGCTTGGATCAAACGGCTCCAAGTGCAAAAGATATGAAAACCCTTGAGGCCGATCGACTCAACTTGTCAAGCTGAATCGATAGAGTGGTCACAAGGAGGGTTTCGGCGACATCACCTTTTTGACTGTGTAAAGAGTCATGAGTTGCTTGGATCAAACGGCTCCAAGTGCAAAAGATATGAAAACCCTTGAGGGCGATCGACTCAACTTGTCAAGCTGAATCGATAGAGTGGTCACAAGGAGGGTTTCGGCGACATCACCTTTTTGACTGTGTAAAGAGTCATGAGTTGCTTGGATCAAACGGCTCCAAGTGCAAAAGATATGAAAACCCTTGAGGGCGATCGACTCAACTTGTCAAGCTGAATCGATAGAGTGGTCACAAGGAGGGTTTCGGCGACATCACCTTTTTGACTGTGTAAAGAGTCATGAGTTGCTTGGATCAAACGGGTCCAAGTGCAAAAGATATGAAAACCCTTGAGGCCGATCGACTCAACTTGTCAAGCTGAATCGATAGAGTGGTCACAAGGAGGGTTTCGGCGACATCACCTTTTTGACTGTGTAAAGATTCATGAGTTGCTTGGATCAAACGGCTCCAAGTGCAAAAGATATGAAAACCCTTGAGGGCGATCGACTCAACTTGTCAAGCTGAATCGATAGAGTGGTCACAAGGAGGGTTTCGGCGACATCACCTTTTTGACTGTGTAAAGAGTCATGAGTTGCTTGGATCAAACGGCTCCAAGTGCAAAAGATATGAAAACCCTTGAGGGCGATTGACTCCACTTGTAAAGCTGAATCTATAGAGGGGTCGAACTTAATGGCGGAGCGAAGCAGGTACCTATCATGAGAGATTCCTATCGAATTAAAGACACATCTCTATATTTCCGTAGAGAAGTGGCATATTAGACAGGAATCTCCCATGATATATACCTGCGTTGAATTGCCATTACGATCTTGCCCTTATAGCAGTTATGTGAGTTCATTACTCTGAATTTGCGACTTTCTTGGTAAGATTTTCGTGATTTTCGCTGGTTTTTACATCAGAATTTACTATGGTCATTTGCTTATAGCAAAAGTTGATAAGAGCCCCCAGTTGCTATGACCATTACTGATGATGAATGGATCCAAATGTTGGATATTGAGTCGGGAACTTAGATGCACCCCCCCCCCCAGCAGCAATTAGCATGGCAACGGATAGACGAAAATGATCCTTTTCAAGGAATAAGGAGGAGTGGAACGGACGAGCGACGAAGGAACGTTCGAGTGTTCCTTTCATCGGAAAGAGGACCAAGTGCCCCGCTCCCGGAATACAAGAAGTTGTCTTTCTCTCTCTCCTTCTATTTGAACATAAGTGTTAAGAAAAGATAGCAAATGGGGCCTTCACGTGACTTTAGCCCCTATCTCTGTCCTTGTCTAATGCACACTTTCTAAATGAAATGAGAGAGAGAGAGAGAGAGAGAGAGAGAGAGAGAGAGAGATAGACAAATTCCTGTATCCGCCAATGGGAGGATGAAGAGGAGCATCAGTTAACCTTAACCACGACCTGCAGCACCCGCGCACTGACAGGACGAGGTGTGTTTGTCTTAAGGAGGATAAATATAGGGTTGATTGGAAAACAATCAATTGTACGGATGCTAAACGTTTCGAAGTATTGACTCGGTGGCTGTGTTAAGGGGGTGAGTTGGGTGTTAATGGAGAGGGGGAGGGGGGAGGGGAGGGGGGGGGGGGACACGCATCAAAATATCAAGTGGATGCTTCTGCGGTATGTCAGCTGGTTCGCGTGCAGGCATTGCAGAGTCGCGGTCGCCGCTTCGTACCTCGTGCTCGTGACGCACAGTGAGGTGGCCGAGAAGCATGGACAGAATCAGGTTCTGTGCACCCCAAAAAAGGTCTAAAAATGAACCGGTCGTTTTGAAAAAAGCCTTTGTGAAACCGAAATCAAGTATTGAGAAAAAGCGAGAAAGAAGCCAGTGGCGGCTCGTGCGATTTGGCAACAGTGTTTGTATCCCATTTAAATACATGGAAAACAATCGAAACTCTAGGAGGCTGCCAGCCTCCGCTTGAATCGATTTTTTACCTGAGTTTAAGTGGGAAAAATGCATGGTTGCCAAATCTCACGGGCCGCTACTGAAAGAAGCTCTTGCAATCTTTTGCTATAAGCAAATAAAAAGTCCAATCTGATGTCGAGACCAGCGGAAATCGCGAAAATCACACTAAAAAAGTCTAAAATTCAGTAATAAACTCACGTACCCGCCTTAACGGCAATACTGTATTAAGCAAATAAATATAGTCCTATCATATGTAAAGACCAGCAAAAACCACGAAAATCACACTAAGAAAGTCTAAAATTCAGTAATAAACTCAGATAACTGCTACAACGACAAAATGGTGATGGCGTTTCAACGCAAGTATCATGGGAGATTCCTATCTATTATGTCACTTTCTCTACGGAAACACAGAGATATATCACAATTTAGATAGGAATCTCCCATGATACCTGCGTCTCTCCGCCATTGAGCCCGATTCTGAGAGTGAATTTCGTGAATTTTTAGTGTACTCATCTTCTATTTTACAGGTTTTTATGTAAGAATCAACTTTTCAATCCCTTGTAGCAAAAGTTTGCAAGAGCCCCAATATCGGGCAAAAATACAGTTTAGGGACTAAACTTTAACAATGGGGCTCTTTGCTAAGAATGATTGATTCTGGAGTAGATTTCAGTAAAAATTACGACGAACACAATGGCGGAAATTTACATTTTTGAGCATACAGATCAAAAAATAACAAAATTATTTTTTTTACAATTTTTCCCACTATTAAGGTGACTTAGTGACGAGATGAATTGAAAAATTCATGTTTCGTCAAGGAGGAAAAAATCGTGCAGTGACGGGTTGGTCAGAAACCAAAGGTATCACTGTTTTCAGCTCATCAACTACTTTCATTTTCTTCAAAAAAAAAAAAAAAAAAAAAAAAAAAAAAAAAAAAACACAACATTTCCGACTCTTGGAACAGCCACATTCCCTAAAAGTTAAGAGTATTGCGCCCACTGTGGAACTAGAACAAGGGCCCTGGATAAATTGCAGCTGCACTCTTTGTGAGTTGCGTTCTTGCTCCTTATACATCGTTTTCATACCTCGCCCGCGCACCCGCCGCGCATCTCGGTCTGCGCATGCACAGCTCGAACCGTTCCTTTCAGCCCTTTCGCTCGCGTGACAGTTCCACAGGTGAATATTTTAATCCAGGTCTTGAAGCCTCTCTCAAATTATCGAGCTTGAACCGCGACCTGGTGCTCTCTGCCCCCTACTTTCCCTTTCTTTTCATTTTGAGAACCTCCTTCCCCCCCCCCTCCCCTAACCCTTTGTCTTAATCCTTCTTTCCCTCCACCCTCTCATAAAAAAAGAGGAAGAGCCAACGCCCGCGCCGCGGGGGTTGGTTGAAAGGTTTGTTACATGACCAAAGTTTGAGCATGATTTTTGGTTTTACAAACCTCGGAAGACAGGTTTCTTTTTCTTTTTCTTTTTAACCCTTTCAGACCTGGAGTCCATTCCAAAGGACATTTGAAAAACATTGAATCTTTCTTTTTCTTTTTAACCCTTTCAGACCTGGAGTCCATTCCAAAGGACATTTGAAAAACATTGAATCTTTCTTTTTCTTTTTCTTTTTAACCCTTTCAGACCTGGAGTCCATTCCAAAGGACATTTGAAAAACATTGAATCTTTCTTTTTCTTTTTCTTTTTAACCCTTTCAGACCTGGAGTCCATTCCAAAGGACATTTGAAAAACATTGAATCTTTCTTTTTCTTTTTCTTTTTCTTTTTAACCCTTTCAGACCTGGAGTCCATTCCAAAGGACATTTGAAAAACATTGAATCTTTCTTTTTCTTTTTCTTTTTAACCCTTTCAGACCTGGAGTCCATTCCAAAGGACATTTGAAAAACATTGAATCTTTCTTTTTCTTTTTCTTTTTAACCCTTTCAGACCTGGAGTCCATTCCAAAGGACATTTGAAAAACATTGAATCTTTCTTTTTCTTTTTCTTTTTAACCCTTTCAGACCTGGAGTCCATTCCAAAGGACATTTGAAAAACATTGAATCTTTCTTTTTCTTTTTCTTTTTAACCCTTTCAGACCTGGAGTCCATTCCAAAGGACATTTGAAAAACATTGAATCTTTCTTTTTCTTTTTCTTTTTAACCCTTTCAGACCTGGAGTCCATTCCAAAGGACATTTGAAAAACATTGAATCTTTCTATTTCTTTTTCTTTTTAACCCTTTCAGACCTGGAGTCCATTCCAAAGGACATTTGAAAAACATTGAATCTTTCTTTTTCTTTTTCTTTTTAACCCTTTCAGACCTGGAGTCCATTACAAAGGACATTTGAAAAACATTGAATCTTATGGAAAACATGAAAATACAATACGCGCATCAATGGGTCTGTTGCAAACTTTTGTTACAACGATTAAGAGTGTTTAATCTTATGTAAAATCGCCTGAAAAGTCCATTGGTGGCATCAGAAAGTCATACAATGCAATAGAGGGTTTTATATAGTAATGGCGACTGCCGGTGATGAGCGTTCCAAACAAAGCCGGTTTGTCTCTCTCGCTCTCATGTGACTCCCATGTACTGCCATCTGACTCTAATTTCAAAAATCGTATACAGAGACTTATTTTGTGAAATTTTATGGCAGAAATGAATTCCTCGAGGCATTTAAATGCGATTGTGATAGTAAAATGTCGTAAAACAAGGCCCTGTATACGAATTTCGGAACTAGAATGAGATGGATATAGTACAAAGGGGTCACGGGAGAGTGAGTGAGATAGTTTGGAACGCTACGCGGGTTTTATCCCAACCGATTGCAACCGATGAGCGCATTGTTGCGGTTGTTGGCTAACCGTTGACTTTGCACTAAAACCGTCTATAATAAACTCACAAGAGGCGTTTGATGAAATCCAAGATGGCGGATAAATATCGAGCAATCTGTATGCATGCACCACGAACATCCAAAGATGGCCAACTTTGACAACCTCAATGGAGGTAGAGGTTATGTGTTTGTTTACGTTGTGATTGGTTGTGATCGATATTGTGAGGTTGGCTATCCTTGGATGTTCGTGGTGCGCATGCATACAAATTGCGCGATATCTATCCGCCATCTTGGATTTCATTAAACGCCTCTTATGAGTTTTGTATGACTTTCTGATGCCACCAATGGACTTTTCAGGCGATTTTACATCAGTTTAAACACTCTTAATCGTTGTACAGCAAAAGTTTAAAACATACCCATTCCTATTGAAAACAATGTATTTTGGGCTGAAATCTCATCTCCGGAACAATGGAACTTAATCATCAGAAACCAAAGGCACCTTTGTCCTCAACTCATCAAGTACTTTCATTTTCGCTATAAAAACACAACATTATAGACTCTTGCAATGCAACTATACTCAATGTAATATTGTTGAATGTGAATTTCCCGCCAAATTTGGCAGGACTGCATTAGAGGAAGGGTGGAGAGTAAAACAAAAGGAGCACGATATATCCCGCTCGAATTTTCTTGGCGCTACTCGCATGATCAAGGAAGGTGGAAGGAGGGGGGGGGGGGTGGCGAGTAGGGTCGGGGGACTGCAGGGAAGGATTTCGCGGCTAGCTCGAGAACTCATCGAAGGACGAAAACTGAGGACACGCATGCGCGTTGCGTTATAATTATGATTTGAATACGTATTTTAGACGAGACGCGAAAACGCAAGTGTGTGTGAGTGTGTGTGTGTAGTGTGTGAACTGTGAAGTGTGCGTGAGGAGGGCTAAAGAAAAAGGAGTAAGTATAAAAGTGATAGTGGAGTGAATTAGGCGGGACGCAGGCGCACCGGGCACTGGTCATTTTTGCTCCCGCGGCCCCCGCGGGTCCCAACGCACCGTGAATAGAATTAAGGAATTTTCCGGACATCATTTTGAAAGATGCAAAAGAAATGGCAATGAAACAAAGAGAAAATAGCATATAACATTCAATTTTGTCGATTAAAATGCTTCGGATTAAGTAAAATGTGTTTTGACATTGGTGTTTTTGTTTTTTGTTTCTTTGTTTTTTTTTTTTTTTTTTTTTTAGCGAGAAAACACAAACTTTGAAACATTTATGAGGCATAAAACAAAAACTTGTCTCATCACCGGAAGGAAAACTCCATGTATGGATCTACTGTGCGACAAGACGCCGCCGGACACGGACATTGGAAACGGTGCGCGTCCACCGTTCATCGGCCCACCACCGCACCGCACCGCGCACCAGACAGTGTTGCCACTTCCGTGGGAATTTCCTCCAAAATATTACAGACTTCTGTATTGCTCAGACCATGAGCAACGTTACAGCATACGCGGGAGCAATAGCTCTGATTCCATCTTGTAAAACCAAATTAAGATTTTTAATTATTAAAAAAAAAAAAAAAAAAAAATTAACGACTAAATTTTAATACCTTCCGTTCTCAAGCATTTTAAACAACTTTCGATCAGAACCAGCTAGCCTCAAAAAGAGTTGTGGACAGGAAGGGGGGACAAAAAAGTTATGTGAACACGGTAACTCACCACCTCTGTTATCGAACAGACAGTCTGTGGTTCATTGGTAAAAAGAAAATTAAAATTTGAATAGACTGATTTAATAGAGCGATATATCGTATCGATTGCCGTCCGAGTGCGGATTTTTGAACGGAGATTTTGACTTTTAGATCAAGAAATTAAAGCTACCTTTTCGTGATTATGAATGCTACATCCTCGAAAATGCTTAATCATGCCTGGTTTCTTGAGTAAAACTGCAAAAATCAAAAAGATATTACAGACTAAACGTTGCATTTGAAGGTTAGAATCGCTCAAAATCCCGCCAATTCCACAAAAATAAGAACAACATTTGGGTGATTCCAACCTCAAAATGCATCGTTTAATCTGTAATATCTTGTTGATTTCGGCAGTTTCAGCCGTGAAACCAGGTATAAAGCATTTTCGAGGACGTAAAATTTACAATCGCGAAAAGGTAATTTTAATTTCTTGAATTAACAGTCAAAATTTCCGTTCAAAAATCCGCTGATGGGGAAATTATATTGAGCCAGAGTTTGTTTGGAGCCGGAGGTCCTCGGACGGCAATCGATACGATATATCGCCAGGGCTGCCGTTTTGCGTATAATCAATGCTATTTTTCTATTCACCGATGATTCCACCGGTTGAGAAAAGATTACACAGTTCAGTTCAGTGTATGACTGTAATGCGCGAAAATACTCTGATCTGTAATCTTTCCTTAATCGGTGGAAACTCCGTTGATTAATTAAAATATCCGCAAGTTTTTTAAAGTCATCGACGACTCCACCGGTTGAGAAAAGATTACAGATGCGAGTTTTTTAGACCATTACAGTCATGCTCTAAACTGAACTGTGTAATCTTTTCTCAACCGGTGGAATCATCGGTGAATTGAAAAATAGCATTGATTATACGTAAAACGGCAGCCCTGTATATCGCTCTATTAAATCAGTCTATGATGACGAAACAGGGAGATAAACACGGAAAAAAATAGGAGACGGGAACGGATAGGAGGCACTGGCAGATCCAGGAATATATCCTTCTCTCTCTTCTCCCATTAGAACGCGTATGATAGAAAAGGACAGATTAGGGGCAGTCACGTGATTTTCGCCCGCTCTTCTATCCTTCGCTTTCTCATGCATTCTAATGGGAGAAGAGAGAGAAGGACAATAACTTGGATCCGCTAGGAATCTATCCTTCTCTCTCTTCTCCCATTAGAACGCGTATGATAGGAAAGGACAGATTAGGAGCAGTCGCGTGATTTTCACCCGCTCTTCTATCCTTTGCTAACACACGCATTCTAATGGGAGAAGAGAGGGAAGGACAATAACTTGGATCCGCTAGGAATCTATCCTTCTCTCTCTTCTCCCATTAGAACGCGTATGATAGGAAAGGACAGATTAGGAGCAGTCGCGTGATTTTCACCCACTCTTCTATCCTTCGCTAACTCATGCATTCTAATGGGAGAAGAGAGAGAAGGACAATAACTTGGATCCGCTAGGAATCTATCCTTCTCTCTCTTCTCCCATTAGAACGCGTATGATAGAAAAGAACAGATTAGGGGCAGTCGCGATATTTTCACCCGCTCTTCTATCCTTTGCTAACACACGCATTCTAATGGGAGAAGAGAGAGAAGGACAATAACTTGGATCCGCTAGGAATCTATCCTTCTCTCTCTTCTCCCATTAGAACGCGTATGATAGAAAAGGACAGATTAGAGCCAGTCACGTGATTTTCGCCCCCTCTTCTATCCTTTGCTAACACATACATTCTAATGGGAGAAGAGAGAGAATGACAATAATTTGGATCCGCTAGTGATATGAGGAGGGTGAGAGGCTGATGTGAGACAAGGAGAGCGCAGCATCCACATCTCGACCCAAACCAACATTGAGGTGTCTAACAGAGGAGAGAGTGCCCACAAGGCTAAACCTGTATTGGGAAAGCAACAACAAGGCACAGGTCGTCTCCCTGCTCCATGCTTCCTCCTCTGCTCGCGTGGTTTCGGGAATTCGGAACCAGTAAACCCGAACCATTTTTATGACCCGAACCGCCCCATCACGAAACTAGTTCGAAGGAAAAGGGCTGCGGAGTGCGGTGCGGACTGCGGACTGCTTTCGAGGCTGCGACCTAGATAAAAAAAGTGTGTGACCTCATAACGCTCGACGAGTATTAGGATATTAGGATCGAGGGGTAGGTCATTTCTCCCGGCTCTCAACCAACCCCATACTCAAAACCAGTTCTTGACCTAGTATTTTTTTTTTTTAACAAGTTTATAGGAGTGCTTTACGGTTAGTAAAAAATCTTTCTTCCCTGTTTTACACTGCTCTTTTGTTAAGTCATATGGAAGCTGCAGTGCAGCTACTAACTGAAGCCGGGCGGTAGACGCAAACTGTACATTGCAAAGTTTTAACACGCAACGCCCCCCCGTCCCCCCCCCCCCCGAAATAAAGCCTTTATCAAACAATTTTGAGCGCAGTCATATATGACGGCCAGTGGCGTACGCAGGGGGGGGGCTAAGGGGGCTAAAGCCCCTCCCAGACGTCCGATTTTTGGGGGTGGAGGGGAAGGGGAGGAACAATTTTCAGTCAAACGCTCATCAGTGCGAGCCCCTCCCAAGAAAAATCCTGTGTACGCCACTGATGACGGCTGATCAACAATCGACTATCATTCTATATCCCGATTGGACCATGGCGGAATAATCGATTTTTCAGGAGATTCATTATGAGGTTTTTGCCGAGAAAGGGCGCATACAACATCAAGTATGTTCTTCCCTCAAAATCAGCAAATAAATTGGATTGAAGATTCTTAATAAAAGAACGCATCCGAAGGTTTAAGGGCCAATGTTGACTTGAGTAAACGGGATCAAAAATATCAAAACATCAGGTTTATCAATGCATTTATCAGCTGATTTTAAGGAAAGCATCTGATGTTTTTCGTGCCCTTCTTTCGGCAAAGTCCTAAATTGAACTCCTTGAGTATTGTTTATTTTTCATTGACATAAGTATATAAAAGAGCTTTGCCGAAGCCCGGTGGGGGGGGGGGGGTCGATAGGGCTACAGCCCTTCCCCCGAGGCTTCAGAAAAAGAGGGGGAAAAAGAGAATAGAAGGAAAAGAAAGGGAAAAAAGAAAAAACCTGCAGCCTACCCCGTGAAAAAAAAAAGAAAAAAAAAAATCCTAGCTACGGCCAATAAGGCCATATTGAGGACACATCCAAGCATCCAAGCACTAACGAATTTCAATGAATAGTAACTTAAGTTATAATTTTCTCCTATAAATAAAATATTAATTTTGGAAATTAGAAAGAAGTAAAATTTTTGCTGATTTCAAACAAACTTATGTTTTTGAATTACAAAATCAAATTTTTTACTTACACTATTAAAATTATGATAATCCATTAAAGACTTTTAAAGAATAGCAACTAGATATAATTTTCTCCAATACATTTGTTTTGAATAAAACTCATGTTATGAACAGACTTATTATTTTAGAGTGCATAACTATTTTAGTAATCATATACCATTGCTTGCATGTAACGAATCTAGAAGTTCCGCACCTCCAAATTTGCACCCGATGATTAAATATGGACATTCCCGAAAGAAATACCCACACACGGAAAAAAACTACGGTGAAAATAACCATACGGATACCTGATTTTTTCACCTGCTAGATGTTATGGTAATGTTAACCAAAAATATACTATGTTTGTCTAGGTACTAGGTGATGTTACCTGATTGCATGTCGAATTTACTCAAAGTATCGGTAAATGTACCATACTTCTGGTCACGTTTACCATAACATCTAGCAGGTGCCAAAATCAGGTATCCGTATGGTTATTTTCACTAATCTTTTTTTCCGTGCAGTACAACAGATATGCTCTTCAGCTGAAAGCTTTCATTTGCTCACAACGCACAGTTCTCAGGACGAGCACGACCGTTGTTTTGTGCTTGGTCCTATCTTCCGGAAATGTCCTCAGACCAGTAGCGGCCCGTGAGATTTGGCAACCATGCATTTTTCCCACTTAAACTTAGGTAAAAAATCGATTCAAGCGGAGGCTGGCAGCCTCCTCGAGTTTCGATTGTTTTCCATGTATTTAAATGGGATAAAAACACTGTTGCCAAATCGCACGAGCCGCTACTGCCTCAGACGTGCTTTTTACGAAACTAATTTGATCTTATTTATAGATGCAGGTGCAAAGGACAAGAAGTATCATTCTTTGCAGTGGCGTCGCGTGCTATCTGGCAACAATGCAACTGCTCCATTTAAACTCATTAAATATATCGAATTTTCCTTGTGCACTGTGCACCGCCTGAATGGGTCTGTTGCAAACTTTTGCTACAGCGCTATAGAGTGTGTAATCTAATGTAAAATTGCCTGAAAAGTCCAATGGTGGCATCAGAAAGCCATGAAATGCAATAATAAACTCACAAGAGGCGTTTAATGAAATCCAAGATGGCGGCAAAATATCGAGCAATCTGTATGCAATATGCATGCACCACGAACATTCAAGGATAGCCAACCTCACAATATCCATCACAACCAATCACAACGTAAACAAACACATAACCTAAACCTCCAGTGAGGTTGTCAAAGTTGGCAATCCTTGGATGATCACGGTGCATACATTAAGATTCCTCGATATTTTGACGCCATCTTGGATTTCAATAAACGCCTCTTGTGAGTTCAATATTGTATTTCATGACTTTATAATGCCACCAATGGACTTTTCAGGCGATTTTACATCGGATTTTACACTTGTTGTCGCTGTAGCAAAAGTTTGCAACAGACCCATTGATCTTTTACATGCACAGAAAAAACAGAAAAAAACACTTTGGTAGCGCTGACAAAACCTTTGGTAGAAAAATGACCCAGCAAAAGGTTCTTTACACTTAACTAAAGAGATTTTGCTGGGTGAATAAAAAATTTGGTTGGCCCAACTAAAGTCTTTTGCTGGGTCATTTTTCTACCAAAGGTTTTGTCAGCGCTACCAAAGTGTTTTTTCCGTTTTTTCTGTGTGAGTATAAATTGATAGAATACAGTGGCGTCGCGTGCCATCTGGCAACAATGCGACTCCTCCATTTAAACTCCTTAAATATATCGAATTTTCCTCGTGCACTATGCACCCCCTGAATTCGACCTTTTACATGAGTTTAAATGGGTAGAGTGCAGTGTTGCCAAATTGCACGCGACGCCACTGATAGAATACGTTGTTGCCAAATTGCACGCGACGCCACTGATTCTTCGACACCTGTGAAAGTGTCGAATTATATGGATTCTATTGAATGAACTTCCTATGCCGCTGTTCCTCATTTGCGGTGCGTAATGATTCGGATAAAAGAGGGGGGTATATTTTTCTTCGCGTGACAACTATTTAGAGAAATCCGCTCTTAATCTTCGGTGGCCCAGTTTTTCGCATTACTACGCACGTCCCCCCCCTCCTCACCGCACCGCTGTAGGCCGCTACACTAGACTCAAAAGCATGGAGAGACGTAAAGAAGGGGAAGATCGAAATTTGATTGACACTGCAAGACATGCCGCGACAGGACGCGATGCTTGTAATCATAGCCGTAGTCAGGATATTGTCTTTCTCTCTCTTAGCCCATTTAAACGCATGTGTTAGAAAAGGATGGATAACGGGGCTGTCACGTGACTTCAGCCCCTGTTTCTGTCCTTTTCTAACACATTCGTTTAAATGGGCTAAGAGAGAGAAACACAATATCCTGACTACGGCTATGGCCGTAATAATCGACAGCCGGCGACGCGACGCGACGCGCGCGGCTGCAAAAACCGATGTCATAAACAGCGTTGCTAGATTCAGATTAAATTTTACGCGGACGCAAAATTGGACAAATTAAGGCCTTAACTATTTGGCTGAAGGGCGCCTTTTCATCCAAATTATTTCGCCCAAAAGCCGAAACACCTATAAAGTCATTTGCCCCAAATGCCTTTAACTTTTTTCCGCCCAAAAGATTGTCAAAAATTCATTCAAGGAATATTTACTTTGCAATGGGGCAGTTGCAAGGGTCTGAAATGTTGTGTTTTTTATAGAGAAAATTGTAGTACTCGTTGAGCTGAGAACAATGGTGCGCCTTTGGTTTTTTCGTAAGTGTCCCGGTTTTGGAGAAACACACGTTCAAAGTTGAAGAAGATCGTGGGCGTAGTGACGTCAATACGCGGAATTCCCGTTTAAAACAATGTATTTTGGGCCAAAATCTCATCTCCGGAACAACGGGACTTAACTAGAACCAAAGGCATTTTTATTCTCAGCTCATCAAGGACTTCCATTTTCTGTATAAAAAACGCTACATTTCAGACCCTAGCAACTGCCCCATTTAACCCAAGCCACAAAAAAAAAAAAAAAAAAAAAAAAAAAAAAAACACAAAAAAACAAAAAAATCAAGGGAACTCCAATACAGTTTATGTGAAGGTAAAGCATGCTATCAAAGGACTGTGTAGAACATGTTGTTTAAAATATGTTGTAAAAAAAAAAAAAAAAAAAAAAAAAAAAAAAAAAAAAAAAAAAAATCATTATAAAACATACACCATTAGTAAATTTATAATTAGAGTACTTTAATCAGATTTTAAAAAATCCGCAAAAATTGAAAAACAAAACCAAAAACAAACCATTCATAAGACACGAAAAATTTTGAGAATACGTCAATGCGAGGACGGAAAAGAGAGCAAGCTGTCGTGGTTCCATTTCGTAAATGAGGACTTATTTATCAGCTGCTCTGCGACTGGAAGGTCTCGGGAGAATAACCCAATGGGTATGGCACTTCATCAGTGAAACAGCTCGGACTAAAATTCTTTGAGCAAAGCCCCTTTGGGTGAAAATTCCCGCGGGTCGACAGCATAGCCGTAGCCAGGATATTGTCTATCTCTCTCTCTTAGCCCATTTAAACGCATGTGTTAGAAAAGGATGGATATAGGGGCTGTCACGTGACTTCAGCCCCTCTTTCTGTCCTTTTCTAACACATGCGGTTAAATGGGCTGAGAGAGAGAGAGAGAGAGAGAGAGAGAGAGAGAGGAGAGAGAGAGAGAGAGAGAGAGAGAGAGAGAGAGAGGGAGAGAGAGAGAGAGAGAAAGAGAGAGAGAGAGAGAGAAAAAAAAAAGAGAGAGAGAGAGAGAGAGAGAGAGAGAGAGAGAGAGAGAGAGACAATATCAGGCTACGGCTATGGTCAACAGTATTGGATGAAATGGTATTACAACCCTATTTGGCATCGCTGGTCATAAAAATATGTGCAAGCCGATCCGGATTAATTAGCCGAGTTGAATGGACTCTTCATGTTTAAAAGGGAAAAAAATATCTCAGTATATATGTATGAGCTTATAATAATTTCAATTTCGAACAAAAATTACAATGTGTCGTTGTTTATTTTGTAATTTATCTGGTGGTGTAATTTGCGCGTTATACCATGAAATATGGCACGTGATTGCGTCCAAGGTGAGCATAGATACGCGAGCACCGAACCTGCATCAATCAACAATGCGCGCGCGCGACAGTGTTGGTGACCGCTCGCTGTCCGCTGTGGCCGCTGCCCCCAACGCCATTGGTCGGAGACCTTGTTGCCGGAACCGAGCGAAGAGAATTTCCAAGAAAATTTCAAACTTTTCTTCTAAATCAATGGGGTTGTTACAGACTTTTGCTATAAGTAATTTAATAGTCAATGGGTCTGTTGCATACTTTTGCTACAACAATATAGAACCTTGATTTCTATGTAAAAATCGGAGAATCTAACGATGTACACATCAAAAACGTTCAAAATCTACTCATTTACTCAGGAAATCACTTCAATTTCAAACAGCCCGCGCTACACTAGACACTATTTGTACCGGTATACTACTACATAGACGGAACCACCGTGCATAAGTAAACAACATCGTAACTACAAAATGATGGAATTTCTTTTTTAATACGTGAAATATAAGCTGCATTTGCTGTCTGGTCTTTTCGGTTTATCAAAGATTACAAAATAATATAAGAAATGTGCGCATCTAAACGAAACATTCCAATGTTTGTAAGTTCTCTTCATGTTAACATAAACGATATGGTTCCATCTATGTAGCTATGAGTCGGTGATATAGTGTCTAGTGTAACGCGGTTTGTTTGAAATGGAAGCCATTTTCTGAGTTAATGAGTGGATTTTGAAAGTTTTTAATATGCACATCGTTATTTTCGTAGAATTTTACGTTAGAAACAATGAGTTATATTGTTGTAGCAAAAGTACGCAACAGACCCATTCTGGTGTAAAAACCTCCAAAAATAACGATGACAGCATTAAAAACTTCCGCAATGCACTCCTACACTCAATAAACGCTTTTATTCGCGCGAACGTAGTGGTGGCTGAGGGCAGTAATAATGGGAGAATCCCATCTAACAATAATGTAACTCCATCAAGAAGCGACCAATAAAAAACGACTTAATGTGACACCAGTGTCACTAGGTGCCACAGTACCATTCATCGGATGTGGATCTCTACTCTGGTGACTAATTACTCTGTGAATCATCCTTGTCAGCATAGAGAAAGTGACGAAATTAAGATAGGAATCTCCCATTATTACTGCCCTCAGTCACCATTACGCTCGCGCAAATATAAGCGTTTACTGAGTTTAGGAGTGGATTTCGGAAGTTTTTAGTGCTGCCATCGTTATTTTTGGAAAGTGAAACTGTAACTCAAAAATAAATCGGAATAGGTTAATGAAACATTGATAGACTTAGCTTATACCGGGCGTTGAAGTCTCCAGAATTAATTTTAGCATTAAAACATCCAACTTCAGGTATTCGCGAGAAGAACGGATCTATTTTTGCCATCAAAAACTGTCGGGATAAAACCACTGTCACCTAGCAGCGGTACAACCGGGGGGGGGGGGGGGGTTGTTGTGGTCAAAGCGAGTGGTTCTGCAGACATTTGCGCTACTAAAACGAACAGTTTGAAAATTTTCTCTCGAAAGTCTGAAAGTTTTGTCAGTTCCCCTTAATTTTGATCGCTGACATTGAATTTGATAGAATTTTTAACGAAATGCCATTAATTCCTCTTAAATCTAGCTTTCCCGGATCATAACCTCAAATTCATCACAACACGAAGTTTTCAGGAAAAATTCACTTTTGAAGAGGCTAAGTGATTAGAAAATCGATTTTAATAAGGGCTGTTACTATCAACTTGAGAGCGTACCGTTCTAATTCCGCACTTTTAATGAAGCTTTTGAGACCTATTAACGATAGTTTAACTTATAGTAGGGCACATGTCTGCAGAACGTAGAAACCGTTGTGGTCATAAATATCCCCCACAATGTAGTCAATGTAGGGTTAGGAGCGTTTAATTGGTAGTCATTTTCGTGCGTGATTCATGTTCGTCTGTTTCTTTTGCAATGGGTCTGTTGCAAACATTTGCTACAACGATAAAGATTGTTTCATCGTATGTAAAATTGCCCGAAAAGTCTATTGGTAGCATCAGAAAGTCATGAAATGCGATAATAAACTCACAAGAGACGTATAATGAAATCCAAGATGGCGGTAAAATATCGAGCAATCTGTATGCATACACCTTTAACATCCAAGGATTGCCAACGTTGACAACCTCACAGCTTCAGAGGTTATGTGTTTATTTACGTTGTGATTGAGTGCAATCGAGATTGTGAGGTTGGCTATCCTTGGATGTTCGTGGTGCATGCATACAGGTTGCTCGATATTTTACCGCCATCTTGGATTTCATTAAACGTCTCTTGTGAGTCACATACTGCATTTTATGACTTTCTGATGCCACCAATGGGCTTTTCTCGCGATTTTACACGAGATTGAACACTGTATAGCGCTGTAGCAAAAGTTTCCAACAGACCCATTGGATTGATGATCGCTCTACCAGACAATAAGACACTCATGCATCGACCATCTAAGGCGCTCTGTAAACCTGTAAACTATCGAATTCCAAACAAAGCTAAGTCCACCAATACCTACTCATGAGTAAACGATGGCCTCGCTTTGTATACGGAATTAGTTCAAATCTTGAATATCAGACCATAGCGCTTAAAAATAAAACTAACCTAAAATTCACATCGGACTTGTAAAACTTTCATAGCGGCTTTTCTACCAGGTAACGGAGGAGCCAAGGTTTTCTTTTTAATCCTCAGTTGTTACAATTTTTCATCTCCTCCGTTAAGCATCGTTGGCGTTGCGTCCCTGAAATTTTGGGGCAACGCTTTTTGTGAGTCTATTTCGTAATAGTTAGGAGATTCATGACATCATACCGAGGGGCCTTTTGGATTGATCACGGGAGAACAGTCGTTTAAGCCCGAGGATTATGATACGCGAGCAGTAGAGAGGGGAGGGGTAGGGAGCTGATGAGAGGGGAGGTATGGAATGAAACAGAAGACAGTAAACGCATTTAAGGTAGGAGGGGAGGGGGGACTGCACGGACAGGGGACTGGTGAGGTGTGAATGGGGGAGGGGGAGGGGGAGGGGGTATCTGTGGGTGCGGTGACGTATTTTGTGTACTTGATAATTGCAACCGTGAAAGCCAAGCATGGCACATCAGCACGAGACACAGGGGAAAACAAGTGAATGTGTCCGGGACAGATATTATAAAGCATCCTAATGTTGCGAGAGATCCCCAAGAATCCATGAGGTGGCTCGAGTGATTCGCCGACCATGTCTTTTTGCCATTTGAGTTAAGACAAAAGTATCGATTTTTCAGAGATTCACTTCACTTATTCCCCCTCAAGATCGATTATTTTAAATAGGTTTAAATGGTGAGAACCCGGAGTTGCCGCATTTCACAAGCCTCCGCTGGAACTTGGTAACTACAACAGCCGTTGCTAAAGCTTTTACTAAAGGTTTTACTACAGGTTTTTTGTTTTTTCCGATAGATGTCTCTCGTGGAAGAGTGAGTAAATGAAGAGTTCACAGGAAGATCGATAAATGTCACAAAGACCCCCCCCCTTTTTTTTCGCTGAAGGGAAGGAGGAAATGCCGCTTGAAGATTATTATTTCCCACAAGAATTAATACATAATCATTTATCAAAATTGGTTGTCTTGCACTTCTGTAGATCTCAAACGGGACAGTTAGTTGCAAGGGTCTGAAATGTTATATTTTTTTATACAGAAAATGAAAGTCCTTGATGAGCTGAGAACAAAAATGCCTTTGGTTTCTAATTAAGTCCCATTGTTCCGGAGATGAGATTTTGGCACAAAATACATTGTTTTAAATGGGAATTCCGCGTAATGACGTCGCTCTGCACACGATTTTTTTAACATTTCAGACCCTTGCAACTGCCCCATTCGTTTCGATGCATCGATAAAATGTCGATGTTTTTTGGACATCGAACATCGATGCAGGGGCGTCATTTCAAGTTCGGCTTGGGGGGGGGGCAAAATATCTTATGACTTTTTTTTTCGGATAACCTTTTTTTTTTTTTTTTTTTTTTTTTTGCTCATCAATATAAGTTTAGAGCCATAGAGCCGTCTTTTGGGGGCAAAAATCGGATGACTTTTTTTCTTTGCTCATGAATATAATTCGTGCCAGTTTTTGAGCCTGACTTCAAATCCTTGCGGGGGGGGGCAATTGCCCCCCCCCCCCCCCTAAATGACGCCCATGCATCGATGCACAAAACTAGAGGACATAGCATAGGCCTATTTGACCCCTGACATTAGCGTTTTTCCCCTGGCCTCTTCAAAATATTATATTAGATTTTGAACTTTTCCGTTCTCTTGTGCGACAATTAGACCGTGGGACGGGGGGTGCGGGCAGCGGTGTTGAGTGAGCCCGTGTATCCAGATATCCCCTGCCTAGCGCGGCGATCCGGGCGAAACGCGACGCGACGCGACGGAAGATTCAGGTAGCCGGGGATGGTGTGGTGGCACTGCAGTGTTGCCAGATTGAAGGTAAAAAGCCGTATCGTCCCCCATTTAAATCAACGTAAAGCGTACGGCTTTTTCACCCCGATCTGGCAACACTGGGTGGCAGCGACGATCTGGTTTCAGCCCGCGTGATCAACAACGCGTATCGCCCGTCATCTCAACCGAATCACGGATCAAACCCGACAGCAAACCTCCAACTACCCCCCCCCCCCCCCTCCCCATCGCCTTCGTTCACCACCCGCCACCCTCCGCTACCCTCCGCCACCTCATGTCTATTCTGTGCAGCTCAAAATACGGAATATACGTATATCTTCCCGTGCTGAACTTAAAAAGTTCATTTTCAACCGTTTTATACATGTACACTACCAGGGCTGCCGTTTTGCGTATAATTAATCGCATTTTTCAATTCAACGATGATTCCATCGGTTGAGAAAAGATTACACAGTTCAATTCGATGTATGACTGTCATGCACGAAAATGCTCGGATCTGTAATCTTTTCTCAATCGGTGGAGTCGTCGATGACTTAAAAAAACTTGCGGATATTTTAATTGATTAACAGAGTTTTCACCGATGGAGAAGATATTACAGATCAGCATATTTTCGTGCATTTTAGTCATACATTGAATTGAACTGTGTAATCTTTTCTCAACCGGTGGAATCATCGGTGAATTGAAAAATACAATTGATTATACGCAAAACGGCAGCTCCGTACACTACAGGTGGATCTAGCAATATGGCAACTGTGCGTCATTCCTATTTGAATGCATGAGGAACAATCGATCAGTGATCAGGCCATGGTTCCCTCAAGAATCGATTGTTTCTCATACAATTAAATGGGGGATAATGCATGGTTGCCAAATTGCTGGATCTGTCCGCCCATGATAGTCGGTTCTAGAGTTAAACAAACATCCAGGATCGATTCTTTACCTAAAAATATAGGATTTATTACTTTCTCGATAAAAGTGGGTCGGGAAATGTCCCAATTTTAAGCTACAGCTCTCCTAAATTAGGAAAAATTGATGGTTTTTTGGAATAATGTCCACAATGGAGCTCTTGCAAGGTTTTGTTACAGGCAAATGGACAATCAACTCTATACTCTGTTCGGGATAAGAAGTCCGTTGGGAAGTCAGGTAAAAACACACTACATTGCAACGCAGCGGTTTCTCGGCTGTCGATTCTTCCCCGCTAAGTCCGTTCAGGAGGACCTTTCAAACCCTTTTATTGAAAAAGACAGTACCGTGAACTGACCAATTTATGTAGTCTTTTGAACGCCCACTCGAAAATTATAAACTTTTGCGGCATTCGCGAATTTTGAATAACTGACCTTAAATTTAAATTCTACTCGACGTGCACAGAAAAATGATACCTACCGGCGGTTCAATAAGTAATTTTTCAAAGATTTCGGCATTCCTGATTGAGTGATTTCAGAAAGCCGAAATCTTTGAAAAATTACATATTGAACCGCCGTTAGGTATCATTTTACTGTGCACGTCGAGCAGAATTTAAATTTAAAGTCAGTTATTCAAAATTCGCGAATGCCGCAAAAGTTTAATTTTCGAGTCGGCGTTCAAAAGACTATATAAATTGGTGAGTTCGCGATATTGTCTTTTTCAATAAAAGGGTCTGAAAGGCAAGTCCTCCTAAACGGACGTAGCGGGAAAGAATCGACAGCCGAGAAAACGCTGCGTTGCAATGTAGTGCGTTTTTACCTGACTTCCCATCGGACTTCTTATCCCGAACAGAGTATAGAGTAAAATGCTGCGAAAATAACGATGACAACATTATACTCTGTTCAGGATAAGAAGGCGGGTGAGAATTCAGGTAGTAATGCACTATTTAGCAACAGTGCGGTTATACCGGCTACTCCAACCCTTCGCAGATGCCGTTGTTCTTCCGACTTATCTCTTGGCACGGAGGATTTCCGAGAACCGACGCGACAGACTCAATAATTTACACACGTCCAGTGAAAATTGCGAACGGTGAAAAATACGAAAAAAGCGGACGAAATTTTCGCCCTAAAGGCCCAAAACTCGGCAAAAATAGTCGACTTTGAATATTGATGACTCTCATACATTCGATATTAGACGAAATATTCTGAATTTAATTCCGACTGAAAAATACGAATTTCTGAGAGTCATCAATATTCGAAGTCGACTATTTTTGCCGAGTTTTGGTCCTTTAGAGCGAAAATTTCGTCCGTTTTTTCGTATTTTTGACCGTTCGCAATTTTTACTGCACGTGTGTAAATTGTTGAGTCTGTCGGTTCTTGGAAATCCTCCGTGCCAAGAGAGAGATCGGGAGAACAACGGACACTGCAAAGGGTTGGAGTAGCCAGCGTAGCCACACTGTTGCTAAATAGTGCGTTACTACCTGAATTCTCACCCGCCTTCTTATCTTGAACAGAGTATAAAAAAGTCTAAAACTCACTCCTCGCAGAGCAAACTTAATTTGAAGTTTTTGGTGGCCACCCTTGCATGTAAGCACCATCCTCGGATTCGCAACCCCAAACAAACAGCCACCATATTGCTTGTTGACAATCGCCGTAATTCACTTATATCGGTTTATCACCGCTAAGATCTGGCTGATTGAAAAGAACATTGCGTTGCTATACTTTACGTCGCGTCGTGTTTGTGTTGAGTGAACATCATACGACAGTTCAGTCTCAGATTCGCGATTGTTAACAAGCGAGATGGCGGCTGTTTGTTTGGGGGAGCGAATCCGAGGATGGTGCAATGGTGCATACATGCAAGGGTGGCCACCAGAAACTTCAAATGGGTCTGTTGCAAACTTTTGCTACACCGATCAAGAGAGTTTCGTCGTATGTAAAACTGCCCGAAAAGTCCATTGGTGGCATCAAAAAGTCATGAAATGCGATATTAAACTCACAAGAGACGTTTAATGAAATCCAAGATGGCGGTAACATATCGAGCAATCTGGAAGCGTGCACCTTTAACACCCAAGGATTGCCAACGTTGACAACCTCATAGCTTCAGAGGTTATGTTTTTATTTACGTTGTGATTGGGTGTGATCGATATTGTGAGGTTGGCTATCCTTGGATGTTCGTGGTGCATGCATACAGGTTGCTCAATATTTTACCGCCATCTTGGATTTCATTAAACGTCTCTCGTGAGTTTTATACTGCATTTTATGACTTTCTGATGCGACCAATGGACTTTTCACGCGATTTCACATGAGATTGAACACTCTATAGTGCTGTAGCAAAAGTTTGCAACAGACCCATTAAGTTTTCTCTGCGAGGAGTAAGTTTTAAACTTTTTTGATGGTCTCATCGTTATTTTCGCAGCATTTTACACTAGAATAATAATTATTGATGGTCCATTTGCAAGTAGCAAAATCCTTGCAAGAGCTCCATGAATCAGTAGCGGCCCGAGAGATTTGGCAACCATGCATTTTTCCCGCTTAAACTTAGGTAAAAAATCGATTCAAGCGGAGGCTGGCAGCCTCCTCGAGTTTCGATTGTTTTCCATGTATTTAAATGGGATAAAAACACTGTTGCCAAATCGCACGAGCCGCCACTGCCATGAATCATGTCAAGTAAAGTCACGTTATTTGTTTTATAGTGTCTCTAAAAATACTGCCGCTCCATCAAGAAGTGGCCAATAAGAGACGACTTTTCTTTGACACCAGTGTCACCAGGTGTCACACGGTACCACTAACCCTCGAGTAGTCGCGCTCGCATTTGTGACACGAAACGTCGCGTGGATTACATACGTCATCTACTTTTAAAAATGGCTATAAGTCTGCCAAAGCCTAAAAATGCATGTATGTATACTCAATCGATAGGGAATGCCCTCCTCAGTAAAATGAATGACAGAAATTTCAAAAATTCCGACCAAATTTTTTTTGCAAATGGCGAAAAACTAAAAAATGGGAAATTCAGATTTTGCCACTTTTGATAATAAATACCAATATTTTAGGCTAAACATTTTTAATGACGATCTCAAAGAAATATACTTTTTTTTTGTTTCTCTCGTAGGATGTATATTCAAGTTCAAATTTCAGAATTTTTGAAACTTGAAAAACACGCGTCTTGAAAGCGTCGCGGGGATGACAATCGTCATCCAGCCACTTTGACGTTTAGTAACTTCCAGGTTTTGAAAGAAAAGAAAAAAAAAACCTTCGGAACCCTCTTGTCCCATCCAAGAATGGCAGCTACTGAAAATCTCAGCTTTGAAAATTTAAAATTCGCGAAAATACACGCTAAAACAAGTAAAGTAGCTAAATGACGTGTGTCATCCACGCGACCACTCGAGGAACTCTGGTCTCTGTGTGTTTACTCTGTAAATCTTCCTTGTCAGCATAGAGAGAGTGGCGACATTGACATGGGAGTCCCTCATCATTAGTCTCGTGGTTAATAAAAAACGGGTTACGGTGGCGTATATGTATAATCTCGCCCAACGAAGTTACGATTTGAAATTGGTTTTAGCCAAAAAGTTCAAGCGTTTGAGAGCTGTTATCTGGACACAGAAATCGACACAGCTGTTTCTTTTGGAGGGATTTGCACGATAAAGAAATTGACACATAATGGAAACAAGGTGAATTTTCTCACCTGGATAGTCGCATTGGAATTCTGTATCACGATAGCCGCACTCTAAAACACTTGCATTTTCATTTTAAACTGATATCCACTTTGATTTAACCCTTCGCTGCATGGGGTTCCTCTCAAGGAACACATTGCTTAAACGCTTATATAAAATACAGGTTTTGAGATATGACTTCGGCACATGGTGTGTCAACGCGGGAGAAGATATGTTTTGAGTTCACACACAAAAAAAAAAAAAAAAAAAAAAAAAAAAAAGGCTAAAGGAAAGCATCATGCAGTGAAGGGTTTGTGATCGATCATGTCAGGGGGAAAATTTGCCCCCGTATCCAAATTTACCACATTTTGATTATTTTTATGAAGTTTCCGGCATTGGCTTTTTGAAAGATCCAATTAAAGTAAAAATAATTTTTTTTTTTGAAAATTAAAAAAAAAAAGAAAAAAATAATTCCCGCCATTTCTTACGGTGTAACATCACTTGTAAAAAACGAGTAAAAAATAGAAAAATGAGAATTTTGACCGAAAAACCATCAAATTATTTTTTTCACTACTTTTCCCATAAAACCACCTAGTAAATTGAAAAATCCACAATGACCAACAGATCGTTGCGTACTTTTGCTACATCAATATAACTCATTGATTCTAACGTAAAATTCTAACAACGAAACGAAAACGAAATAACGATGCGCACATTAAAAACTTTCAAAATCCACTCATTAACTCAGAGAATACCTTCCATTTCAAACAAACCGCGCTACACTAGACACTATATCACCGACTTATAACTACGTAGATGGAACCATCTCGTTAATGTAAACATGAACAGAACTTACAAACATTGGAATGTTTTGTTTAGATGCGTACACTTCTTATATTATTTTGTAATCTGATGAACCGAAAAGACCAGACATCAAATGCAGCCAATAGTTCAGGTATTTAGAAGGGAATTCCACCATTTCGTAGTTACGATGTTGTTTACTTATGCACGGTGGTTCCGTCTATGTAGTAGTATACCGGTGCAAATAGTATCTAGTGTAGCGCGGGCTGTTTGAAATTGAAGTGATTTCCTGAGTTGATGATTGGATTTTGAACGTTTTTAATGTGCGCATCGTAATTTTCGCCGAATTTTACCTAAGAACCAAGGTTCTATATTGTTGTAGCAAAAGTATGCAACAGACCCATTGCTCGAGAAAAAAAAAAAAAAAAATCATGCAGTGAAGGGTTAAGGTTAAAAGAAAGAGAGTCAAACAAACCAGAATCAGATCGTCCATGATACCACACTTTTGGAAATTATGTATCAGCCCCTCCATTGGTATAACACGTTTATCTCTCCCCGAGGGTGCCACCGATCGGGCCATAGGGGGGGGGGGGCAAAAATTGCTAATAAACAGAATAATTCATACAGCTCAGAGAGGAAACATTCAACATCCAATAACCACCCATATTTCCCATTTATCCTCATTCTCCCCTCTCCCTCTCCTCAAAAATTCAGAGACCGCACGCGAATCACGCATTAGGCAACCCGCTCAACACAACAATCCCCCTCGCGCTTAATTCCCCGAGTCGGAATGCCGCACGCTCGGATTAAAGTTTTCCCTTGTTTTCTCTCTCTCTCTCTCTCTCTCTCTCTCTCTCTCTCTCTCTCTCTCTCTCTCTCTCTCTCTCTCTCTCTCTCTCTTCCCCCACCCTTTGATTTATTAGACCTATTCCCAAAGATTATTGCCTACCTGTTGTGAGCGCGCATCGTCTCGAGTCGTTGAGCCGCCGCCACCGCTTTGATATCGTTGAGTGTTGAGCCACCATTTAACCGCAAGTATCAACGAAAATCGCACCGAAAAACAACAAATGATGTATCAGGCGCCGGATGAACCTTTCATCAAAACATGAGATGCGCTCTTTCGGAAGAATTGGTGTTAGTTTTTAATGCAGATTTTGTGGGAAGAGCGCACCTCGTGTTTAACGAGCACTTCTTCCACTCTCCTGATGGTTTATCCCTCTTCCCGTTATCCCTTCCGATGAGTCTCCCCCTCCCCTCTCGTCAGGACCCTCCACGGCTCACTTTACGTGCCCCATAAATTATAGGGTTACCTTACAAGTTTCTCGCAGCGGGAAAATATTGGGGGTAAGAAAGGGGGGGTGGAAAACTTCGCGGCTTGGTGGCGCAGCGCCTTCAATTCGTCACGCGACAACAAGTTTTCACCGGGGGATTAATTAGTTTCTTCGCGCCCCCCTATGCCTCTGTTTGCTTATTGTCGTCTGCGTTTACAGACTTTGTTTTTATAAACTTTCTTACAAAATAGGGTGTAAAAGCTGCAGGGATATGCCATTTTATGGACCGTTTAGGGAATGGGGCTGTTGCTCACTTTTGCTATGCAAGCGATTTAAAAGGGTTCTCATACAGATGCACAAACCTGCAAAAATAACGCGATGATAGCACTGAAAACACACGAAATTCACCCCTGGCGTTAAAATATGAATCTTTTTAACAAAATCAAAACGACCGGACTTTCCTTGCAGGCGATAAGTTGAATAATATTCGTTAACTTTTTCGTATTTTCGAAGCACAGGTTTTTTCCTCGATTTATGTTTCCCAACTGCGCACTGTGTATTTTGATATACGTGTGTCGATTTGGAACAAACGCGGTGGCCCCAATTGGCAACATCTGCCGTCGTCCGGCACAAAAGTCGACGTCTACGTCCTCCGCTTTATCCCTCCGTCTTTATAGGAGTTTGTTTTCGATAGTTTCAGCAGTCTCGGAATTTACGAGTTAGCAATGGTCAGTCTAGGAATTTACACCTCCCCCGAGCAGTGGCGTCGCGTGCCAACTGGCAACGTTGTAAGTTGACCATTTAAAACCATATAAAATATCGATTCGAGGGAGTGCACTGTGCACCTCCAACAGTTCGACCCTTTATATGGATTTTAATGGCCAAATTGCAAAGTTGCCAGATGGCACGCGACGCCACTGCCCCCGAGTGTGATTTGTTTTGAGACTCAATTATTTCTGTAAATTCTTTTATTCTAATGGCATTTCAGAATGAACATTTCGCGGATCAATGTCCTATATTTTTTTTTTCCGCGCGCGAATCAAGATGTAAACATCCTACATCCCAACATGGCGGACGCGAAATGAATTTGCTTCAAAATCCGACAGAGTTTCCGTTCTGGTTGTATTATTCTGTGCTAACACTGCTAAAGAGGGGAAGAAAAGCTTCTTTTGTTTTCAATTTGTTGTAGATTTATTACTCTTTTCAAAGATTAATCTGTCCCTCTATAAAAAATAGCGTTCCCGAGAAATTCACGCTAAAATCAACATTTTTGGAAAATATAAAAAAAAAAAAAAAAAGAATTATGTACGCCTGATTTCTGGATGAAAAAACTGGGTAAAACAATGAGAGTACCTTTCTGACCCCTGCATTTAAAATTCCTGTAAATGTGAAAGGAGCACACTCGTGGTTCTATATATACTCTTCTTCCGGAAACGAAGAGGTTTCAGCTCTAATTTTTACACTACTGTGCGTCGAGGTACTTCCGCGCTCCATATTTTTCAGTTTTAATTGGACGTTAATAACTCGTTGCGCGAAAGGAGGACTGAAATCGAGCAGTCGGAGTGTCGCACACCATTGTCAGATTTATCGAAACGTCTACCCTATTTTCTTTGACACTTGTTACTAGGAGATAACCTAAAAATAACATCCGACAAAAAACTAACTTTCGTGGAACGAAAATACCCCTTATACCAACGAGCTATAGCAATGCAGAGGATATGTATTATCGCTTGTGTAAGTGTAAAATGACAATATTTTTGAAACAAACGAAAACAGAAACAAAACAAAAATATTTTAGAAAAGAAATTGAAGAAAAACAATTAAAAAAT
>VMOF01000369.1:55920813-56001004 GCA_011764245.1 Trialeurodes vaporariorum
AGATCGATTGTTTTACATAGGTTTAACCCTACACTGCATAGTGTATCACTGGTGATACATGATGTAAAAAGCCCTTTATCAGACATTGTAATGTATATTTTGACTCATTTCAAATTGTATCACCAGTGTCACATAATAAGAAAACATAAAAACGGGCCCAAACATTTTCCAAAATACTACCAGCACTCATTATAATGAACATACTAATGGAAACTATGGTGGGGTGGAAAATTTGACCCCGTTTCCAATTCAACCAAAATTTCATTATTTTTACTAAGCTTTTGGCATTTGCTTTTTGAAAAATCCAATCAAAGTAAAAAAAAAAATATTTTTTAAGTGAAAATTTTGAATTTTTTTCCTTTTCCCGCAGTTTTTTATGGTGTTATAACGACACTTGTAAAAAACGAGTAAAAAATGGAAAAATGAGAATTGACACCAAAAAACTGCCCAATTATTTTTTTTTGCTATTTTTCCCATATATTTGACTACCCAGTGAATTGAAAAATCCATTTTTGGTTGGAAAAAAAAACCATGCAGTGAAGGGTTAAATTAAGAAAATACGTTGTTGCCAGATTGCACGCGCCGCCACTGGAGTCACGCTGGTTCAATTTAGACAAGAATATTTGTCTTATTTTAAAGAACGCGATATTAAATTTCAGTTCAGATTTTTTTTTTTTTTTTTTATTTTCCTTATTGCCCAAAAAATTCATTCCGGAGCAATCTATATAGGCTTTCCTCATTCCTTTTGAAGGTCGGTTCTTCAGATTTCACCTCTGATATTAATATTTTTCTCTCCCCCCCCCCCCGGCACGACGTGACGCGCGGCCGTTTTATCAAAAAATTGGCGCAACGATCGAATCTATTACACTCTAAAAAGAGAGCATTTTACGAGGTTCCATGCCCTCCTTGTCTTATGTGTGAGTGAATGTGAGTGTGTGGGAGTGAGAGTGTGAGTGAAGCGTGTTAGCATGGTCTGTATAGTGAATACTGAATATACGCGGCGAGCCTCCAAAAATGAAGGTTGAGAAATATTGATTTTTATGAAATACCGATTTGCAATTACTCCCGAATATTTCATCGCGAGCGCTGACAATGAGTATGGAGCAGCCGCCGGCCGCAACGTTGCCTTCTTTCTCACACTCACTGGTAACTTTGAAACCGACCAAATAATCGATACTTATGTACAAGTTCAAATGGGAGGTAATTTCTCCTTGGGCAAATCGGTCAAACCAAATGATCGATACTTTAGCATACGTCCAAAAGGAAGATAATCGAGCATTTAAATATTCAATTTAGCATACTGATCAATTGATACTTTTGCATACATTCAAATGGGAGATAAAATTCCATCGTTATTTTAGGAGATATTTAGAGCAGAATCGACAATTGAATCGCTTATAGCAAAAGTGTGCAACAGCCCCATTGGAGATGAACAAAGTTATAATCGATTGTGCACGACATTCCTGCAATCCATCCCATCAGTATCATTTCCCCTCTCTCTTTCATATGCATTAAATCTTTTATAAATTTATAATTTTATATTTTTATATTTTTATATTTTCATATTTTTATATTTTGTCTGTTTTTTCTGTTTCCGTTTATATCTTCTGTTTTTTATTTACTAGTAATGTGACTATTGATCGTACGATCCAATATATATGTTGTACATATACTTAAGAAAAATTTGTATAGTGCTTGTTGCATTGAACTTATTATTGTGACCCGTTTGTTCTATTATAACTAAAACACTCAATAAAATAAAAAAAAATAAAAAAAATAAATAAAAAAAAAAATAAAAAAAAAATAAAAAAATAAAAAAAAATAAAAAAAATAAAAAAAAATAAAAAATAAAAAAAATAAAAAATGAAAAAAATAAAAAAAATAAATAAAAAAATAAACAAAAAACAAAAAAATTGTTCACGAGACTACTCACCGCTTTATATTTTCACTTGTTATAATATTATATAGTGACAACTTGACAACGTGGCCAGGCAGACCAAGAGGCGAACTCATTTCGGCATGACGCGACAGATTTGCGTGGCGCGTACCGTACGTGAGACGAGACGGGTGACGTGTAAATACGGGTGAGGGTTAGGGGAAGGAGGAGGAAGAAGGAGTCCAGGCTGGGGGGGGGTGTCCGGGCGGGGAGGGGGGGCATGAGGGGCTTAATCGTGAGGGCTATCGAGCTACCTCGCGGTGAATTCCGCGACTATCGAAACGGAAAAACGGGCGAATGAAACGGGTATTTTTCATGATTAAACAAATTTTGGAAATAAAGTCTGTCCATCCATCTTTCGTCGGATTGTTTCCGCCCGTTCGGCGTTCACGTTCGTCTTGGAAAATTCGGCCAAAGGATTTCCACGGTTCCTATACCCCCCCCCCCCCCCCGGCAGGTAAGTGTGATTTAGGTACGCTCATATTTTGCCCTCGTTACCTGCGGAGAGATCTTGGTTCGCAGATTGAAAGATGCCGATTGACTTGTCATGTCACTCTTCAGCTGTATCGACAGTTGACCCATTTTTCAAACTTTCCGCCAAGAGCTTTCCACATGTTCCCGCCACGAAACTGATGATTACACGGTGGATTAGGTCAAAGATTACTTATATTTGTACATACAGATATGGCATTAGCCATCTCGCCCGTGTTAAGTGAAAAATGGATAAAACGCCGGCCGTGATACAACCGGGAATACAGAGGGGATCATAAAGATTACAGAATTCTGGTTCGAGAAGATTACGTTTCCCACTTTTCCTGTGTTTGTTTGCGGAACTAGAACAAACACGGAACGTGAACAGTGGAACGTGGAACATGGAACAGTTTCGTAACAGACAAACATGGAAAATGTAATCTTTTCTCTGTAATCTTTATGATCCCCTCTGTATGCCCGGTTGTATCACGGCCGGAGTCAGCTTAACAAAATTCGGGCTTATGCCATATCTGCATGTATAAGTAATCTTTGGATTAGTTCTAACAGAGGACACAACGTTGCGCTGCTCGAACAGTCGACAGTTTTTGGCTACATTGAATTCACGCAAAAAGTACACATCATTTGAGGAACGTAGTGTAGCAACATCTGCGCGAGTATACTTCGAGATAAATCCTGAAAGTTTCGAGCTGAAGCACTGCCAAACCTGCAGAATATTCCCTATCCGGCAATCTCGGATTGCGTGATCGGTGTGGCAAAATCGAAAATTTTGCGGCAAATTGATGCAAAGATGTGCTAATTTGTAGGTAAAATTCTTTTGAGGGCTAATTTGGAGGTAAAATTTCATCGAGCATGCTGATTTTGAGGCAAAATGTCATCGAGCCAGTGGCGGCTCGTGCAATCTGGCAACCGTGCACTTTTGCCACTTAAACGTATGCAAAAAGATCGATACTAGGTGAGGCGCTACGCCTCACCAAGTAATCGATTATTTTACACAGTTTTAAATGGAGGAAATCCATTGTTGCCACATTGCACGAGCCGCCGCTGCATCGAGCGCGCTGCTCTTACTCCGTATGGGGAATTGGGTACGGACCTGTATGGGCCATTTTTACCAGAGTATATGGATTAAAAATATAGGGCACTTTGAGTTCACCCCCATCCCCCCCTCATTAGTCAAGTTATCATGCTCTATTCAGCATAGCCGTAGCCAGGATATTGTCTTTCTCTCTCTTTGTCCATTTGACTGCATGTGTTAGAAAAGAATAGAAACAGGGGCTGAAGTCACGTGACAGCCCCTATAATCTATATCCACCCTTTTCTAACACATGCGTTCAAATGGGCTAAGAGAAAGAGAGACAATATCCTGCATACGGCTATGCTATTCAGATAGACATATTATGCGTATTTGTTTGTCCAAAGCCAACAGTCGCATACTACCGGCCAAAACAAAATGATTCGCCGAATCACAGAAATTGGTAAAATAAAAAACAGTGCTGCCAAATTTGATTTAAAATATACACATGTTACGTTAGGTCTTATAGGATTTTTTTTTTATATTTTTCATCAAATCCGACAGCCGTAATATAAATAAATAATAATAATAATAATAAAAAAAAAAAAAAAAAAAAAAAAAAAAAAAAAAAAAAAAAATCCTGCCAAATTTGATTTAAAATATAAACATTTTACGTTAGGTCTTATAGGATTTTTTTTTTATATTTTTCATCAAATCTGGCAGCCGTAATATATATAAATAAATAAATAAATAAATAAATAAATAAATAAATAAATAAATAAATAAATATAAAAAATAAAAAAAAACCATGAGGAAAATTTTCGGTGAATTTTCGCAAGAAGAAAAAGTAGCGGGGAAGGTATAATAAAGAAGAAGAAGAAGGAGAAGGAGAAGGAGGAAAAAGAAGAAGAAATCACTTGCGTCATCTAATATTAATGTAAAAAATAATAATAATAACGTTGTTAGCATTCATAATTTTCCACGCTTCCGAGATTGTGCGTCGGGGATCGATTGACCGTTGGCCGCCGTTCGGTTAACCGTGTCATTGTTACTTCGTCCGCGATAAATATCACGTTTCTGATCTCTAGGTAACGATATACGATATACCTATATACGCCAGATTATTATTATTATTTTTAAGTTTTCATTATTGGACCACGGCTCATTTTTTGAAGGCCCCGGGCTAAGCCAAGGTTGGACGGTAGGAGGAGGAGGGGGGGCAATATGAGGGATGCATGTAAGTAGGTAGAAGTCTCGATAATCCACGCACTCGCACAACATTTCAGTCTAGACTTGATTTCTATGATGATACCCCCTTAGCACGTTTTATAGTCAATGCGGTCTTTTGAATCAGAGTCCCAAGCGCTGCGTTCATTTTGGCATCGTTTCATGTCCAATGTCCATTAAGACTCAAGGAAAATCTCGACATTTGAGGGTATTCGCCGAACATCCGACGATTCGATCTTTTTCACAGGTTAAAACGGACGAACTGCAAAGTTGTCGAGCCTGATCCATAAATAGTGGACACACACACCATCCTACGTAAGGCAAATCGGATACACGGAGAAAAATATCTGATTGAAATTACGGAGCGAATTAAGAAATTGGGATAAACAGAAATTCCTTTTAAAATAATAAGAGTTCTTATTGATTCAACGAGAATTATCATTGGTCTAATTGAACGTTCTAATGATTCAGAAAAATCACAAGAAAGAATCGTTGGATCAATAAGAATTCTTATTATTTTAAAAGGAATTTCCTTTTACCCTATTATTAATGATACGTTCCGCAATTTCAACCAGAAATTTTTCTCCGTGCATTCGTCTCTCAAAAAGAAGAAAAAAATGAGAAAGGAAAAAAAAAAGATTTTTCTTCCATACAGCTATTGTTAGATGTATCAGTAAATGGGGGGGGGCTGTAGACCCATCAGTCACCCCCCCCCCATCCGACTAAGGCAATGCAGCGAAGGAATACGGATTTTTATTTTTGAATTTTGAAAATCATTCTTTGAAGATTCTTAAAGCTATATTTAAGTTACTATAGAGTCAGCAAGATCTGCGACCAAATTTAATAGAATCGCGGACAGTCCTCCGAAAGACGCTGAATAGTGCGTATCCTTACGTGTAGTTGCGTATCCTTACATGTAGTTGCGTATCCTTACCCTTACGTGTAGTTGCGTATCCTTACCCTTACGTGTAGTTGCGTATCCTTACGTGTAGTTGCGTATCCTTACGTGTAGTTGCGTATCCTTACGTGTAGTTGCGTATCCTTACGTGTAGTTGCGTATCCTTACGTGTAGTTGCGTATCCTTACGTGTAGTTGCGTATCCTTACGTGTAGTTGCGTGTGGTTTTAACTCACCGCAAGTGCTCACCGATCATCTTGCGTGCCGGGACCCTGAGGACTTCACATTATAGTGTTGGTCCCTGATCTGATTCTAACTTTTAACAACATCAGACAGAGTATGTATACTACGGAGGAGGTCAGGTAAAGTTACTGACAAGAGTGACAAGGCAAGGAGATAGACGAGAAACAGACAGACGCAGCAGACGTAAGGATAAGAAGCAAGATGGTATTTGGCGGAAAATCTTATCTGGATTTTGCGTGACTGTTGGACGGTGGCTGACAAGTGACAGCCAGCTACAAATGGCAGCGCGCGGGACGAGTCGATGTAAACGTTGTCAGATTGCAAATTTAAATCAAAGCAAATCTTTAGCACGCAAGTTTTCAGAAGACCTATACCGTTTGGAAAATCTTGAGGGGTGAAGGAGGTCCTATGTTAAACAATGTTAAAATATGCTTCACTTCTGGTGCACTTTTCTCAGGAACTATATGACCTACAAGCAGAGTTGGGCAAAAAATTATTCGGAAATTATTCGGTGTGTCCGGCAACGCCGAGTCAATCGAATTATTCGACGAATAATTCTACAATTGACCTATACCTTCCGTGTGTTTCCCTTTCCTCAACTCAGGTAGCAAACCCAGTTGTCAGTGTTGCCGGAGTCATTTCATTATTTCTGATTATTCGGTTGCCCAACTCTGCCTACAAGGCTGCAATTTTGCATCAAGTTGTGTCTGAGTGTTGACTATAAGTGGAACTAGGATTTTAAAAATTCACTGAAAACTTTTTTTTTTTTTTTTTAAAGTTGAAAGTTTGGTTAATTTTTTCACTTTTTTTTGAGCTTTGAATGTCTATAAAAAAACCAGAATATCCTAGTTCCACTTATAGAGCTTTTTCTGAGGAAACTTTAAAAAAAAAAAAAAAAAGTTCATGAAAATAGCATTACTAGTTCCTGAAAAAAATGCACCAAAAGGTAAAAAAAAACCAGGTTTTTCAGTATCGCAAAAAGAAAAAACTAAAAATCAGCTGACCTGATAAGGACTCTTTAACTTCAAAAATTCATAAAAAATTGATTTTTTTTTCTAAACTATTCAGTGTATCATATCATTTTAAAGCTGAGAACGTCCTCTTTCAAATAAGATTATAAACAAAACAAAATTCATTTGGGACCTCCTTCTCCCCTTAAGCGAAACAAACAAACTGCCGAACAAAAAAACAAGACACACACGCAAACACACAAACAAACAAACAAACACACATATATTTTTATATTTCAACAACACCGTTCCAGGCGCGTTTTCTCCAAGAAAGCCGTATAGTCAGGATCTTGTCTTTCTCTCTCTTTGCTCGTTGGACTGCATGTGTTAGAAAAAGATAGCAATAGGATCTGAAATCACTTGACAGCCCCTAAATCCACCATTTCAAGGGCGGACCCAGCAATATATGGCAACCATGTATTCTTCCAGTTTGAACGTATGAGGAAGAATCGATTCTCGAGGGGGCCATGGCCCCTTGACTAATCGATTGTTTCTCACGCATTCAAATGGGAAGAATACACAGTTGCCAGATCGCTGGATCCGCCCATGCGCCATTTTCCAACATGTGAGTTTAAATGAGCTAAGAGAGAGAAAGACAATATCCTGCCTACGGCTACGTCGTCAGAGAGGAACAAGACTCAAGATTAAAACACTGGAATTCGAGATCAAAAGAAATGTACACGGAAAAAAAACTACGGTGAAAATAACCATACGGATACCTGATTTTGGCACCTGCTAAATGTTATGGTAATGTTAACCAGAAGTATACTAAGTTTTGACTAGGTACTAGGTGATGTTACCTGATTGCATGTCGAATTTACTCAAACTATCGGTAAATGTACCATACTTCTGGTCAAGTTTACCATAACATCTAGCAGGTGCCAAAATCAGGTATCCGTATGGTTATTTTCACTAATCTTTTTTTCCGTGTAATTTCACAGCTGACACTCTTAGATCACAGGTTTTCAGGTGATTCTTCAGAGTTAGTGCCGATTCCTGCCACCAGAGCGCTACCGTTCGATCGATGTCAAATTACATCAGGCCGAAGGTAATTTATAATTTTTTTTTTTTTTTTTTTTTTTTTTTTAAAAAAAAGGAAGTGTTAGTTACTTGATACATCCATCTGTAGAACATCTCTCCAAAATGTCTTGTCAATAACTTCAAAAATAAAGCTAAAAGTACCAAAGAATGGAATATCGCGAAAAGATTCTTGTATCGAAATGCGATATTTCATTTTTTGGTCCCTAGTTTCGGCCTTATTTTCGGAAGTCAATAGCGAGACATTTTGCAGAGACGTTCTTCAGATGATTATCTCGTGACTGACTCTCCCTTTTTTTTCTTAAATATATACTTAAATTATTTTCGGCCTGTGATTTGACATCAATCGAACAATGGCACTCTAGTGGTAGAAATCGGCACTAAACACTGAAGAATCTCCTTGACAGTTCCAATTCAATAACATATCAATAGGTACTAAAACTTTTGACAGCTCACAACTTGAACTTTTCACGACTAGAAAAATCATGTAATTCAGTCTACTGTGCGGAGACGGGAGATGCTCAAGGTTGGGAAAATTCGAGTTTGACCATCTCACGTCATATCAGAATCAGAATGAGCATCGCTGCGGCCGGCACAAGTTAATTGATTCCTCTCGACCTCAACTCTGGGAAAAATCAAAGTCTATATCAATGTTGCCAGATTTTACGATCAAAACCGTAAATATTTTACACTGATTATAAGAATGTACGGCCAGAAGCCGTGCATCCGGCAACAGTAGCGGCCCGTGAGATTTGGCAACCATGCATTTTTCCCACTTAAACTTAGGTAAAAAATCGATTCAAGCGGAGGCTGGCAGCCTCCTCGAGTTTCGATTGTTTTCCATGCATTTAAGTGGGATAAAACCACTGTTGCCAAATCGCACAAGCCGCCACTGTCCGGCAACACTGAAATCAATCCGCACTCAACGTGCAGTAAGTACAGTAGGCGAACTTAAAGACTCAGTTTTACTACATTGCTCATTTTTCAATTTTCCTCCACCCTACACTATCAAGATGTTACTAACCCTTTAACTATACCAAGTTCATCAGATCAGGGGCGTCATTTTAACTTTCTTTATAGTCACCCTGTATATTAGACACAGATACACTAAAATGTATAGTGAATAGGGTACATTTGCACCTTCCCCACAGTCATAGGCGGCGCGTATAAGGGGCTATTGAGGCTATAGCCCCCCCCCCCCCACTTTTTTGGAAACGAGGGGCTAAAACAATTTTTGAACGAGAAAAAAAGGGAAAAAAAGGAAAAAGGAAAAAGAAAGAAAAAGAGAAAAAGAAGAAAAAAGTTATTTATCCCCCCCCCCCCCGCCTGCGTCAAACGTTATTGTGAAAAAGGTGAAGAAAGAAAGAAAAGAAAAAAAAAGAGAAGAAAAAAAAAAAGCTGTTGATTTTTAGCTCCCCCCCCCACTTTTTGACCCCACGCGCCGCCCATGCCCACAGTTCCCTAAAATAATGAAGCTATATCAGATTTCCACTTTCAAGTAATGGACTTTACAGTCATACAGTGAAAAAAATGCTTATATTAAGGTATCTTTGGACGAATGTACCTAGTACGGCCATAAATACCAGAGCTGCCGTTTTGCGTATAATCAATGTTATTTTTCAATCCACCGATGATTCCACCGGTTGAGAAAGAATTACACAGTTCAGCTCAGTGTATGACTGTAATGCACGAAAATACTCTGATCTGTATAACCTTTCCTTAATCGGTGGAAACTCCGTTCATTAATTAAAATATCCGCAAGTTTTTTAAAGTCATTGACGACTCCACCGGTTGAGAAAAGATTACAGATGCGAGTATTTTAGTTCATCACAGTAATACACTGAACTGAACTGTGTAATCTTTTCTCAACCGGTGGAATCATCGGTGGATTGAAAAATAGCATTGATTATACGCAAAACGGCAGCCCTGATAAATACCTACTGTTACGCGCTCACCTAGCGAAAAATTGGTTGGAAATAAGCCCATATACCACTATATATTCTAAAATTGTATAAAAAGAGCTTTCAAACGCGCTAAAGTTTTTGAAAATCGGTTTACTTTGACGCTCATACTGGTCAATTAAACACTGAAAAATTGGACGCACATAAAAGGAAAAAAATACTAAAAATAAGTTATGGTTTTCATGATTCTTTGATGATAAAAAAAAAAAAAAAAAAAAAAAAAAAAAAAAAAAATCCGTGTTGAAGTGTATTATGATGCTGTTATTAGTACAGTGTTTAGTACATTAAAATTGGAAAAGCATATTGAAAACTTGATACCATCATTCAAAATGACCTCTTCCTTTGTTGAATGCAAAGTTTGACTGGCTAGAGATGAATGTTCCCGACTTCATCAAAGCTTCTGACTGGCCCTCCGGAGGTCCAGACCGTTGGACTATCGCGTATGGGATGGTTTGGAAACCGCAGTATGCCACGGCGCCCGAACGCGGAATCTTTTTTTTTTTTATATATATATATAAAAAGAGTCTCGTCCAAGCGGCAGAGGAAATCCCTCTTCAAGACATCTGAGACCCATGATGGATGATTTTCCACGGCTTTTGAAACTTTGCATTCAACACGGAGGAGGTCATTTTGAATGATGGCATCAAATTTTCATTATACTTTTCTAATTTTAATGTGCCACAGTACTAATAAAGCATCATAATACACTTCAACACTGGTTAATTTTTTTTTATCAAAGAATCGTGAAAAACCATAACTTATATTTAGTAATTTTTTTCCTTTCATATGTGCGTCCAAAGGCGCATTTATTTTTCAGTGTTTAATTGACCAGTATGAGCGTCCAAGTAAACCGATCTTCAAAAACTTTAACTCGTTTGAAAGGTCTTTTTATACAGTTTTAGAATATATAGTGGTAAATGGGCTTATTTCCAACCAATTTTTCGCTAGGTGCATTTGAGCGCGTAACAGTATTTATGGCCGTACTAGGTATACATATTTGGGTACAGTTCTTTTCACTTTCAAACAGACTAAAATACAGGGTTACACTGCGGTTTTCCTCCATCAAAAGGACATGTTTTGAAACTATTTAACCGTTTTGGTGAGTAGGCCTATGACCCCCCCCCCTCCACTTACAAACCACGGAATCCAATTATAGAGTTGACAATATATAAACTTTGCAAATGTTCTGCATTTAGCATAATGAATATTTTCCAGCTTTTTTTTCCGTCTTTTTTAATGGTTTTATGTGCTCTCAGTTATCCTCTTCAGCCGGCTTTCCCGATGGCCCGTTTGGAACCTCTGTTTCAGAATCGTTGCAATGGAGGATAAGTTAACCTACACAAAACGTCAATCATATTTGCAGAGTTTTCCTTATTTCTTTTTTCTTTAATTTTTTTAATTATTTTAATTTTTTTTTTATTATTATTATTTTTTTATTTATTTTTTAACTTGCAGACTGTTTTTCCTCAATCTGGTAACATTTTAGAGGGAACTAAAAAAAACTACCAAACTACACATAACCTCGTAAATTGACTGACCTACTCAGAAGTTAGTAATTACTCGGCTATCATGATATTTGCTGGTTTCCTTGTTTTATTTTTCAATGTTTCAAGTTTTCAATTAATTTAAAAAAAAAAAAAAAAAAAAAAAAAAAAAAAAAAAAAAAAAAACTCGCACAGAAAAAACAGGAAAACTACAGTGAAAACCGCTCAGCAGCGCTGACAAAACCTTTGTTCAGTGGCGTAACTTTGAAACTCGGTCCCCACCCGCAGATTGAACTGGAGGGCCCCCCCCCCCCCATTTTCCTACAATAGAATCTGCATACTCTGAAATAACTCATTGACCTCAAAGCCCTCCCCCCCCATTCTAACTCTTAACAACTGCCAGCACGAGCCCCAACATTTTTAGGGCTCTGAGCTTTCAAAATAATGATAGAAAGATCGAAAGATCCCCTACAGTTGCTTCCGGGCTTCCACAAGTGAAAGGAGCCCTTTTAGCTATTCCTCGCCGAACCTCCGATCAAGAAGGGGCTCCTAAAGTCCTAGGATACAGAATTTTGAGGCTAATTTGCTTGGAAAGAAGGGCCTCACTTCAACTAATTGCGCCTGATTTCATAAAGATCCGCGTTTTTGAAGGAGAATATACTTACTTAACTTAAAAACATAACAGAAGGAACTTCTCCCCTCCTTTTTTATTCTTTCTGTTTTTCTTTCCCCCGCCTTTTTTTTTCATTTTTCCCTTTTTTTGTTTTTTTGTTTTTGTGTTTTTATCTTCTCCCCACTCGTTCCGGGCCCTTCCGCACCGCGAAATGCCGCAGCAAATATAACTTTAGTAAAGCTAACCAAAGATTTTACACGCCTAACTGAAAAGATCTTCCTGGATGAACCAAAGACTTGGTTGGCTCCCAGTCTTTTGCTGGGTAAAAGGTTTTGTTTTTTTCAAAGTTTTTTTTTTTTTTTTTTTTCTGTGCAAATAGTTTTTCCTCTTTCTCCTAACATTTCAGAAGGATACAAGTACGACCTTACTCCAAAATAATCGATTTTTAACTTGCAGACTGTTTTCCCTCATTCTCGTAACATTTCAGACGGGTTCAAATACGATCTTTCAAAAGTGTGGACGACCAACTGAAAGAACGAGACACTCTAAATAATCGAAACTTTTGCGGTTGATCTTGAGAGAAAATCGATAATCGATGGATGTTCACGAGCCTTCACCTCAACTATATGTAGAGTCCCTATTTATAGAGAGTTATGACAAGAGGGTAGTCAATTTCTGATTGATCGGTGAGTTTTAGGCTCTACGGACGCCGCCATTGGATGCGATTTTGCACTTTTGTTTATATAATCGCAGTTTATTGTTTACCAACGGTATTTTACGGATAAAGAGTTAATTTTCAATGAATCTATTGACTTCAAACATGATACACCTCTAGTATGTCTGAAAATCCCAGAAGAATCTTTCAAAGCGTAAATAGATGTCGATCAAATCAGTGAAAGATCACATAGTTAGAAACTCAGCGGCACTGTCATCTTTGCAGTGGACTGAAACGCAACAACGGCTCTCAGAATGTAAACAAATGTGCAAAATCGCATCCAATGGGGGCGCCCATGGTTTCATTTGTCTTAACTCTCTACATAGACCCTAGTAAAAATGTTCCATGAACTCTGTTCCAATTTTCCATGTGGACATGGAAATCACTACGATTTCCGTGTAAATTCACCTAATTTACAACCTAATTGGAAATCAACCTAATTTACATGGAAATCAAGGCGATTTCCATGTCCACATAGGGAAAATTGGAACAGAGTTCATGGAACATTTTTACCAGGGGAGGGACTCTAACCTCAACATCAGCTCATCACAACCCTCCTCTCCGATGTGGTAGTGAACACATAAAATCTCGCAAATTGACTGACCTACTTAGTAGTCATCAGTAAGTGAGTACCTATACTCGTCCGCTATACGACGTAACTTCGCTAACCCCCCCCCCCCCCCCCCCCCCCCACCACCACCACAGATGAGTGTTTTTGTCCAAATGAGCCTGACGTGTCATTCCGGATCACGGTTCGGGGCGTTAGTCCTACAACGCCCCATCGGCCCCATCGCTGCCCGATGTCCATTATTCGTTCCATATGTACGATGGTCGTAAAGCTGGTAATTGGTGCATCAGATAAGGCTCAAACGGCGCTTACCTAAATACTTCTCTCTTGATCAAAATGCAATTAGCCTCCGCAACTTCATTGGCGGATCCAGGAATCTGCCTTCCTCTCTCACTCTCTTCTCTCATTATAATGTGTGTGTTAGAAAAGGACAGATTAGGGGCAGTCACGTGACTTTCGCCCCCCTCTTCTATCCTTTTCTAACCCCTCACTGCATAGTGTGACTCTGATGTCACATGATGTAAAAAGCCCTGCATCAGACATTATATAATAGTGATTAATTTTTTGCCTGCAGTAGAGGCTCACTGAATTCTCGCGGATTCAACAAAACAACAGTCAACACCATTCTGATGTCGCAAGGTGTTGAATGGTAAGCACCCTCCTCTTCACTATTCAGTCCATCCCCCATGTGTGTCACCCTTCAACACCCTGCGACATCAGAAAAATGTTGACTGTTGTTTTGTTGAACTCGATAGAATTCAGTGTGCCTCAAATTTTCCCGCTGCGTATTTCAGCGTAGTGCTTCGTCTCTAACTATCTCTAAGTAAACTAACTCGACAAATTGTTTGATTTGATGATGTAATAATCGCTAATTACTCTTGTCAGTTATTTTTCACACTTAATTATCCAATCATTGTTCACCATTTTTCACTTATTATTTATGATTTTTTTTTTTTTTTTCATGAAATGATGATGTCCGGAAAATCCTACATTTCCATCCACTGTGCAAAGTTTCAAAGTTGCAATCTACTTACATCCCTACAGGAAACAACTGCTGCATTGAAAATATTTGATGACAGGTAAAAAAAAAAAACAAAACAAAAATACAAGTAATTGCGCCCATGGGTCTGTTGCACACTTCGGCTAGAGCGTTTTAAAATATCAATTCTTACGTAAAAAGCTGTAAAAATGACAATGGCAGCATCAGAAAACACCAAAATTTATTAATAAACTCACAAATTGCGAAAAACACTAGACACTATTCACCCCTGTATCTTTCCACCACGTGCACGATATTTCGCAAAATTAGCGCGGCACATTCAAATAAACACGGCCGTCTTTCATCACAGCTGACTTCATAAATAAATAAACAGTAAACACGGACGGCGACTGTTTGAACTCTTACGTCTCAATATCCTCAATTCCTCACAAAAGATTAAGAAGGTACGGAAACCGACATTTGTGTCGGAAACTTATCAAAATGAAACATAAACACACAGGACTTCCAAAGATGATGATTGAAGTTGGAATCATATACTGGGAACTCCTGAGTTTTATTGTTTCATTTTTGATAAGTTTTCGACACAAATGTCGGTTTATGTACTTTCTTAACCTTTTGTGAGGAATTGAGGATATTGAGACGTAAGAATTCAAACAGACGCCGTCCGTGTTTACTGTTTATTTGTTTATGAAGTCAGCTGTGATGAAAGACGGCCGTGTTTCTTTGAATGTGCCGCGCTAATTTTGCGAAATATCGTGCACGTGGTGGAAAGATACGGGGGTGAATAGTGTCTAGTGTTTTTCGCAATTTGTGAGTTTATTAATGAATTTTGGTGTTTTCTGATGCTGCCATTGTCATTTTTACAGCTTTTTACATAAGAATTGATACTTTAAAACGCTCTTGCCGAAGTGTGCAACAGACCCATTGCGGATGAATCTATAAACGTGGCATTTTAATCAATTTTCGCTTCGTCTCTTCATTCGTCTCATTTTTTCCCTTTTAAGATCATTAATTTATTTTTTTTTGTTCTTTTATTTACGACGGCGTTTTGTTCCTGAAACAACGGCGATTCAAAAGAAAATGGGTATATATTCATAAACAGTTGTCCATATTATACATATGAAATAGTTATTTTTGCATCATAAATATATCATCATAATGCAACCAATATTTCATATATTTAGAGGGAAATCCAACCATTTTGTAGTTACGATGATGTTTACATGTATACGGCGGTTGCGTCTACGTAGTAGTATGCCGATTGCCGGTGCAAATAGTGTCTCTTGTAACGGCGGGCTGTTCGAAATTGAAGTGATTTTCTGAATTTAATGAGTGGTCTCTGAACGTTTTTATGGTGCGCGCAATGCGCATCGTTATTTTTCCGAATTTTACGGAAAAAGCAAGGTTCTGAGATGTAGCAAAATCACGCAACAGCCCCATTCCTGACTACGGCTATGAATGTTGAATACCATGGGCGGATCCAGCGATCTGGCAACTGTGTATTCTTCCCATTTGAATGCGTGAGAAACAATCGATTAGTCAAGGGGCCATGGCCCCCTCGAGAATCGATTCTTCTTCATACGTTCAAATGGGAAGAATACATGGTTGCCAGATCGCTGGATCCGCCCTTGTTGAATACGCACTTTATTTTTTATAATGAATCTACCTCGCTAATGCGTTCTGAGTCCGCGAATCGTTGAGCACAGCGCACATTTTGGACACTCTGATTCGCTTCCCGACGAAAGCTTCTTTTGCAGAGTCCAAAAATAATGATGATCAAAAAATGTTCTCAGTATACAACGGGCATACTGATGCGTCACATTTCGCAATCTAATTTTTTTTTTCCCGCGACCGCGAGTGCAGAGATCATCAGGGCTGCAAACATTACGGCAGAGTTGTTCTCAGAAGAACGCAGGTTGGACACTTCTTCTCATAGCAATTATCCGGGAGCGAGGGATTGCTTCATGGTTTCAACGTCACCGAGCGAGTGACAGCGCGCGGCTGCGCCTCGACGCACACTGGGAAGAATCATGGATTTTTACGGATAGATCCCCCCCCCCCCCAAAAATCGGGATATTATTTTTATGCAAAAACCATGTTATTTGATTCATTTTAAGCTCAAAAATGAATGCTTACTAAAACCAACGAGCTAAAGCGACAGAGCGGATTTGTTTCTGGGGCAAGATATTGAAATTTTAAGGAAGTAGCCATAAGATGAAAATGTCTTATGGAAATATTCACACACATCACTGAGAGAATTCTTTTTTTAAATCCAAGGTGTATTTCGTTTATTGTGTTAAAGAAACTGCACAGTGAAATAATGACTACGGGAAAATTCCATTAAACCAAGGAAAATGTCTGCTGCTTTACAAGTAAAAGATTCCTTGTTGTGGTAGTGATTCTCCTTCATGGAACAGAACATTACTTCGCGCAAGGAAAACTGTCACAAGTAAACGTGTTTCCATGTTTTTAAAGAAGTGATTTCTCTCAGTGCAGGCTTGGTTTGTTTGCCTCACTAAAAAAAAAAAAAAAAAAAAAAAAAAAAAAAAAAAAAAAAAAACTGTGACAGATACATTCGAAAATGGTTATAGACGGAGGACGGAGTGCATCCTATACCGTAACATTGAGCTGGGTGAGGCAAACTTACCGTACACTACAGTAGGCAGACGGGCGAGTCCACTTTCGAAATTGGGGGAGGAACCTTCAACTGGTGACAAACAAACGAACATAACCTCTGAATCCTAACTTACTACTTTATAAAAACCGAGATCGAAAATGGATAAAACACTATTTAATGACCATCATTTTGACAACAGTGTGATATAAGATCAAAAAAAGCTTCAAATAACTCACAAAATTGGAAATAGTGTGCAGCTTTCATTCACTCTCAAAATGGCGTCGGTTTGTTTGTCACCAGTTTTGCCAAAGATTATACCTAAAAAAGATTACCAATTTAAGTTTTGATGCAACCGTTGAGCAGGCTGGTGCCTGGTGATCATTTTTGGTGAACATGCGAAGTACCGCAAGTTTGCCTCAAGGATCTTGTTATGCACTCCGTCTATATGATATAATGTCTTTGTTATAAACGAAAGTGCAAAGTGTTTAAGAGTGGCTATCTGGACACAGAAATCGATATATTTGTCTCTTCTAGAAGGATTTGCACGATAGAGAAACGGACACATATAACGGAAACAAGCCACACTTTCTCACCTGGATAGTTTTATAAAAATCCTGTGTCCAGACAGTCACTCTTAAACACCTGCTTTTTCGTTTATAAGCAATTTCAAACGAATTAATCGTTTTTTGTTTTTTTTTTGTTTTCTTTTTTTTTAATTTAAAGGTAAAACAAAGTGAGGCAAACCAACCAAGCCTGTGTGAAAGTGTCCATTTCCAAATCCCTCCACTTTTTGACCCATGGATCGCTACTATTAGCAAGCGTTGCATTTTACCCATTGCTCGTTCTAACCCACGAAACAGATTGATTAATTGAGTAAGCACTGAACAATGAACATCCTCGATTTCGATAAATTACGTGGGAGTAAATGGACAAAATACAATGTTGCTAGATTGCACGCTTTGCCTTTGGTTATTTGCCTCAGAAAAGTTTCAGCTGAATGGCCGCACGCAGTAACGCGAGTCAATGGGAGGGGTCGGACGTGGGATATATAAATAAACATGCGACTAAATTCGGTCACATCACCATTTTGGCCATGTTAAGGAGGTATGAGTTGCTACGGATCAACGGCCCCAGGTGCAAAAGATATCAAAACCCTCGAGGGCGATCGGTTCCATTTGCCAAGCTGAATTGATAGAGTGGTCACAAGGGGGGTTTCGGGCGAATCGACACAAATGTCAAATATAAACCACAGTAATCATAAACAAAAACAAGAGGAAGTAAAATTTACCGGGAAGAAACACACAGAATGACACAAAACGTCGGTACTATACGAGGAAGTTAGTCGTTTGTTTACATTCTAACCAACAATATAAATTGCCGACGTCGCGTCGGCCATCTTTGGGTGGTTGTGGTGCATGGATGCAGGGCTGATTCGCCTGTTCGACCGCCATCTTAAGTGTTCCTTAAAGCGTCTTTTGTGGGTGTAGAGCGGCTTTTGCGACTATTTGATGCTCTCAATGTGATTTTCACGCGATTTTACACCCGATTCAACCCTTTGTAACGCTGTAGCAAATGTATGCAACAGACCCGTTGGTTAGTAAATTAACATTAACATTAAGGTGATTCCAGGCGGAACTTTTCCAGATTCCAATCCGTCGAATAGCTGCACGAATCACTTTTGGGAAAAGTCGTGTTTTCGGCATTTTAAATTAAAATCAAAGAAAAAAAAAGAAAAATCCATGAAATCGCACCTGCAATTTTTTGTATATATTTGTTGAGCCCAAAACGAGTAAAACTGCACAAAGAAAAATACTTCGGTAACATTTGATCACCGAAGTTTTCAGTCACAGGAACCAAAATGTTCGGACCTGAGTACCGAAGACTTCGTAACATTTGATCACCGAAGTTTTCAGTCACAGGAACCAAAATGTTCGGACCTGAGTAGCGAAGATTTCGGTAGGGCGGAATTTGGGTTATACTTATCGGAGTCTATAACAGTACTTCTAATGAAGTATTCGGTACTTACGACCGAACATTTTGGTTTCTTCAATCAAAAACTTTGGTGATCAAAATAAACGGAATCTTCAGTTCAAACAACCGAAGTATTTTTCTCCGTGTAGCGGAGAAATAAAGCCATTATTTAGGAAATTCATTACGTCATAAGCTTAGTATGAGTGCGAGTGACACAAAGTCTATCTGCTCATTGAGGCTTACAGGAATTTTTGTATTTCATAAATCCCGGTTTATTTTTGAGTGTCTCAGCTTGAAACTTTCAGGGTATATCTCCATGAAGTAGTCTCACAAGTGCCAACGCTCCTTAAATGTGTATAATTTGTGCGTAAATTCATCAATTTTAGCCAAAAATTGTTGACTGTTTGAGCAGCACGATGAGATGCTCAATGTTTGAACTAATCGTCCGTGGAATCACCTTAAATTGGTCGTTGGTGGAAACAGAAGCATCTTTGGATTTCGGAGTTCCTTTAATGGAGCTGTTGCAAACTTTTGCTACAGGCTTATTAATAGATGATAACGGGGTAATACCCAGTAAAAATAACGATTAGCGCACTAAAAAATCACGAAATCCACTCTTAAACACACAAAATGCTTTTAAACGCGAGAATGTAATGGCGGCCGGGGCTGCGGTTTTCATTGGGGTTCCCTATCTTTAATCAGCGCCATCTACACGAGGTGTTCTCGCAACACCACACAAGAAGAAGAAGGAGCATACAATTGCCATAAGAAAACCGCGGCCTCGGCCGCCATTACGGTCTCGCATTTAAAAGCATTTTGTGAGTTTAGGAGTGGATTTCGTGATTTTTTAGTGCGCTAATCGTTATTTTTACAGGGTATTACCCCATAATCAACTATTAATAAGCCTGTAGCAAAAGTTTGCAACAGCTCCATTAAGTCAAAGGCAGTATTGTCCGAGATTGCCGTCGATAAGTGGCCAAAAATCAGAGAGTGAATTTTTCAGTGCCGGCTAGTGCAATTTGACAACAATGTTTTCCCTCCGTTTGGCTCTATGTAAAACAATCGAATGCTGGAAAGCGCTGCTTCACTATTGAATCGATTGTTTTACATGTAACCAAATTGAGGGAAAACATTGTTGCCAAATAGCACGAGCCGCTGCTGAATTTCTCATCAATTTATATCATTAATAAACTTTCAAGACCAACTTTAATCGTAGAAAACACTTGAAGCGTATTTTTGCAAAACTCGTCTTATCCACTTTTGGTAAAAATTGAGTTAGCACCAGAAGTGGACTTTAAATTAAAAAAAAAATTAAAATAAAAAAAAAAAAAAATTATTCACCAAAACTAGCTTCATCCTTCATAAGTAAACAGAATATTGAGAATTGAGTTTTGAGTATCGGAATGGTTTTTTTTTTTTTTTTTTTTTTTTTTTTCTCCTTCCCCCAAAATCATCAAAAGTGGATAAGGCTAGTTTCTTTCTGAAAAGTTTTAGATAAAGCTTATAAAAGGTCGAAAAATATGATTTTTTTATAATTTTTTGCCAATTTATTTCAATTCCAGGCCACAGAGCAGTATGCTGGCAAATTTTGCATAAAAGAAACAAATTGTTTTAACAATTTTATGCAAATTGCGAAACTTTTTTTGTCAAATCTGTCAGCAGTAAATTAAGCGCACTATTTGGCAACCCAGCGCCAAAACATCTTGTTGAGGAAAAAATTAGCACTATAGCACTTACCTGATATTTCACTATGATAACACATTTTATGATAATTAGGTGATAGGTTGAGACGCACAAAAAAAACCAAAACGTTTTGCCACACTTAGAAGAGATGCTTCGAGAAAATATAGTTTTACCACGCTTCGCTGACGCAATTCGCACTGTCTCCCCCCCCCCAGGACAAAAAAAAAAAAAAAACTTATAATTATAAATGCAAGGTCTGCTAGCAGAATGAGTGAAATTCGACACGTGCTGGGAAACTTGAATAAAAAAAATAAAAAAAATAAAAACGTAACACCTTTTTTTTTCGATGATAAAAAAGTTAGGGGCGTATTTCAAAATTCATAACATTGAATGTATAAGTACATAATGTACTACGTCGCAAACTTCGGCAAAACCGATACTGTGTATACTGATACTAGAATGCTCCGTTGAAGGTTTTGGAGTTAATTTTCGTCTTAGCATGAATTTAATTCACAGAAACGGGGATTATCAGTTACTAGAAAGTGTTTGATCGATTTCTTTCTTTAATAACAACCAAAATTGAACCAAAGTAAATCAAACTTGGTTAAACTAACACTGCGATCTCTTTAATCTTACCGAGATGTTCCGTTAGAGCTTTTGAGGTTAATATTCGTCTTAGTATGAATTTAATTCACAGACAAATGGTGATTATCAGTTACTGGAAAGTATTTAATCGATTGTTTTAATCATAATCAAAATTAAAATAGTACGCCAGACGCCGGTATATCAAAAAAGGGCAAAACCAAAACTATGATCTCTATAATCTTACCAGGATGCTCCGTTGCAGCTTTTGAGGTTAATATTCGTCTTAGTATTAATTTAACCCACAGTTGAATGGAGATTATCAGTTACTAGAAAGTATTTGATCGATTTTTTTTTTTTTTTTTTTTTTTTTTTTTTTTTTTTTTTTTTTTTTTTTTTTTTTTTTTTATATAATAACAACCAAAATTGAAAGATATACGCCAAAATATCAAACTTTATGGGCAAAACCAATACTGTCCTTTATAATCTTACCAAGATGCTCCGTTGGAACTTGTGAGGTTCGTGTTCGTCTTGGTATGAATTTAACCCACGGACAAATGTTGATTATCAGTTACTAGAAAGTATGTGATCGATTTGTTTGAAAAAAACCAAAATTGAAAGAGGACGCTAGTATTAAGTATATCAAACTTGGGCAAAACCAATACTGATCTCTATAATCTTACCTGGAAGCTCCGTTGGAGCTTTTGAGGTTAGTGTTCGTCTTAGTATAAATTTAACCCACAGTCATACGGAAATAATCAGTTACTAGAAAGCATTTGCATTTGCTTGATTTTTTTAGTATCCACAAAAATTGAAAGAACACGCTCATAACGAAGTTTTTGGCCTTAACCACAATTATTACAATCAGGGCCGCAACTACCACAGAGTAACCAGGGCAATGAACTGGGGTCCTCGGGACTTTTGAGAGGCCTTCGACGAATTAAGTTTATTTAAGTGGGAAGCCCCCCCCCCTACACTTCAAATCACCTCATCCAATAATAGAGGGACCCGAGGCCCCTGTGTCTTGTCTTAGGCGGGGCCCCAAGAGGTGGAGTTAAGCTAAATGCCCTTTGCAATGTTGACGTAAGGATTAAGGAGGCCGCCGCGATGAACATTTAACCAGTCTGCTCGTTCGTCTGTTTTTCCTTTTGAAATAACATTGGCGTTGCCTCAGAAGAGCAGAGGGGAATTTTGAGAGCCCTTTGCGTAGTTAGCGTTAGACTTCTCTCGTGATGATCAAGTCTGCTCGTAAATCTTATCCCTCAATTAAAATGGCATTGTTGATGCCACGGAAGAGCAGATGGGACGTTCTGAGAACCCTCTGCCATGGAAGTTGTTGAAACCCCTGAGATAACAAGGTCTGCTCGTAAGTCTTTTCCCCCATTTAAATAACGCTGTTGACGGCCTCGGAGAGCATAGGGAAAGTTTAGAGAGCGCTTTGCATTTTCGGCGTTAAGATTATCAGGTCTGCGCGTAAGTCTATTTTCCTATTCAAAAATTCAAATAACAAAAGCGATGCCCCGAAAAAGCAGAGCAGAATTTTTGAGAGCCCTTTGCCAAGCGCAGGCGTTAGGAAACCCCCGAAATGAACTGGTCTACTCGTAAGTCTATTTACCTCTTCAAAATAACATTGGCGTTGCCTCGGAAGAGCAGATGGGACGTTATGAGAGCCATTGGCCAAATGGGCGTCAGAAAGCCCCTGAGATAAACAGGTCTGCTCGTAAGTCTGTTGTTCCATTTAAAATAACGTCGAGGATGCCTCGGAAGAGCAGAGGAGAAGTTTAGAGAGTCCTTTGAGTTGTTGGCGTTGGGAAGTCCTCGTATGATGAACGCAGGTCTGCTCGTAAGTCTATATTCCCCTTCATAGTTCAAAATAACATTGGCGTTGCCTCGGAAGAGCAGATGGGACGTTTTGAGAGCCATTTGCCAAATGGGCGGGCGTTAGGAAGCCACAGAGATAAACAGGTCTGCTCATAAGCAGTGGCGTACGCAGGATTCTTTTCGGGAGGGGCTTGCACAGATGAGTGTTTGACTGAAAATAAATTAGTCCCCTATTCTCCTCCACCCCTAGAAATCGGTGGTCGGGTGGGGGGGGGGATTCAGCCCCCTTAGCCCCTTGCTGCTTACGCCACTGCTCGTAAGTCTATTTTCCCATTTAAAATAACATTGTTAGTGCGTCGGAAGAGCCAGACTTTTCCTTTCCTCTTCTCTTCATCTTTTTCATGACTATGAATGAACTAAATTACAGCGTTCTCAGATTGCACGCGTCGTCCCTGGGATGAAACTAAGTTTATTCGATACTCCTCGAATGTTTCGAATCAGAACATGAATAATTTCATACTCAAGAACGAATCATTCATGTTCTGATTGGAAACATTCGAAGAGTATCGGATAAACTTAAGTTTCATCTCAGAGACGACGCGTTCAATCTGTCAACGTTGTACACGGAAAAATAAACTACGGTAAAAATAACCATACGGATACCTGATTTTGGCACCTGCTAGATGTTATGGTAATGTTAACCAGAAGTACACTATGTTTTGACTAGGTACTAGGTGATGTTACCTGATTGCATGTTGAATTTACTCAAAGTATTGGCCAATGCAACATACTTCTGGTCAAGTTTACCATAACATCTAGCAGGTGCCAAAATCAGAGGTATCCGTATGGTTATTTTCACTAATCTTTTTTTTCCGTGTATTCAGTTCATTGAGAGTCAAGATCGAAATATTGGAGGTGCATAATGCACTCCCTTGAATCGATATTTTACGTGGTTTAAATGGATGAAATGCAATGTTGCTATATAGATTGCACGCGTGCGTCGCCACTGATGATTTGTCGAATGCAGATTCTTTTCTAAGCATTTCTAATGATAAAGAATCAACAATTTCGATAAGTTGCCATCATTATGACTATTATGAGAGGGAGCAGTACAACAGGAATTCGTCTTTATCTCTCTCCTCCCATTTGAACGCATGCGTTAGAAAAGGATCCCAGAGGCTTTCAAGAGGCCATCACGTTTACAGGGCTGCCGATTTGCATAGATTTAATGACATTTTTAAAGTCACCAATGATTCCACCGGTTGAGAAAAGATTACATAGTTCTTCAGTGTATGGCTGTGATGCACGAAAATACTCTGATCTGTATAATCTTTTCTCAGTCGGTGGAAACGCTGTTAATTAATTAAAATATACCGGTTGAGAAAAGATAAAAGACGCTAGTTTTTTCGTTCATTACAGTCATACACTGAACTAAACTCTGTAATCTTTTCTCAACCGGTGGAATCTCCGGTGAATTTCAAAATGTCATTGAATCTACGCAAATCGGAAGCTCTACACGTTTAGCTTTAGCTCATGTCCGTCCTTTTCTAACGCAGGCGTTCTATATGGGAGGAGAGAGAGAAAGTACAATGTCCGCATCCACTTAAAGCTGGAATAAAGTTTCTTGAGAATGCTCTCATGTCATCGTATTATCTCACAACAAACGTTTTGACAAGATAAATATCTTTCTCGCTACTGGATGGGTAATTCAGTAAGTTCTCGTGCTATGAGGCAACAACTGGTTCTCTCCATTTAAACCTATGTAAAATAATCGATCTTCAGGAGATTCACTGAATCATCGAGAAAGCGATCCTTTTGCATAGGATGAAAAAAAACAAACAATAGCGGCTCGTGAAATGCGATCTATCGATGTCCACTCCATTTAAAACTATAGAACAGTATCGGTCGTCAGGGGGTGCAATTGAACCCCCGCGAAATCGATACTTTTCTATAGTTTTAAATAAAGTGCACATCGATTTATCGCAATTCACGCGCCGCCACTGAAAACAAATCATGGTTGCCAAATAATACGCACCACAACTGATTACCGAGAATCAAGGCCAAGGAATTATTTTAATTCTTTCAGTGCTGAATCATGAAAAAGTAAGTTTCACAAATATAAGACCTTTACTCATAGGCTGTCCTAAGAATGATTGGACTTGATTACTGTAGTTTTAAATGAAAACATCAACTTCCTACTGATTTTAACCAACTAGGTTGCATGCCCTTTCTGAGGACGGAAGCTGATGTTTTCATGAAAACCATAGAAGTGTCAAATCCAATCTTTTCTGCGACAAGCTATAGTAAATCGAATGATTTTTTCTCAAAAAGTTCCATGTCAATTTTTTTCTTTTAATCCAGTTAAAAGACTCGATCCAGCTTAATAGAACGTCCTTTATTTGGAACTATGGAGCGAGAGGGTTAAAAAAACGTTTGAACCTGTTGCACCTAGAAATCTGCCAACTGCGCGTTCCTCTCATTTGAATGTATGATCAACAATCGATTCTTGTAGGCGCTAGCCCCCTTACTAATCGATTACTTCTTAAGCAATCAAATGGGAAGAATACACTGTTGCCCGATTGCTGGATTCGCCAAAAAACGCCTCCTTCAAGCTCCTTACAGTGGCGGCTCGTGCATCTTGGAAAACAACAAATCCTCTCCATTTAAACCTATGTAAAATAATCGATATTTCTGAGGTGCATTGCACCCCCCAAGAAATCGATACTTTTGCATAGGTTTAAATGGCAAAACAATTGGTTGCCAAATTGCGAGAGAAGCCGCTGCGCTCCCTCATCTTTCCCTCCATCCCCCCCCCATTTTTCTTGAATATTTATTAAAAATTATTGAAAATTGAAAATTATTTAAACGATCAGAAATATAAAGAAATCGAAAACAACCGGGGTAATAAACAGATAAGGCCAGAAATAGGTTTTAAATTTATATTTATTACTTTTGTTTTTCAATTTATTCTTTTTCACTTTCCTAATTATGTACAAATTAATTTAATAAAAATAAACAAAAGTATAAATGAAACAATAAACAGATATTTTTTTTTCTTTTTACAAATACAAGGGATATCGTATACAGCTGGGATGAATTGAAAAAAAAAGTATACTCAATACATAAAGTATGAAAAGGAAAAACTGCCGTTCATCTTTGGTTGCAGGTTTTATGACGTCATCTGATGAGTGAGCTAATTATCGTGAGTATACAGTCAGACGGACAGGTAAATAATATCAGCGGAAATAACAATTTTGAACTGAGTGAACAATTTTATGAACAATTAATGCAAGAACGTCGGAAAACTGCGATTAATTATCAACTCTCTCTTTGACATATAATATTCAATGGGCCCCTCTCTCGCGACGAAGAAAAAAAATTGAGAAAAAATAGACGGAAACAAAAAAAAAAAAAACAAAAAACAAATACAAAAGAACGTTGTGAAAAGAGTATAAAAAAAATTAATTCATCCAGTGCAATATAAAGGGACAGCTATGAAATAAATTCATTAGAAAGTAAGAGATCTGAATAACACAGCAGCTTGGATTTTAAAAATATCATGACCAAGCTTCACAAAAAAAGGATGCCATAGACAACGAAATTGGACGACTTGAAAATAAAAACAAAAATTGTTAATGGATATTGTACGTCACTGGATGCGACTAAAATATTCTGTGAAAATTTTAAAATTGTCACACTAAGAACTGACATGAGTTACATAGAGAGAGAGAGGGAGGGGGATGGGGGTCTATAAGCTTAAAAAAAAGGTAAGCATTTTCACATACGATTTTGAGGTCATAAGATAGTGGAATTTTGAATGAATTAGTAGCGTCGCGTGCAATCTGGCGTTCATTTTAAACCCATGTAAAATGTCGATTCGAATAGTTGAACCTTTTTCGTACATTTAAGAGGTCTAAAGTCAGTTTTGTCAATTTGCGCGCGACGTCATTGAACTCAATAAACCTGATTATCAGCGGATCCAGAAATCTAACATCAGTGTCTTCCCATTTGATTGCATGAGAAAGAATCGATTAGTCAAGGCGCTATAGCCCCTTCAACAATCGATTGTTAATCACACATTCAAATGGAAGGAACGCGCAGTTGCCAGATTACTTATTGCTCAACAGAAACCGTCAACCATTTAATTGAAAGAAAAAAAAATGAAAGTCAAAAGTACAATCTCAAAATTGTATTAAATCTTTCTTGCTATGCGGGAGAGTATAGAAGTAATTGTCCGATGAAAAAGGCAGTTACATGATTGATAGGAGGTTTGAGTGATGAATTTTTCGGGACTTCAAAGATGTTACAAAGATAATTTTAAAACAAAAATAATTTTTTTTTTTTTTTTTGGACAGTGCAATCAAGAAGTAAACGATGAAACATAATGAGAAAATGCTGATAAAACAAATATGACTGTCTGGACTTCAGAGTTGGAAGAAGAAAAAAAAATAAGAAAATAAACAGAACAAAAGCAACAGAAAACTCAACAAAGTTTTTTTTCAAGGAGAATGGAATGAATTGTGTATACATAATGTACATACAAATATTCACACATAATAATTTACAATTAATTTATTCTTACATACTTTTAAAGACGAAAATCATCTATTATTTCTTCATTGATTAATCCCAAGAATAATCAAAATCACAATTTTGTTTTATGATTGCAAAAGGGATCTTGAAACTGAGAACATAAAGGATCGAAGAAAGGGCACTGGCCGACAAAATAATTGGAAATTCGAAGAGAACAAAATTTGCCTTTTTAAATTGCGATGCAGATTTTCAAATTTTGTCTTGAAAGTAAGAAAACACTAAAATGCTCAGTGTTGAATAAGTCAAACTTTCGATGACGCTGGCGTCGTTGGCAGATCCATAGAAATCAGGCAACAGCGCGTTCCTCCCATTTTAATGAATGATTAATAAGCTTTTCTTGAAGGAGCTGTGACTAATCGATTAGTCCTATGCAAATTGCATGATGCAATCCAGTAGCGCACCGAGAGTTTCTTCATCTCTCTCTTTTCTCCATTAAGAAACGTATGTTAGACAAGGATGGACAAGGGGATAAAACCCCCTCCTTCTGTCCTTTTCCTACTCATACATTCAAATGGGAAATGAGAGAGATGGAAGATATCCTGGTTGCGCCAGTGATGCAATCAAATGGGAAGAATACACCGTCGCCAGATTTCTGAATCCGCCAATGTCGATAAAGAAAAAAATGAAATGAAAGTAAATCAATAAATAATTGAGCAATAGTATTTATCGAGGGAGAAGAGTTTTGAAAATCAATTATGCAAAAAGCAACTTTACAAAGATGCCCGAAATTCAGAGGTATTTCGCTACTTAAAGGTGTTTAAGAACACAACAGACAGTGTGTTTCTATAGGTAGTAGAAGAGTTTCCAAATTATCATATAGACAAAAAATATTTTATGAGCGAAAGTAACATTAAATTTTTACGAAATCTCTGGGACAATTTCTCCGTCTGTTTTCGTATCGCGTGGCTCCAAACTTGTAGAAAAAAGTGAGGAATGATGTTAAAATAAAATCATATGGAAAGAAAAAAAAAACAAAAACAAAAAAACAAAAAAAACGCACACCTGTTAATGCGTGGGAAACCACGTGAATCTACGTCACTTCAGTTCAGTTTAGTTACGGGGGAAAATTGTGAAATTTTCCAGTAAGTTGACAATTTCTTAAACCCCGACGATTTTTAATAACAATATAAGCATACAGGTATTTTTATCATGAAATACCGCAAACAGACATTTCCATTGACAAATACACGGGACTATTCTTCAATGGAAAAGTTTTCAAAGTTTCGATAAATATTTCTATAAAAAATTTCTTTTATGATCAACAAAATTCTCAATATGGCTTTTTTTCCTAAACACTATAAAAAAGTATCATTAGTCATCGTGAAATTATATGCATATGTATAAGTATTTATAAATTTATTTAGTAAATTTATTAAATTACTAATAATTACAAACTATACTTATGAGAACAATTTATTTACAAGTATTTATGTATTTACAACGAGAATTTACAATCACAAGATCAAACGAGCTATGAGTGTTCACACAACACGGCCTTCGACGCGCAATAATTATTGATCAATCAATCAATCAATCAATCAATCAATCAATTCTTTTCGTTAAGAAAATAAAATAAAATTACCACACATAAACTTTCAGATTCTGTTGATGGACACGATAAAAAAAAATTGAAAGCGAAAAATCGCAGAAATTATGGAAGGGACGGTGAAAAATTGTCTCGTTTCATTTCATTTACACACAAAATATAAAAGGGGACCAGTGGCGTAGCCTGCGATTAGGCAACGTTGCATTCCGTCCATTCAAACCCATGTAAAAGGTCGAATGCGAAGGTGTTCACCGAACACCCTATAGTACGACATTTTTCATGGGTTTAAATGGACGAACTTCAACGCAGCCAAATTGCACGCTGCGCCATTGAAGGGGACACATGATGCAAAAGTTCGGACTCCAGACTTCAAAAGATGCAGGTTAACATAAACATCTGCGTGGATTTCAAAACTTTTCTTCAACTATAGACTATCGGTCTTTGTACAAAGATAACTTTAAACAAAAGAGAGAGAAAAAAGGGGAAGTTTTTAAATCCCCCAAAAATTAATATTTATATTCTACTCAGTCGAAATTTATACAATCAGGAAGAAACACCGGAACAATGAACCGAGGATCTTAAATCATATCACTAAAATGTGCATAAATCGTATATAATTAAATAGGAGTCCAATGGAGAGAAGGAAAAATAAAAAAAAAAATACGGGTAACATACGTGAAGAATTGAAGATAGATAGAATACTTTAGACTTGCTTCTATCTAAAACTGAAATTTACAAATCGTAAGTTTTAACCTCTTCAGCCCTTGAATTACCTAATTAAAGTGGGTATTTTGAACATAGGTACAATCGGGGGCAAAAAGAATGTCACTACGACTCCTTGAGGTAGGCCACCTGCAGTGCTTAAATTCATTGAGATAAGTACTGCGTGTGGTCTACTTCAAGGAGACGTATGACATTCTTTGTGTTCCTGGCTATACATTGTACCAAACAGAGGGGGAGATTCCTGTACAAAATGTAAAATGCAAAAAAAAAAAAAATTAAATGAGGACATTGAATATTTGAAAAAATGATTAAAATCTTGAAAGTAGGGCAATATCATAAACAGACAAGAGCGAATAGGAACGTAAATTAAAATGTGTTTACTTCATTACAAGAACATTTTTTTTTAATCATTTCTATAGGTTTTCTGAGAACAGGGATAAAGGAACAAAAAATGAGACAAGCCATAATGATAAAAAAGGTGACATCCACATGAGAATATTTCAAAAATAAAAAGATAATAATAATAACAATGATAATAAAGAAATAAAGTCATTGTAAAAGTTTCATACGCATAAAAATGACGCTATCACGGTATAAAAAATAACCCAAAAGATGCCTGGACACAGGACAGCAAACGCCTGTGCTGCTAATGATGAAAGTTGGAAAGTTCATCGATTACTTGCTCAGTCTTAACTTTTTTCTTGGAAAATAATTCTCAATTTCAGGACGAGAAAAGCTTTCTGTTATAGATCAAGCTCGAGTTTGTAACCTGGGTCCATTCTTGTTTTTGTTTTTTACTGACGCACAAAAAACTCCCATATAAGAAGTTAAGTTTGGTGTAAAGTCCTACTCTTCTTTTATAATTCCATGACTGTAAGAGAGGTAACGGGGGGGGGGGGGGCGGCGTTTCGGCAAGAAAGCGCGAACAGACCGGCCCGCAGCCAAAAAAAATAATAATCAAAGCCGTAATAACCTAACGATCAAAACGTTGCTAGCGGAACCCTTCAGGTGAGAAACAATACATTATTTTGCAGATCAAAAGCCTGGGAAGGTAAGTCCAAAGGCAGGAAACGAAGGTGAAATTAAACCAAATCATGCCCATAAAACACGGGGTGTGCTCTTCAGAACAGACTTCGATTTAACAACGATGCTGATATAACGGACGGAGCAGCTCTCACGAATTAAAAAAAAAAAAAAGACGCATCGAAATTACTATGCAAGTTTTTTGTTTTGTTTTTTTTGTCAAGACAAAAGGTTGAAAGGTTAAAAAGGGTGACCCCAAGAGAATTTAATTAGAGGTCACTCGACTCCTTTTGTTTCTTATAAAAACAAAGGCTCGTCCAGAGAAGATGTTAGTAGGTCCGGCTCGATTGGAGTGCCCTGAATATTTTTCCTTTCATTTTTTTGGGTTTTTTTTTTTTTTTTGGCGAGGTCAGAAAATCGCTACCCGAAGATTAAAAAACAAACAAACAAAAATAAAAAGAACTGAGAAAAATCATGCCGTAAGAGGTGATGTAAATCCAAGTCTTGAACCCTAGTTTCTCAGAGCGAGGAGCATTATGGGAAGGGTGCGAAGGGGTAAGAGAGGGAGGGGGGACCAAATCAGAATCGTGATGGTTTCTGAGACCATGACCCTTTACCGTGTCGCAAGGTATTCCTGGAAGTATCCGCAGAGTTCCCTCCGCGAGCGAGTTCTACCCTTTTAAGCGAGATTCGATCAACCCCTCTTCAAATGAGAGAGCGAGAGTGAGACAGAGAGAGAGTAATGAGAATGAGTTAGAGAGGGACAGAGAACAAAAATTGAAAAAATAACGGTTTCGTCATGTTCAAACTGAGCACGCTCGGAATTATATAGGTGGGCATAAAATCTCGGCCGTTGGCTTGAGAGCCTTTGACCGTCGCACAATGGTCAATGTTGTTGCAGAAAGACGCCAACTGCAACGCATTTTGTATGTAGTTAGTTCTTTTTTGCTCGGAATCAGTGGCGGCTTGTGAAAGTCGATAAATCGATGTCCACTCCATTTAAAACTAAAGAAAAGTATCGATTTATCGGGGGTTCAATTGCACCTCGAGACGATCAATACTTTCCTATAGTTTTAAATGGAGTAGACATTATCGCATGTCACGAGCCACCACCACCAGTGGCGAAGCCTGAAATTTGGCAACAGTGTGGGCTCTCCATTTAAATTCACCAAAAAAGTCGAACGCTTCAGTCATCGGCGATGACCAGGCATTTCGACCTTTCTAATGTGTTTAAATGGGGGGAAAGAAACGCTGCGAAATCGCACGCCTCGCCACTGGCCACCACTGCTTGGAATGCTTCGGTTTTTGAATTAAGAGGCCCCACAAAACATCAGCCGTGCTCTGTTCAAGGAGTCAAGCGAAAAGTTCAAATTAGGGTTTCTTCGGAAACGCAAACCTCTTGTTTTAAACAGGGTATATATTGCGAGCAATCTGGGAACGCGTCAGTCGGTCCAATCAAACCCTTGTAAAGAGTCGAATTCGTGGGTATTCACTGAAGAACCAATAGCTCAATATTTTTACCATCAATCAATCGTCACATCAATCAAAATGCAACGCTGCCAGATAGCACGTAACGCTACTCAAGGACCTTCATATGAAATCCAGTTTAATGTTATAATGTGAGTAGCACTATGAAATTCACACACACAAAAAAATGGTTAGAGTTATATTTGATTGGAACAAAGCCAGAGTTAGCTGATCGGCGACTGACAACTCATATCCACGCAGCTTTACGATTGGAAAAAAGATTGATAAAATTCTCGAGTGGGGCCACCATGGGATTTGCTGGCAGAAATGAAAGCAGATAAAAGCTTACGTTTTTTGATCAAACTCACAGTAATAAGAATGACATTTACAGCAGTTCATATGACGCTTAAACACTGTGATTGAAGCTATCGTATCAAAAATTACCCAATTTAACATTAAATCTCAATTTGCCAGTGTTTCTTTAAAAAAAAAAAAAAAAAAATGCGTTCGAGCGTTATTAAAATGTCAACCATAAGTGTTGAGAAAAGGTTCCGATTCCGATGATTTTTAAAAGTTATAAAAAAGTTCACTTCCTTAAAATCTTGCAGTCTTCGCTAACTTCCAGAATTCGAAATAGAAGTCAGCACTTCCTCAAGTAGAATTCGTACCTGCAGTTCTGCTAACTTTGTCTTTGTCTTTGTTCTGCGAGAAAAATGTTGCTCGAGTGAAAAAAGTGAACAATCAAAGAGCTTGATGACAAAAGACAAAAATCTGACGCTTTCGAATTAATGTCACGATATAGGTCAGTATATATTGAAATTAAATTCCAGAATTACTAAAAAAAAAAAAAAAAAAAAAAAAAAAAAAAAAAAAAAAAAAAAAAAAAAAAAAAAAAAAAAAAAGAGCGGTAAGTCAGTCGATTTTTGAAAACGTTGTTTTCTACGTGCCATGACATTTGCATTCTCGGAAATTAAGTTCGTTAGTAAAAATGACAGAGGTTACTGAGTAAATCAAACTTTCCAATGACGCATTTAATTTACTCTCACAGGAATAAGTTTAAAACGCTCAGAACAAAATGGATCTCACACAATTTTAGCACGAGGCAAAGCGGGAGAAAAATTGAACGGATCGTCCTCGTTTATTTTTCTTTTCTTTTCTTTTCACAGCGCTGGAACTTTAAAGTGTTGTTTCAGTTAAAAATTGTTCAGATAGTATGGTTGAAATTAAATATATACCAAAACACTTAAAAAAAAAAAAAAAAAAAAAAAAAAAAAAATATATATTTCTTTCCAGGATGACAATTTCCGCAGCTCTCAGAATTCGCATCGCTGCAGGCAGAGGCGGTTCATGAATCCTTGACTAACGTTTTGCACCCATTTAAACCAACAAAAAAATATCGATTATTTTGGAGGTTCGATCGAGCCCTCTAAAAATCGATACTTTTCAATAGACTCTGGTGTAGAGTATAAGCGATACACCACAATTCAGAAGCCAGGACTCATTGAAGGATAAAAACAAAAATGTGAATTTAAAGGAAAAATATAAATTATTTGGAGTCCTCAATTACATTGATGTAGTCAAGTATTTATTATCAGCATCGATTTCGCTGTTGTTTGGTTATTATTTTAGGAGCTTCGAGATGCAAAAAAAAGTCTCCAAACATCAGGTATGATATTCCCAATCAGCTACAAACAAAAACGCGCATTTCGGTCAGAGAGCATACCTAATGTTTTGTAAATGTCTCTGCTTTAATTGTTGAACTTCATAATACCGTTTCCTTCTTGCTTCATTGTAGGGAAAAATGCAGCATCCTTTATATACTAAAACTGTAATTTTGCCTTCAAAACTTAAGATTTTTAACTTTTTAGCGAAGTCACTACTTGCTAGCCGGTTTAGTTGCAATAAAGTAAGGAATATTAAAAAATCAAAGTCAAAATTGCAATTTTTAAAAATATAACGGATCATGCTACAATTTACCCGAAATGCCCCATTTGTATTCAACGAAACGCAAAACATGTGCACAGAAAAAAAAACGGTTTTAGCGCCGACAAAACCTTTGATAGAGCAATGACGCAAGCAAAAGAATATAGTTGAGCCAACCAAAGGTTATATACGCCGAACAGAAGAGATTTCGGGGAATCAAAGATTTGCTTAGCTAAACTAAAAGTACTTTGCTTGCGTCATCGTTGGGCTAAAGGTTTCGTCAGAGCGTATTTTCAGTTTTTCTCAGTGCAGAAACCCAGATTTTTCCTAAATGATTAAAAACACCGACCCTGCGTGCGGAGAGCGTTGAATAGCAAAACGACAAACTATGAGGATCCGGGTGCATCTAAGCGAGCTGATTGTAAAAACACGGCGCGAAGGGTTCTTGGTCCTCCTCTCGAGGATTCTACCGTCGCACAGTGGGGTGCGTCAATAGGAGGAGTCGGTCATGGACAAAATTAAATTAAAATAAATTAAATTTGAATGTTTGCATCGTCAAAACACAAAACTGTAAAGGATTAGTAAGTTTACAATAAAACTAATGAAATTACTTTCAAACCTCTACATATCGAGTATTAACAAGGATATGAAAATTTAAAGTTTATACACCATGTCCAGTCTTTCCTTATTCGCTTCACTGTGCGCCGAGCCGCTTTCCCTCGGTTTTCGGAATCCGTGTTTTCCGTGAAACGGGGTAAAACAGAGAAACGATCTCTCTCCACGGCTCGCAGGAAAGGAGAGAAGAGAGAGAGGGAAAAAATTAGCCCTTCCGATCCTGGCGGCAGAATCGTCGCTTGCACTGACACAGCTCTTCGGTTCGCGAGGGTTGGAAAAGCGTTGTTTAATGAACTATGAACTGGTTTATTTCTTCTTTTTTTTTCTCTCTTTTTTCTCTTTTTTTTTTCATACTCCCTTCGGTCTCTCCCGCTTCCCGTCATCGGCGCGTCACGAAATTTAATGTCGACGATAATTTATGCCTCACGCAACACACCGCACTAGCGACAGAGCTTGGACTGGAAATCAAGGGTGGAAACACTGTAAATCAACGTTTGTCAACGCGAATATCGTAAAATATTACACACTTTTACACCCAAAAACCCTGTACAGTACACGGCTTCATTATTTGCAACGCACTCATCTCTCTCTCTCTCTCTCTCTCTCTCTCTCTCTCTCTCTCTCTCTTCTCTCTCTCTCTCTATCTCTTCTCTATCTCTATCTCTTCATTTCTTCCGTTTCACATGAAATCTGACTTATAACCGGTTCACAGAAAGAAAGAAAGAAAAAAAAAAAAAAAACAGGTAGAGAATTTGCCATCTGCATGGCTAATTTTGACCCCTGCTAGAAAGTGTGGTAAACACCATAATATGGCAACTGCAACGTACAGTCGCAGTGATGGGCAAATAACCTAATAACGAATGACCACGAATACTTAACTAAAATTATTCACATTATTCTCATGTTATTCCTATTAGTAAATCAAAGTTTTAACACTACTAGTCCTTCATCTTATGACAGATGAAAATGCTAGTAGTGTCAAAACTTCAATTTACTAATAGGAATAACATGAGAATAATGCCAGTGGCGTAGGGTGCAATTTGGCAACGTCGCAGTTCCTTCACTTCAACCTATGAGAAAGATCGAATTATTGGGTGTTCGGTGAACACCTTTGCATTCGACCTTTTACACGGGTTTAAATGGATACAATACAACGTTGCAAAATGTCACGCTTCGCCACTGAATAATGCGAATAATTTTAGTTAATTATTCGTGGTTATTCGTTATTCGGTTATTTGCCCATCACTGGTACAGTGAACGAATTAAATTCCGAATGTCCGTTGACTCCTTAGATTACTCCTTACGTCGTCAACTATCCTTTTAAATACTTATTTTTACTTATTTTAAGCCACTTTTTTTCGATCTCAGACTGTAGTGTACATTGCGCTGGTAAACAGTAATTTAGGCGATTTTGACGGACAGGGAAATTTAGGTCTCTCCTTTTTTGCGAAAAGTGTAAAAAATTCTAGAACGGGCCCAATAAATTTCTGCAGGAATTACATCATGACACATGTTGGTCCTCGTGCGATTCAAAAAACGCAGCTATCATCAGCAAGTCGTAGAATTTCAGAAATTCATGTAAATTGAGGCGATTTCCGGAAGGACGGCCCAAAAAAAAAAAAAAAAAAAAAAGGCGTGCGCTCTTCCAAAGAAATCCTTGTTTGAACGCGTATTCCAAGGATCTATTGCGGCAATGGAACCGCCTCAATTTCGGAGAAATTCAATTTTTAATCTCCACACAATCACATACAATATGCATGGGTTACCACTATGAAAAAAGGGGGTATTAGGTTGCGCACTTGGCTTTGGCAAGTTGAAAAAAATCACTGGATCAGAATTAAGGCCAAGAAAATTAGAGCTTCAATAATATTGTGACGAATGAAAAGACATAAAACTCACGCGAGCATGAAAAATTCAAATTCGACACAGGAAACTGAGAAAACGCGCTTCTTAAGTACTTAAAAAAAAAAAACAAAAAAAAAAAAAAAAACAAGAAAATTCTAGGTATCCAGAAACGGTTACGAGGCGCCTTCATAAATAATGATACTATATGATTTCAACACTGGAAAGTAGCAAAAATTGCCTATCTCGACTGAAAAGCGTTCATGGCGTGTGAAGGGACGCGTATACGCATTAACTAATCAAACGGAAACGCTACGATTACGAAAGGGCTAAAAGCGCCTTCAAAAAAATAGTGATACAATACCAACACTGGCGAGTAGGAAGAGTTACCTACCTAAACTAAGAAACGTTTTTCACGGGGTTTCTCCCCTGTTCACTCGCCAAAGAAGAAGTTGTATCCAGGAATTTGTCTTTCTTTCTTGGTCCATTTGATTGCATGTGTTAGAAAAGGACAGCTAAATGGATGAATGTCACATGACAGTCCCTCCATCCGTCCTTTTTTAACACATGCGTTTAAATAGGTGAAAAGGAGAAAAAGACAGTCGGGATTAGGGGCCACAAGTTTAGATCACTTGGTATACACTAACAGTCAACGTAACGTTTTCGACATTCATGAAACATGTTGCAGTCAGCGAATTAAAAAATGTCAGCCGACTCCTAAAATGTCGACAAAGTAGGCCATTTGCATTTATTCAATTAATTGTGTTGAGTAATGCAGGTTGCCTACCTGAACCTAAATCTAAGGAGTCAACTGACATGATGTAATTCGTTGGCTGTAACACTAAATCCCAACTTGTCGATACCTTCTGTTCCGTGTGCCTCAAAAAACCACAATAATACTGGTTTCAGTGTATTTACACGTCATTTTATTTGTTATTTTCTTCGATAAAGTTTAGGTTCTGCCTCAAAACTTGGAGTGGTTAAAGTTTTCGATTAGACTTTGAACACAAAGAAAAGCAAGTGCGAGCAGGTATAGTCAAGAGAAAAACATAAAACGCTTCAAGGGCGCAGATTATCAATTTTAATAACCTCAAATTATTCAAACCCTCCCCAGCAGAGATGTTAATTTTAACGATTTTAATAGAAAAAACCAGAGGACAGTAAAATAAAAGTTCATTATTTGTTGATTTCATTTTACGCTCCTTTATACATTTTCCTCGTGAAAAAAAATTTAAGTCCCATAAAAGCATTGATCAGAAATAGTTTTCACGTTTCAAAAATGAACTAAATCTGTCAAAACATATTCAAAAGTCATACTCGAATAAATAAATGAGTAATAATGATAAGAATAAAGCAGACCCATTCAACCAAGACTAGCAAGCATAAAACGTGCAGCTAATACTGTCGTGTAAAGAATAAATGCTCACGCATTAGTGACAGCGAGCTTCACTCATCAGGACATTTCATTAAACGGTAATTTTTCGCACGCAACTTGCAGGCTATTGTTGCAATGACACACGTGCATTGTGCGGCGTGATTTTACACCGATGCGAAATCTTGGATGAGGAAAAAAGGATCGTTTGGAGAACTGTGATTTAACAAGGATCGGCGATAATTTTATTCTAACCCTTCTGATTTTTCCACCCCCCCCCCCACAGAATAGTTTTTAAACCACTGGATTCTCATGAAAATGGGAGGGAAACGGAGAAAGGGAAGATATCGATCATTTTGATCCTGTTTGCAAATTGACCTACAGAAATTTCGTGATTTTCTCTTTAGAAAAAATTGGAAAAAAGTAAAATTCTCAGTTTTTCATGAAATTAGCAGAAAATTATACAATCACCAAAAGCATCCATTACAATGATTCGATAGAAAGTTACGTTTTGATGGGAACCCGGAAAATTATCAGAGCGCTGAAGCTGACTTAAAAATTGGAGTGAAAAAAAACCAGGATGGATTAAAAAGCTCGATTTTAATGAACCTTTCGTGGATAGATGGTTTTCAATGGTTTAAAACGGATGAATATTGACAATTTTGGATGATTCTCGATCGACAAGCCTGCCGCAAAAGCTTGTTTGAATTAATGTACTTGCATGAATGAAAACGGACTGTTTCCTGCTGTAAATTACGGGGGTAGTGTAATATTTTGTGTTTGCCCATTCATTAAATTTTTAAAACAGGCTAAATTTTGAAATCAAACAATTCGATTCAAGTTTGGTGATTCAAAATATGAGCGATTGTTCCAAATTTTCCAAAATATAGATATCAGAGGCAACAGAAGTACACAAAACAAGGGTAATATTCAATTTGAATGCTATGCACAAAACGGGACTAAGCTAAACAAAAAAATCAAGGTAAGTATGAATTTAAATAAGAATGCGGGGCTTTTTAATCTAATGAAAAGCTGTACGCATTTTGGGAGATTACAGATCTGATAAGAAGCAGCGGAAATAATTGATTTTGACGGTTTTGAGTTATAGAAAAGATCGTAATTTTCCGGCTTCGTTGGTATCGAAAAAGTCGTTGATTCCGGAGAGACATATTAACAAATCCTGTGAGAACAAATGATTGATTCAAACATTAAATTTCACCGGTCGGTCAAGAAATTTCCTTGTGCTAAGCAAAATAAAAAATTGAAATAAAATCGCTGACTTCGGAGAGAGATATTGAACAATTCCGTGCGAACAAAATGATTGATTCAAACATTTAATTTCATCGGACGATTTCCTGGTGCTCAAATAAAATGAAAATCCTACCGCGTAATGAAACTTCACAATAACTTCGGGTGGGAATTTTAAAACTATATCCTCTGAAAATGTTGGGTCTTTGAACACGGCTCTCGAACGAGAAGCTGACGCATCCCACGATAAATATCATTAAGTTGAAAAAAATGATTTCGAAGGAGCATAAACAAATTCTAAATAAAAGTCACGAGGTCTGAACGCGAACTCGCAGAGTCGTAAAAGTCACGCGGGGATCTGAATCGAAACGAGGCGGCGAAGTCGACGAGAGGATTGGAAAAATAAGCAAAGTTCGCACAGTGATTCGATCTTGGTAGTTTTCGGACAAAAAAAAAAAAAACTACACTGAAAAAAAATAATTCCTGAATTCTAGTAACATCACCAGAAGCACAACGATATGTGAACCCCAGAAAGTCTAGTACTTTAATTAGGAAATTCTAGTGTTAATACCACAATATGGTTATAGAACTAGAATTTCTTCACAGTGTTCAAGAACTATGGTATACACACTAGAATTCTAGTAATTTGTACTATCATTTACATTGGTTCACATATCGTCATGCTTTTTGTAATCTTTTTTTTTTCTCAGCGCAGAAATTGGAATCTCTTTTTTTTTTGTCAGTGCAGAAATATCCCTTTAATAGCGTTATTGACAAACCTTCGCCCTGAAAAAAGTATGCCTATAAATTCCAGTCATATTATTATCAGAAGCACAACCGATATGTGAACCACAGAAAGTCTAGTACATACTTAGACCAGAACATTCTGGTGTTAATACCAGAATATGATTACAGAGCTAAAATTTCCTCATTATCTTCAAAAACTATGGTACCTACAAACACTATAGAATTCTGGTGATTATACCATCCCTTACATGGGTTCACACATCATCATGCTTCCGGTGAGATAGACAAGTAACCCAGCAAAAGACTTCAGTACAGCTAATCAAAGGTTTCGTATGCATACCCAAACAGATTTTGCTGGGTGAACTAAAGATTTGGTTGGCTCAACCAAAATTTATTGGCTGGGTTATTTTTCTACCAAAGGTTTTAATCAGGGTTTTATTGTGTTTTTTATATGAAGGGCATTGTAAAAATCGTGAAATTCCTCAACACGACTTTTGCCCAGTTTAACATTTAACAAAGGTGAAAAAAACGGTGGTTTTTTAGAGTTTTTCGAGAAGAAAAATTCATAATTGTAAAAAGAAAAGGAGAAAACACAGATTCAGGCAAAAAAGATAGAACTCGGGATTTTACCGGTGTGTTTTTCCAGTGATGAAGCATCTCGTTTATATTATGAAAAGAAAAAAGAAAAAAAAAACCATGCGTCGCTTTGTTGCGAATCAAAAATGTTTCCTCGTAGGCAAAATTTTCCATGATGCCTTGCGCATTAATGACAACAATCGTTATATTTTGGACGCAGTTTTGTTCTCCTAACAATAAAAACACGGAAAAGAAGCACAACCCCCTTGACAAAGTTACACACGAAGATACACGAAAGAAACATGATCTTCTACAAGTAAGGGCTAGAATTCTAATAAAAAGTTTTCGGAAAAATAAAATCCCAACGGATTTAGGAATTCTGGTCAGTTTAAGTGGAATTCGTCGTCTGGTTACTTTGCTCAAAAATTTAAAAACAGAAATTTTGGCAATTTATACAGGATAATTCCAGAGTTTTCAGTAGAACTCTGGCGGTTTTCACCAGATTAGTCGCGTCAAAAATTTCAGGATTCAATACTTAAAAAGACTAGAATTCTCCTGAAAACTGCCCTAAATTTCTTTATAGGAACTTTTCACAGGTCATTTTTTAAATACTAATTTCCTACGTGTATCACTATGAAAAACAATAAAAATCATAGATTCCCAGGGTAGTGCAAATGTTCAATTGAACCTCGGAAAACAAGCGTCAATTTTGCACGGAACGATAATCGATTTTGTTCACGAGGCCGCGAGCAGGCCAGCTGCCGATAGTCCACGGTCCGGAAAATCGTCTAATTTGCCCCCACTGTGATCAGCGGCAAGTAAATCAGGTTTATTGATACTTTGGAAGCATGTGGTCAGAAAAATGACCGCCAAGAGTACGATAGGGAGTCGCGGAGCAAGAGGGCATAGAGGGGGAGGGAAAAAAGTGGTTTGGCCGATCTCGAAGCGATCCTTGAACGAAATCAAGTCTCTGGACACCAAGTTGGCAAAACAGGGCACCCATGACCCCGCGAGTATGAGGCATGAGGCACTCGCAATCAGCTTCTAAGTTACTCCCGGGAATCGGGAAAAGGTGTCCCGACGCGACGCGACGGCCGCGCAATGACCGGTGATATGTTGTCTCAAGCAACCACTGGCGCAACCAGGATACCTTCCATCTCTCTCATTTCCCATTTGAATGTATGAGTAGGAAAAGGACAGAAGGAGGGGGTTTTATCCCCTTGTCCATCCTTGTCTAACATACGTTTCTTAATGGAGAAAAGAGAGAGAGATGAAGAAACTCTCGGTGCGCTACTGCAAGCAACTCCTCTACCTCGCGGCGGGCGCGTATTTAGTTAACGATAAAGGTTACGTTGGGATATTCATATTCATCGGGGCATCGAACCGATGCAGAAAAGATTATGGGTGGTAATATTTGCAGTGTTTATAGATAAACACAAATACCGAGTTCTGTAATCTTTGAAGCATCGGTGCCACGCCCCGGTGAATATTAGAACGTAACGATGAAGAGTATGTTTGGATGTTTATCGCGTTATATCGTACACCGATGCAGCCAAAGATTATAGATGAAAATATGATTTGCCGTATATCGACATACAGAAGCACAGAACTCTGTAAGCTTTACAACTCCAATGAATATCCAAAACACAAGGAGAGATTTGAAAATGCTGCGGTTTATCATAGACCCTATAACGAAAAACGAATGAGTTTTGTCACCGGGGGGGGGGGGGGGGGGGGGGGTCGTCTCCACGGCAACTGTGCCACGGTGCAAAAGAAGTGAAGCTTCGCAGTCTTAGCCGAGCCACGAAAAACGAACTCAACTGCGGAAATGGGGGTGGAGCCGACCTGTAATCTTAGAAAAACGATGAGGGTCTTTTTTTTTAAATACATAATTCCTTCAAAATGAAATAAATGGAATGCTTGTAAGAATATTTTAATTTTACTGCTTTTCAAATTTCGAACGGAAATTATCAGCTAGCATACATTTACCGGTAAAAAAAAAAAAAGCTACGTGAAATTATGTTGATCCTGGTAAACGACTATTTCATTGAGGATTGCTATTCAGGGAAATGATCCGTCAATGCGCTCCATCAAGTGGCACACTCTAACGGTCGCTCAATGAACTAAATCGATATACTGTGCAGTTAAAGGTTTAAAAAAAACCTTTCCGATGACTATAATATAGTGGCGCATTCAAAATTTCGAAACTTTTCTCTGGCACTAGAAAACCTAGGTTGATTTGTAAGTTGCAAAACTTTTATGACGGCGGCGAGCTTCGTGTGCTACAAAAAAATTAAAAATAAAAATAAAAAAAAAGAATAGTAACTTCACGTAAGAGACGGCAATATTTGACACGAATTTAGACCAGAAAAAAATAATTTTTGAAACGTAAAAATGGGCTCATAGTGGACCAAACCTTTTGAATCGTGTTCAAAAACTCTTTCAATTTTCAAAACTTAATGAAATACCAAAAAAGTACTTTCTGAAGTAAGTTTTAGTGCAAATTTTGAAAATTGAAATTTGATCTAGAAAGCCTTATTACTACTCGCAGGGAGTCTTCGAGATCTTCTTTACAAATGATTTCAAACACTATGTTCTTCCGGTTAAAATATTCAAATCCCAAAATCGTGCAAAATGAAAGTTTTATTTTATATAGAATAATACACCTAAACTCCGAGATGACTTTCCAAAAACATCACTTTCCAAAAGGAAACAAGAACGAATTAAAGTTCCTAAACAAGAGATTGTAAAGTTGTGAAACAAATGCCAAATTTAAAGAAAAAATATTGAAAATCACGATTGCATCTATAAGTTATGGTTTTGTTACATTGTTCCTAGAATGAATTGCACTCTTCCAAAAACTTTCGATTCCCTATCATTATAAGAAGTAACTTTTCTTTTTTTCTAAGTTTTTTTTTAGAAAATAATAACCTGAAACATTCTTGCCAATAAAGTTCAAGCCAACCTGCTACCAAGAGGCTGCTTCGATGGATTTTGTAATTCATCCATAAATCAGCTAATTCACTTTCATCTTTACAGCTGAATGTTTGTACTTTAATACCACTCATCATACTATTTCTTACAATTAGTTAATCAAGACGAACAAATGTGTCATTCATTATTAAGCCACGGACTTTGTTGAAGTTAATTGTTTCCAAAAATTATCAAGGTTAAGACTTAACTACCCTAAGTTGAAGGATAAATAACTCGGACAAAGTTGATTAAAAAACCGCGTAAAAGAGGAAAAATCAAAATAACTTTGTTTTGAAAATTGGTTGCGTTCGATTTCCTTCCGGAAAGTAATGTATGCACAAGATACATTTTATCTTATTTTTAACGCGCGCTTTTTTTTATTTTTATTTTTATGACGATTAAATAACATTGTAGGGAATCCAGCACTATGTTTGAAGGAGGAAATGGGGGGGGGGGCTTCAAAGAAACACAATAATTTCCCCTAACCTGCTGGGTAAACAACCGTACCTTCATTGCAATACCTATGTATCAGGAATAAATGCTTCGATAATTTGTATCGGATTAAAATTAAACGATACTAAATAATTGAAATTGGAAGGATCTTTCTTCACCCGGAAGAAAAAAATTAACAGTAAGCAATATTTTAACAAACATTTGCCAGAAAATTATAACAATTGATTGGTCAGAGTCTCAATTATGAATTGAAATTGGGACATATAAGAAAAATCAATGCCGCAAAAATAAAACACACCGAACCGTCAAGATTTCCTTAATTAAATACTTTTACACTTTCTGTTTGTGGTTGATGAAAAACGAAAGAAAAAAAAAATAAAGACGACAATCAGCCGGCCAGCGGTTAAAAAAATCAGCATTACTGCGTTAGACTGGCAAAACGAGTTGGTTAAATAAGTTCATAGAAGGACGAAAGACGAAAGATAAAAAAAGTAAAAAAAAGATTTGAATGCAAGGGTAGAAACAATGGGATTCCGTATCAAAAACCGTGCAACCGTTAACCAAGTTCCCCGATTCATATCCTCCTCTTGCTTTCTAGTATGACGTGCTTCAGTTCCATCCAAAAATAAATACTTCAATCGTTCTATTCTTGTGAAGAGTTTATTATAAAACGGCACATAAAGGCACCTTCAGTATTGTCCTTCTTTATTTTTACTCATTTTTTTTGACGTAGAGGTTTTTTCCCGGATGAATGGGGCTACTGCACACTTTTGCTATAAGCGATTTAATAGTCGATTATGGCGTAAAAACCTCAAAAAAAAAACGATGGCGGCACTAAAAACTTCCAAAATCCACTCCTAAACTCAATAAACGCAGTTATTTGCGGGAGCGTAATGGTGGCCGAAGACACTAAGAATGGGAGATTCCCATCTAACAATTCTGAAACTCCATCAAGAAGTGACCAATAAGAGACTACTTTCATTTGACACCGTTGTCACTTGGTGTTGCGGTACCATTCATCAGATTTGGATCATCACTCTGATGACTAATTACTCTGTGAATCATCCTTGTCAGCATAGAAAGAGTGACGAAATTAAGATAGGAATCTCCCATTGTTGGTGCCTTCGGTCACCATTACGCTCGCGCAAATAACTGCGTTTATTGAGTTTAGGAGTGGATTTTGGAAGTTTTTAGTGCCGCCATCGTTATTTATTGAGGTTTTTACGCCATCATCGACTATTAAATCGCTTATAGCAAAAGTGTACAATAGCCCCATTAAACATGGGCAGTTGAATTCTGGGGAAGCGAAATATCTTACACGAGTAAAAAGAAAAACCGCAGAAACTATCCAATTGATTCTTCTTTGGAAATAACGTAACGTTTGATTTAAAAAAACAAAAAATAGTCTCGCACGGATAGTGGGTGGGTGAAAAAGGTCGCGTTCCCGTATTAAAATATTCTATTATCGATCGTGAAAGCTTCCATCTTTGTTATTCTTATTTTGTTTATCGTTCTTCCACCTATTGACTATATATAAACAAGTCTCCCGGCAACAGTATCCAAGGGTTTTAAAGGCGAATGAGGACGAGAACCGTTTGAGTCAGATGTAGACATTTCCCACAGCTGTAGTTATTCCCAAATAAAATAAATTTGAAGAGAATCAATTATGGATTAAAATCAACCGTCGTTGAGTCAGAAAAAAAAAAAAAGTTTCCAAGAAAAAAGTTAACCAAAAGTTTTTAAACGACCCTACCGCAATGGAAATTGGAAAATAAACTTAATCAATCAGCAGATTTTACAGCCGAATGGCTGTTTTTGTCTCAAACTCGTCAGAAGTTTTTACACGATCAAAGCTACCTCGGAACAGCGTCAAATGAACCTCGCCTACAAATTAGCGAAGATGTTACGGTGGTAATCAATGGTAATTCGACGGTTTTTTTTTCTTTTTTTAAGGTAACTTTGATCTTGTAAGCAGAGCCGTAGGCTAGAAGAACTATTCTTCTTGCGTTACTAAACCATACGATATCGTTACATGATGCGGATGAAACTTTTCAAACTTTGGAGTTCGAGGACAAAAGAACTTTGAACATACTGAAATGCTCCTCAAGGGAAGATTGTTCATCTGAAATTGACGAATAAAGTTAGTTTTGGACGGGCAATTTTCCCTTTCCGGAAAGAATCATTTTTCAGTGATCTGTAAATACTCAGTCGAAAGACTATACAAATGGATGTCACCTTTTCTGAACAAAACAAAAAAAAAAAAAACTTTAAAAAAACCTTAATAATTTAATCTAACTGTTAATCAGAAACCTTTAAAATGAGACGGTACATACCAACGGCTGAAGAGGCTTTAAAAATTAAGTGTAGGAGCAGAAACATAACTGCAGTGAACAGAGATTTAAAAAAAAACACCGGATGAGAAGAACTGATATCATATTATTGAGTCAACCGGGTAACGTAGAATCGTTCAAAACACAAACTGGTAGAACTTGATTGAAAATGAACGCACAGAGGAAGGTAGGGCACACAGATTTATCCATTCATTTGATACTTCCGTAAAATAAAGCAACTTCTTAAAGCAATTGTATCGAAATAAAAAAGGGACAAAATATAAAAAAAAAAAAGTGTAATAAATTTTATATTTGAACTGATTGGTGAGGGTGTATTTGATGGTGCACGTTATTAAAATGAAAAACTGGATTCTAGGGGGAAAACGAAAAAAAAAAATTGGATCTAATCAATCGATTTATTAATGGGAGAGGGAAAAAATGGTAGTAAAATTTCAACTGGGCTTTTTATATTAGAACTGATTGGTGACTGGGACTTTGAAAGTGGGTGCACGTCATTAAATCAATTGAAAAACTGGATTCTTTTTAGGAAAAGCGGCAATTTTTTCGATTTAAGCTATCAAAGGTCGTGTGTGTATCACTTGGCACATGGGACGGCTGAAATTCAGCGGAGAACTACATATGATGAGCCAGCGGCATGGGCGATTGTGCAAGGGGATCCGGCGACGCGGAGTGGTAATGTTGCTGTAATTGCTGCATCCGATTTTGGTCCATGGCTGAAGTATCTGGCGGCAGGTACATAGAGATCATATGTCTAAGATCACCGGGGGCTGCTGCTCCGTATTCACGTTTAATAATTGTCGGGGGTCCACCACCCCCAGGCGTGGGGGTGTGCATTCCACCGGAGGACGGCGAGACAGGTTCAGACTTTATACTAGAACCGCTTGGACTATGTGAGCCTTGTTGTAAACTTGATGAGTGATAGGGTGATCCTGCACCGCCAGACGCCGTGCTATAAACACTATAAGATCCACCATTCATGTATGAGTTAAGTGAGCTTGCGGTATTTGGATGCATTTGACTCATATCGTACCTGTATCCACTTGGCATGTGACTTCCATAGGATTGATGATGTTGATAAGCCGATGGGTCGTGATGCATCATATACCCGTTGGGCATGTAACCATTAGGCATTTGGTACATATCTCTACTCACTACTTGTTGGACAGATGAGGCAGTCGATGTGGCATTTCGTACGTCACTATTCGCACCCGTGATTAGGGTACCTCCGGTTAATGGATATTTGTCTTTTTTCAACAAGGTCTTCGTTTTCCGCCTGGGTCTATATTTGTAATCAGGGTGTTCCTTCATGTGAACGGCTCGGAGTCTCTTGGCTTCGTCTATGAAAGGACGCTTCTCAGCTTCGCTTAATAATTTCCAATCCGCGCCTAGACGTTTTGAGATCTCCGAATTGTGCATCTTGGGGTTTTCTTGAGCCATTTTCCGACGCTGACCCCTCGACCAGACCATGAAAGCGTTCATCGGCCTCTTGACCCGGTCGATATTTTGATTTTTCGTACTATTGTTGTTGTTTGTCGGCGGACCGCCGTGATGTTGGTGCTGAGCCATATGCTGATTGTGTCCTTGATTGTGCGAATGTTGCTGCAGCGTGTTGTGGAGTTGGGATTGACTCAGCGACATGACGTTGCCGTGAGTTAGTGCGCCGTACGAGGAGACTGGATGGTGGTGAGGGGGCATGTGCCCACCCTTCAAGTCTGTCTCCATCGTCAGCATGTCTTCTCGATGAGCGTACAGTTTGCTGACTACGGAACAATTATTTTAAAATTAAAAAAAAAAAAAAAATGTTGAAAAACACTCCGACACTTCGCTGGATCACATGAACACTAATTTTTTTCCCCGAAACGAACAACGTAAGGAAAAAAAAACAAATTATTAAAACAAACAAAAAAATGAGAAGAAAAACAAAAAAAAAACGAAAAACTATTTGGATTCGAAATATTAATAATAACACTGTCACATGGGAAGTAAAAATCACTGACGTATATACGCTCGTAGTACTGTATCCAACGGCACGACTCGACTGAAAATATTCAACTAGCGCGGAGGCATCGAAGCAACATTCACTCGGGCGGCCGCAAGATATTTTTCCCCCACCATCGGTTCTCGTGCCAAGGCACTGATTGACGTATAAGCCTGGCCATCGTTCCTCGTCGACCAATCACAGGCCTTCGCTCGAGTCCCCTTTGCTCTGACTCCGCCCCTCTCTCATTCCTCGCCTTGCGCTCTCTCATCAGTCCCCATGTATTCCGAGCAGGTATAACGTATACCGTCCGCGACCCGGCTCCTGCACAGTGCACACACTCCACACGGCGCTCTTGATACCACCCGCTCTACTCGTCAATCTCATATCTATACAGCCGCCCGCGATCGCTGCTAAAGCACACGGCTGCTGTAGCTTCTGTGCTGCTATCCAGAATTCCAATACGGGGAGAGACTGGAGACAGACACCCCTCTCCGATACGATTCTGCCGCGGGATTTACAACAATGTATTCTATAGATGCTGAATAAAAAAGAACGAAAACACAAAACTCCAGGCGGAGTGTGTGTGTGTGAGTGTTTGTGAGTAAATGTGTTTGCACTCTGTGCATTTACATAATTTGTCCGACGAGTCCACGTGCTAATAAAACAACAATCGCATTTTTTTTTTTTTTCGGCCCGCTTTTCAATTCACTCCTTTTTCCAAACTTTTTATTAGTTTCTCTCTCTCGCTCTTTCTATGCCCTCCCTTTTCACGCGGAATCTCTTTGTCACTCCTGGTTTTATTTCTCGCTCTCTCTCTCTCTCTCTCTTTCTTTTCACTTGTTCAGTTCATCCCACTGACTTACTTCCGAGAGCGAAATTGAATGCATTTTGAACTTCCGATGACACGCCGTAACAAATACTCACTTGCTCTCCTATTGTTGAGTCCTGTTCGATGACTCGTGCCATGCCACCGTGCCGTGTGCGCGCCGTGACCTGCAACCTCACGTTAATTGTCGTGTTTGGGTCACGGTGATTTCACACGATATTGTGTGTTAAATCACCGTGAACATTATTCGCTTAATTTTTTTTTTTTTTTTTATGACTTTTTGAGAAAACTAAACGCTGATTCAAATAGGAGACTGAAATTTCAATAATTGATAACGCGGAAAATACGTGTTTCTCACAATCCAAAAATGAGACATTTTTGTTAGTGAATCGACAAAAATGTTTATTTTTGTAAAATTGTTGTTACTGCGACTAACTGAGGCATTCGATAATTGAGTGAAACAAAACTAAAGATTTCCTTATTTTTGTTACCGATCATTGCAACCAATGAAAATCGTTTCTCGGACCCCTCAACTTTGAGCTTTAATTTCGGTGCTTTCTGTTCGTTTTTGAGCGGAAAAAATGGTACCATCGTTCTTCTCGCGAAATTTCCAGTCGATTACACGTGATTTAATAATAAAAAAAAAACAAAATTCTTGCAACAAGCTCAATTTTCGGCCTCAGCGAAAGGTCCTGTTGCTGTGTAACTACTCACAAACGCTTGATGTTGTTCAAATGGGCTGAGGTCACGTGATGGCTCGTATCTCCATCCTTTTTTAACACATTTATATTTAAATGGCTACGAACACAGAAGCAAATTCTCGGCATGGAATTGAATGGAGCTCTTACAGTCAAAAAATGTAAGAATGAAATAAAATAACTACTTTGTTCCATGATGAGACTTGGTTTCGTCCAGTTTCAAGTTTCCTGAATCAAATTTCACAATCAACAGCTTTTTTCTGATACTTCACTTTTTTTTTTTTCCCCCCCTCCAAAAAATTTGTAATTGGAGAAAGCTGTAAGTATAACGCCTGCTCTCGTTTCCCTGCTTGACAAAAACACAAAACCAAAATGAAAAAAATAAAAATAAAAATAAAAAATACTTTCTCCTGCTTTTATCCCTTAAGGATGAAGAAAGGGAGAGGGGAAAAAATATAAGTCGCGTTGATCTTTAGCGGTGCGTCGCGCCGGTTAGTCTGCCAACTATTCCGAGGCCCAAATCGCCACCTTTATTAAAGATAAGATGACAGCCAAAGCGCAAAGAGAGGGAGGGAGAGAGAGAGAGAGATAAATAGAAAGAAATAGAGAGACAGAGAGAGAGAAAGGAAAAAAAAAGTGAAAAAAGAAAGCAATAATAAAGAAACAAGGTGTAAGAAAAGGTAAGGTATCCCAGAGCTCAAATGAATCCCTCATTCAGCAGAGCTCTCTCACTCACAATCAGTGAAAGGACCGATGTTACAACAAAAGGAAACAAACTTGGCGAAAAGGCATTTAAAATGAGGATTCGATTGATGCTTGCTTGCTTTTGCTTTCGCAGTCCTTCCCCCCCCCCTCCCCTCTTCCTCCGCCGTGCTCAAGTGGTAGGAAATGAGCACGATTCTCCTCTCTATTCTGCTTGTAACGGAGAGAACAGAGAGAGATAATAGGTGTAAATATTTATCAATTGACGGAAGGTAAACAAAAGACTCACCTATTGTGAGTATTATGGCACGCGTACCGTATACGCACGGTCGCGTGACCGCAAATATTGAATGAGCCAATCAGAAATTGATTCAGGGTCGGCTCGACCAATCGGATTCGCGGATTGGAGTGTCAATGACGCGCGGCATATTTAAACTGTCTGTTGATCTCTGATTGGGAGTGTATGAAGAGTTATAATATCGTCCTTTTGAAGGAAAACTGTAGTATTGGCGAATCGTGCAATTTGACAAACCCCACCCCCATATAAATACAAGGAAAACAATCAATTCTCCAGGAGGCTGTCAGACTCCTCAACTGATTGTTTTACCTAAGATTAAATAGTTAAATTACATTGTTGCCAACTGATTGTTTTACCTAAGATTAAATAGTTAAATTACATTGTTGCCAACTGATTGTTTTACCTAAGATTAAATAGTTAAATTACCTTGTTGCCAATGCCAAAATTCGATCTTTTTCAGGCGGTGCAACTGCACCCCCTAGATATCGATACTTTTGCAAAGTTTTCGATGGCAAAAAAGCATGGTTGCCAAATCGCACGCTTCAAGTTCTCTGATGTAAACAGCTCTTGATAATTTCGTCCGTTATTTTCCAAAGAGTTTTAGATTTTTCAAGACGTACTTTCAAGTGAAAATTGTGTTAAACTCTTGAATACCTGAAAACTGCAAAATTCTTTAAAGTTGAAGCAATGGAGGAATGAAAATTTCTACCAGGATATACTTTCTTTTGAAAGTCATAGTACAATCCAGATTGAAACGCTGGCATGGACATTCGGTAATCGGTATAGATGTCCCATACTGAAAAAAAAATCAGCTAAATTTAACTAATTTCAACTTAAAAGTATGGACACCACTTAACACTGTTAGTTTGACTATTTGAATTAGTAAAATTAAGTCCATGCCATGTTATTTAACACGGCACGGAGTTAATTTTACTAATTCAAATAGTCAAACTAACAGTTTTAAGTGGTGTCCATATTTTTAAGTTGAAATTAGTTAAATTTAGCTGATTTTTTTTCAGTGCAATTACCGCCACCCTATGCATTTATTCTTAAAATAAGCCTACTTTAGCAGACAAATTTAAGAGTATTTGGGATAAGTGTTTTTCATAGGTTGGCTGAACTGGTGAAAAAAGTTTGAAGTTGATATTTAGCAGCGTTGCGCCCTTAAAAAATCACAGAAGAGGACACCTGCCCAGCACCACCTGTACGTGCCGATTTATTTCAGTAGTTTTACTTATTAAAAATCTGTTCTCTTTACTTTCTGCTTTCTAAATTATTATAATTTCATTATTTCCTGACAATGAACATGACGATTTGAATGAAAAGCCAGTGAAAATATGTATGGCGATAATTAGGACAACTGATTTGACAATAATTGGGACGAAGCAACTTTAGGCATGGCGATAATTGGGACAAGGACCATTTTCCGAGTTTTATTAACAATTTTTTCCCCTTATTGATTACTCCAATTTTTTTTTTTTTTTTTTTTTTTTTTTTTTTTTTTTTTTTTTTTTTTTTTTTTTATTAAAGGTGGAATGTATTTGAAGGGTCCTAGTGCAAACAGATCCTAGATTACATAAAAATTGACATTTCTACAGGTATTTTACGAAAAAAATTTCTAAAGGGTGGCGGTAATTGGGACTTCTACCTTAGCTATACTGCTATAAGATCTGAAGTTATTTTTAATATTGTGGGAAGATTTTACTTTGAAGGAACATAACGCAGATCAGCAGCGTTGGTTGGCGTATCGTTTACCTCTTGATTATGTCGAACAGGCTCAGGTAGGAGAGTTTACTGCAAGGATCAAGAGCGAGAGAGAAGGGAGAGAGAGAGAGAGAGAGAGAGAGAGAGAGAGAGAGAGAGAGAGAGAGAGAGAGAGAGAGAGAGAGAGAGAGATAGAGAGAGAGTGTGAGAGAGAGGGGGGAGGGAGAGAGAGAGAAAGAGAGAGAGCAGCTACGGCTTCGGCACACGAGAGGGTATTATGCCAAGGTCTATGAAAGGTGATGTGACGGTCCCTAGGGCCTCCGGTGGGCGGAGGTGGTGAGAGAGGAAGGGAGGTGCACAGTTTCGTTCACGTGCAGGCCTTCAGTTTTCTTCTCTGAACTCGGTAGCCGATCAGTTTCCGAGAATTTCGCACCCTCATTTCAGAAATTTAGGACACTCTTCACGGGTATCGAATTATTCGAAAAACCTCCGCAACCAGCCAACCTTTCGAATCTCCGTCATCCTCATCGAACGCACAAGGGTCTGAGAGTGAAAAATAAAGCGGCCAAAAATAAGTGGGGGGAAAAAAATCATCATTAATCGACCTTCAAAGCCTATTATAAAACTTTCCAACGAAATTTCTAGGTTGAAAGTTTTTGTAAAAATTGTTTTCTGAGATTAAAATTGACTTTGAAAGCTTATAAGTGATGATTTGATGAAGAATTTACGTCCAGAGTTTTGGCCACTTTTTGACCATCTCAGACCATAGTGCGGCGAAGGACTCCTTGTAAAAGAAACTTGCTCTCAACTAACTCTCTTGCCCCCCCCTCCCCCACCACAAATTCCGCGCCGTTCATGCTGCGTTACTGTTTTTCAAATTTTGATCCGTTATCCATCTCGTTAAATATCGTTTTCGTGGAGCGTGGAATCTGGCAACGCTGCAATTGTTCCGTTTATACTCAAGTAATATAGCAATTCGGGGAAATGCACTGTGCACCCAGAATAATTCGATATTTTTCACGGGTTTAAATAGACTAAAATCCGACGTTGTCAGTTATACTGCGTTGCAGTTTTTCAAATCTGGCAACGCTACCATTCTTCCGTTAAAACTCTAGGAAAATATCGATTCGCGGGAGTGCACTGCGCATTCGAAACACTTCGACCTTTTTCCTGGATTTAGTTGGATTCACATGCAACGTTACCGTACTGCACGTGACACCATACTGCAGACCGTACAGGGCGTACTTACATATTCGGCTATACGCAAACATAATAGGCAGCGTCGCAGCATGCAACTCATTTTTCACGGTCATAAAAATCCAACATTTTTTTTGTTTTTTGAAATATTTGAGACTCACACTAACCTGAAACAGACAAAAATAATGTCACCATTAGATACGAGGAAAACCACACTTGAAAGAATGAAAAAGATGTGATCAGTGACTATAATGGCTTTGGCGAGGCGGTGCCATCAGGCAACCTTGCATTTTGTCCATTTAAACCCATGCAAAATATCGGACAATTGGATATGCGGCAAACTCTCTTGAATCCAACCCTTTGCATGGATTTGGGTTGGATGGACAAAATGCAACGTTGCCCTTGCCACCAGTGCAGTGGCGCGAGGCGTGCGATTTGGCAACATTCCTTTTTCCCCATTTAAACACATTAAAAAGGTCGAAATGCCTGGTCATTGCCGATGACTGAAGCCTTCGACCTTTTTGGTGAATTTAAATGGAGAAACTACATTGTTGCCAAATTTCACGCCTCGCCACTGCTTGCCACATGACAAAGAAACCGATTCACACAGAAAAAACAGAAAAAAAACACTTTGGTATAGCGCTGACAAAACCTTTGATAGAAAAATGACCCAGCAAAAGACTTTAGTTGAGCCAACCATAGGTTCTTTACGCTTAACTAAAGAGATTTTGCTGGGTGAATAAAAAATTTGGTTGGCCCAACTAAAGTCTTTTGCTGGGTCATTTTTCTACCAAAGGTTTTGTCAGCGCTACCAAAGTGTTTTTTCCGTTTTTTCTGTGCACATTCTACAAAAGAATTGATCTGGGACCAAAGAATATTTGGCACCATTGGTGGATCCAGCAATCTAGCGACAATGTATTCTTTCCATTTGATTGCATGAGTAATAATCTATTAGTCACAAGCTATAGCCCCTTCAAAAATCGATTGTTTATCATACATTCAAATGGGAAGAACGCGCAGTTTCCTGATTGCTGGATCCGCCTATGGCACAGACGTCAAATAGTCCTCCACGCTGAGAGCAAGTTACGATCGCTTCATAATGTAATACATAAAAAATAAGTACAAAAATGAATAAACAATCAAATTCATTAATCATTTTTCTGAATGATTTGGCCACAATTTTACCTACAGTAAATTAAATGATATACTTTTGGTCAAGTCCTCGATAATTAGTGAGTCTACAATATCAAATATCGATTTTTACAAAAATTAAAATAAAAGTTGAAACACCTGTCGAGACTTTTACGATAAAGTATCGAATTTTATTCGATAAATCGAAGGAGTTTCCAATCTGAAAGCTGACTTGCGCAGCATGGTGAGACCGCAATTGACTCTTCACGCGATGTGTATGTGTACGATGACATGCGATCGAAATACTCCCACACCGTTGCCAAAGTGCGGAAAAAAATTCGATCACATTTAACGCGAAATATTCTGTCTAGGATTTCGGGAGAAATATGGCAACACTGCACTCTTGGTCGTGCTCCCGTCAAACAATTGAATTAAATAACCAAAAAATTGAGGCTATTAAAATGAATGATGATGGTGGGAAGAAAACAACAAAAACAAGAAAATAACACGCTAACACTTTCGACTAACCCCCCCCCCCCCAACCCACCCAACTGAAAGCCTTAAGCTTAAAATAAGAAAACTACTACTTGGTTTGTTCAAATTATGGGGTCCGAGCACCCAAATTAAGGTATTCTAACCTCACCAGCAACTAGCAAGTGCTTCATCAGCTTTTTGCCACCACCTGTATTTATGGTATGTTTAAGAAGTCTTCAACAAGGTCTAACTCTACAGTATATTCTTTAAGTTCTTACCACGCTGCCAACGGTACATTTTTCCCATTTAAACTCAAGAAAAATATCGAACTATCTCAAGATCGGTGATGATCATCGATATTGACCTTTTACATTGGTTCAAATGGACAAAAAGCGTCGTTGACAGAGAAAAGGCTTCGCCATTGACAACAGATCTGATTTTCAGTAGTAGGTCGGTGAAATCACTTAATGATTCTTATTAGAAATTTTTCGAATGAAAATCTAACAAGCACGCCCGTTGTTTAACATAATATGAAGCGTGTTTTTCGACTTGAGCCTGGCAAGAGCTGCTGGAACATAATGTAGAGAACGAGATGCCGCTTTTTTTTAAAAAAAATTTTCGACTTTTGAGTTAGAAATTATAAACGGGGGCTTGTCTATCCAAAATTTGCCAAGTGCCTGATTGAACAACAACCAAAATACCATTAGATCTGATTACAAACGCAACAAATTGAATTTCACGAAATTCAAAAGTCATAGGAACCAATCCTAACTTTTTTTTAAACTCAATTTAATTTTTTTTTTTTTTTAATAAATAAATGAAAATTGGCAACAGTGCTGGTTGAAATTGTTGGTTTGCCGAGCGTTTACAACTCCGCATTACTGTCAATTACTGACCCTTAAAAAAAACACCCGCCCACAGAAAAGATGCGGAAACAAGGCGTTCCCCAGGTAAATGGAACTCACAAACCAGCTGGTATGCTCTTCCGAAGAAATCTGCACTAAGTTATAGAACTGATTCCCTAAAACGAGCACACCTCAAGTGTTATGGTCCTTCCTTCCGGTGATAGCCTCGATCAGGGCTGCCGTTTTGCGTATAATCAATGCTATTTTTCTATTCATCGATGATTCCACCGGTTGAGAAAAGATTACACAGTTCAGTTCAGTGTATGACTACAATGCACGAAAATACTCTGATCTGTAATCTTTTCTTAATCGGTGGAACCTCCGTTGATTAATTAAAATATCCGCAAGTTTTTTAAAGTCATCGACGACTCCACCGGTTGAGGAAAGATTACAGATGCGAGTATGTTAGTTTATTACAGTCATGCTCTGAACTGAACTGTGTAATCTTTTCTCAACCGGTGGAATCATCGGTGAATTGAAAAATAGCATTGATTATACGCAAAACGGCAGCCCTGGCCTCGATTGATAAATAACGCATGCGGATATACGTCTGAGCCCTTTAGTTTCAAACGGACTTAAAGAATGCGAGGTTTCAAAATTTGTGTTCGTATTAACAATGGTGCAGTTGCAAGGGCTTGAAAGTTTGTGGTTTTTTATACAGAAAATGATTATACTTGATAATCTGAGAACAATGGTGCCTTTGGGTTTTCGTAGGTGTCCCGGTTTTAGAGATACACACGTGCGTAAAATTGTAAAAAAAAGCGTATACGTAGTGACGTCACTACGCGGAATTCCCATTTAAAGTAATGTATTTTGGGCCAAAATCTCATCCCAAACTTAATTATAGAAACCAAATTAGAACTTAGGAATTAGGACTTAGGAAATTAGGACGTAATTAGAACTCAAAAGCATATTTGTTCTCTGCTCATCAAGTACTTTCATTTTCTTTATAAAAAAATACAACATTTCACCTTGCAACTGCCTTGTTGCGTAAAAATTTTGTTGAGTAATAATTTTTTGGATTAAAAATAGTTCTAAGACATTTTTACGGAATTGTATACAAGGATTCCTGCGCGCGGTTGAATCTCCCAACCACTCTCGTGCCAAACTGCCAACATCCATAATCCATTTTCCTTGAATGAAGATGCGCGCCTTCAAATCGCGGTGTATGCAAAATCAACACACCGGAGTACGAATAGTAGCGTAAGCGAGTAATAATTATGTGAACGTTGATTCTTTCACCATCTCCTACCCTTTCCACGACTTCCATTCGTGTCAGTTTTGCTTTGTGTATTATTCTTTTAATCAATTTGTCTTGGAAGAGGGCCAGCGCCTTCAAATCGTGGCGTATGCACAATCAACACACTGGAGTACGAACAGTTACCTAAGCGAGTAATACTTAAGTAATGTTAGTCATTTTATATTGCTTCCTCTTTCATTCGTGTGGTGTTTTCTCTCTGTCTTATTCTTCACTAACAATAAGAGGGACAGAGACAAAAATATCACTGACAAAACGTAACCTCTGGTCACTCTTTGTTTTCACTTACAAAAATGCAGACCTACACACCTAACCATGCTCCATTGAATGAAGTACTTTTTTTCCAATTCAAATCTAATGGGCTAGTTGCAAAGATCTAATGAAATTGTGTGTTGTTGTTTTTTTTTTTTTTTTTTTTTTTTTTTTTTTAAAAGAAAATGATAGTCTTTGATGAGTTGAGAACAATGGTGCCTTTGGTTTTTCCCAAGTGTCTCGGTTTTGGAGATGCACATTTTTAAAGTTGTAAAAAATTGTGTGCATTCTGACGTCTACGCGGAATTTTCGTTTAAAGCAATGACTTTCAAGCCAAAATCTCAACTCCGGAATAACGGAACTTAATAAGAAACCAAATGCATATTTGTTCTCAGCTCATAAAGTCCTTTCATTTTCTTTATAAAAGTCACAAAATTTCAGACCCTTGCAACTGCCTTATTGCGTCCAAATTGTTTAAGTGTTTTCCTTTTCTTCTGTCCAGTAGCTTGGTCAAGTTGGCAATCGTGCTCTGTCGCTATTAAACGTATGCAAAAACATCGATACTAAGTAAGGCTGCCTCGTTAAAGAATCGATTATTTGACATAATTTTAAATAATGAATACCTTTAGAGTTGGTCAGACTCTAAAGTTTCGAGATTCAAAAATGCAAAAAATAATAAAATGACAATAAAAAATAATCCATCCCCCCCCCCGAGTGTGTGTGCGTGTACGCTCCCCCCCCCCTCGTTTTTTACACGTACATACATTATTTTTTAATGTTGTTGTTTTTTTTTTTTTTTTTTGCTTTTTGAGAATCTCCAAACTTAAGAGTCGGACCAACTCTAAAGATATTCATTATTTAAGCCTTCACTGCATAGTGTGACACCGGTGTCACATGATGTAAAAAGCCCTATATCAGACATTGTAATGTATATTTTGACCTATTTCAAATTGTATCACCAGTGTCACATTATAAGAAAACATAAAAAGGGGCTCAAACATTTTTCAAAAGACCACCAGCACTCACTATAATGCATTAAAAAAAAGAAATCATGGTTGGGGGAAAATTTGCCCCCGTATCCCATTCAACCCCAATTTTATTTTTACTAAGCTTCTAGCATTTGCTCTTTGAAAAATCCAATTAAAGTAAAAATTCATATTTTTTTGAACATTTTAAAAAATAAAAGTTTTTTTCTTCTCCCGCCATTTCTTATGGTGTTATAGCACATGTAAAAAAAACGAGACAAAAATTGGAAAATAAGAATTTTCACCGAAAAACTGTCTGATTATTTTTTTGCTATTTTCCCCATTTATGTGACCACCTAGTGAATCGAAAAATCCAGTTTTGGTTAAAAAAAAAAAAAAAAAAAAAAAAAAATCTCATACAATGAAGAGGGCTAACTTGTTGGCCATAATTTGTTTTTTATTTATGATTTTAACCCTTAACTGCAGATGAGCCCAAATCTGGAACAATTACTTTGAAGCCTTATCTAAAAGTAGGAGACTTGAGTTGTACTGTCGCTGCATGGTGGGTCACATGTGGAACAGATACTAAACTAGTAAGAATTGTCGATTTTGTCCTAGAGCGCCCAGCACAGGATAGAGAACGTGCAGAGTGGTTGAAAATAGCTTACTGAAAATCTGATAGAGATTTTCCTATTTTCATTGTTATGTTTGGGAGTAACGCAGGGGTACCATATACAAAAAAACAACTATTGAAACTTCCTAACTTATTTTTTACTACTTTAACTTTTTTTTTTTTTTTTAGCCTGAAAACTTTATTTTTAGTTGCATGGATACCTAAATGCGGGTGCCATATCTGGAAAAATTAATATTCAGGCTCTTTACCATAGAAATATAATGGAAAGAATTTTTTCATTATTTTTCCCTGTCTCAAGGATCAAAATTGTACCGAAAAAAATTATTTTATTGAAAAAAAAATCATGCAGTAAAGGGTTAAATGGAAAATCCCTTGTTGCCACATCGCAGGAGCAGCCTTCACTGTTTCTGTCACTTTCAAAAGCTCGCAATAGACCCATTGTGTTATTCCTACGTGATTCCACATTTCCACAACACTCATCGTGGAGATACAGTGCCACAGTGGTAGTATCTTGAAGGAAGGCAAGCATGGAAGAGTGCGCACTGCGCATGCGCGGAGTAAAAGGTGAGATAAAACGGTTTTTATTTTTTATTTTTTTTTTCATTTTTTTTTTATCTTTTTTACTTTTTTGGTTTTACTCGACTTCGTATAGTGAGTGCGTACTGCGTAGTGCGTAGTCACTGGTCACATTACTTATACTCTGCTCGTCACGGCCGTCACAAATTTGATTGACAGCGTCTGTCATGATCATAGACTCCAGTCTCGTGGTCTCACTCTATACATGCACGACGAAAAGTTTCTGTATTCTTTCTTACTCACTGTTGCCGATTTGGAAATAAAACGCGACGCGCCTCACCGAAAAAAAAAAAATAAATAAACTGTAGGGAACACCCTACGAACACTTTCTCCCTCAATTTTTACTGGGGGGCTCCCAGATCCCCTTTAAGAATTCTGGGGGGGACATCCAGACCCCCTTAAGTATTCTGGGGGGGACCCCCAGACCCCCAGACCCCCCTTTAGTATTCTGGAGGAGACCCCCAGACCCCCCGTTAGAATATTTAAATTTTTCTCTTTTTTGACCCATTTTCCCATTGATTTTAATGGAAACCATTTTTCATCCAAAACTAACCTAAAAATTAAAATTTTAAAAAAACAAAAAAGTCCCTCTGGGGAATGTTAAAAGCAACATCTCTGCAAAATTTGGATGCATATGGATCAGTAGTTCAAAAGTTATGCAGGATTTCACGTTCATGACTACAGACAGACAGACAGACAGACAGACGGACAGACAGACGCCACAGAAATTTTGTGCATTTACTCCTCCCTACCACATATGGTTAAGAAATATTGAAATATCATGGATGGATGTTCTTTAGGATAGTATTAGGCAAGATAAGAGCCAATTATTTTATAATTATCATGATTGACTTAGTCGCAGCGGGCCAAGTATCGAAACAAAATGCATCAAAAATCTCTGCGCCATTGCAATACTTTCTCAATTCTTCTAATTTCATTAGAGTGAGAAAGTAAAAAAAAAAAAAAAATCTTGAGCCGCTTTGCAAGTAGGTACACGCTCAAATGGATTTGATCAAACCAAAAAGTAAACAAGAACAAGAGACGCAATTGCATTGAGAGGTAGCGTGGTCAATTCTGATAAGAGAGTCGGCTTCTCAGGCTTCTGACTTGGCGAAAATGGAGGGAAATGCTTGTGTCCAAACTTCTTTATGGCCTTACGGAAAATTAACATGGGGTTTTTCTTCAAGGTCATCTCAAGACGGAAACAGAGTTATACCGTCGGAATTTCTTTAAATCGATTAAGCAGAATTTTCTCAACAAATTGATAGATCGTAAATACCGATTTATTGCAAATTCGGAAAGATCACATAGGGTTTTTCTTTAAGGTCATCTAAAAAACGAAGCAGCATTATACCGTCGGAATTTCTTTAAATCGATTAAGCAGAATTTTCTCAACAAATTGATAGATCGTAAATACCGATTTATTGCAAATTCGGAAAGATCACATAGGGTTTTTCTTTAAGGTCATCTAAAAAACGAAGCAGCATTATACCGTCGGAATTTCTTTAAATCGATTAAGCAGAATTTTCTCAACAAATTGATTGATCGTAAATACCACTTCATTGCAAATTTGGAAAGATTGTCTCAGTTGACAAAGTTCACATAATAGTGAGTGACTCAACACACGCCAAGCATAAAATCACACAATTATTTGCACTTTCCAACTGAGACAGTCTTTTCGAAATCCCAATAAAGTGGTACTTACGACCAGAGTTGGGCAACCGAATAATCAGAAATAATGAAATGACTCCGGCAACACTGAAAACTGGGTTTACTACATGAGTTGAGGAAAGGGAAACACACGGAAGGTATAGGTCAATTGTAGAATTATTCGTCGAATAATTCGATTGACTCGACGTTGCCGGACACACCGAAAAATTTGCGAATAATTTTTTGCCCAACTCTGCTTACGACCCATCAATTTGTTGAGAAAATTCTGCTGAAATCGATTTAAAAAAACTCCAACGGCATAATTCTGCTTCCTATTAGAGAAAATTGAAAAATGACCTTGAAGAATAACCCCATGTTAATTCCATACGGCAAAAAAAAAAAAAAAAATGGACACATTCATTTCCCACCATTTTCAGCCAGTCAGAAGCCGACTCTTTATCGGCATTGACCACGCCCATCTACCATGCGACTTTTGCTTACTCTTTGGTTGATAACATTATTTTTTTTTTTTTTTTTTTTTTTTTTCAATTTCTTTTACCTCCTAGATTTGAGGCTTAATTTTAATATAATTATAATTATAAATTGAGCGTTTGCTTTAATGCACCAAAAAAGAGCACCGCTTTTCAGTCAACTCTCCTACGTCATAACAACGCATGCTACTCCTAGTCTCCTACTCAGTGGCGGATCTAGAAATCATTCAGAGGAGGGGCTTTCGTTCGGGGGGGGGGGGGGCTGCTTAAACCTACTTTTTCAATAAAACGCTCAGAATTTTCTCGAAAATTCCTGTATAATGTAAATATTTGGCTCGGCGGGCGGGGGGGGGGGGGGGCTACAGCCCCCCCTTTGGATTCGCGCCTGCTCCTCCTCTTTCCCTCCCGCGTTCGCGATTCCTCGCATCATACCCTCCTCTCCTCATTCCTTCTCCCACTTCTTTTCGCCATTTCTCGCATTCTCTCCTTTTTTAATCGGTTCTCACGACCCCACCTCCCCTCCTCCTGCGCCGCGAAGATTTACTCGCGGGGGCTTGTAAGATCATTTCACTCGTCGCGATTTCAGTCGCCTCCTTCCGAGTTATATACTCAATGTCCGAAGAACACATGCAAACGTTAAACGTCCACTCGCCTAGGAAAAAAAAAAAAAAGGAGATGTCACGGTCCTGTGACTCGGATTTAGATTCTCTTCTAATCACGCGAGCGCGCGCGCGTTCGCTCCCCCTCCCCCTCCCCCTCCCCCTCCCCCTCCCCGGCGGCGCACAGTGAATCGGATGGTATGACATTTCCTCAGAGCTACCGTTTAATTAATGCGGCATTTTTCAATAAACCGATGATTCGACCGGGTTGAGAAAAGATTACGAAATTCAGTTCACATCTGACTGTAAAGCACGAAAATATTCGCATCTGTAAGCTTTTCACAACCGGGTGAGTCGTCGATGACTTTAAAAAAACTTGCGAATATTTTAATTTAATTGTTTTAAAATTAACATTTTATCATCAATTAATTTTTTCCCGTTTATTTTTTAATTTATTTTAATTATTATTATTTTTTTTTTTTTTTAATTTTTTATTATTATTATTATTATATGTTTTGTTGTTCACTGCCAATCTATGGTTGACAGGTGTTAAGGTGTCACCCCTGGGGCGGGGCCAAACAATGGCCCTAAGCCTCAGGGCTTAGCGCGATATATGTCGCACGACGTGCGAGGTGAGTTTACTACTGTATATTTACATTTATTTTTACGCACATAAAAAAGGGTTTGTGACCCTTCGAAGGCAGAATTTGCGCAACTTTGTTTGCACTGCCCTAGGGAAGAGACCCTTAGTATAATTAAAAGAAAAAAAAAAAAAAAAAAAAAAAAAAAAAAAAAAAAAAAAAGTGTGTGTGTTCATGTATATTCTAAGTCAATACTTTCCGGAGGATGGTGGCAGTTCCTAGGATGGCGGTTTTTTGAATACTGGCGAAGGATGTCCTGCCAGGGACGCGTTTAAGATGTGAGGTCATCGCGGTCGTGACTACAACGGTGGCTCCGATTACTATCGGGACAACTGCGGTCTAAGTTTTCCACATCCTTTGGATTTCAATTTCCAGGGCCTTGTACTTAAGCAGCTTTTCGGCCTCTTTGTTTTTAACGTTCTTGTCCATCGGTATAGCTACATCGACGAGCAAACAGGGGCCGTCCTTTTGCTTAACTACTATGTCAGGGCGGTTAGCCGGAACGGTTCTATCGGTTTGGACCGGGCGATACTACAGGGTGCGAAAATATTCACATCTGCAGTTATCTTTTCACAACCGGCGGAATCGTCGATGATTTTTTTAAAAAAAAAAAAAAAAAAAAAAAAAAAAAAAAAAAAACTTATGGATATTTTAATATTTTAACGGAGATTGCATCGATTGAGGAAAGATTACAGATCAGAGTATTTTCGTGAGGTGTTGTGCACTGAACTGAACTAAGTAATATTCTTGTTAAGAGCTCAATAATATGCTATTTCATTCATTCACCTCTTTGTTTTACATTCTTTATAACCTAAACTTATACCACAGTAAAGAATCTCAACAGGTATAATGAACCCAGCCCGAAAGGCAATGTTAAAAGTTGTAACTGTGGTAAAATAATAGTAACATGTTGTGTTGCTTTCAATGGGTCAACACTTCTTTCAACCGGTGAAATCATCGGAGAATTGAAAAGTGCGATTAATTAAACGCAATAATTATTTCTATCATCGATTTCTGAGCTCAAAATGAGCTATATTATGTAGTTTCCGTCAAAGAACTATTATATACACCAACGCGAAAATCAAAAACTATTTACGTCCGGAAGAATTCATGTTCCAAATCCAATGTGAGTTGCGGTTTGTCGGACGATGCGATACTCACAACGAAAATGACCAAGATGCAACACTCAACGGTAACAGGTCCTTTTGGGCTCAGCCGCGCGCAACACAACAACAACGAAAACACATGACCAAGTCCATTTCACACTTGGTTTAAGATGCATCCACTGATTGTGTCTTGAGATTGCTACTCGGCTGATTATGTACTAGCCTCACAATCTGATCGCAGATCAGATCAGATTAAAGAGCGCCAGAGATAGAAAAAAAAGAATAGGAAACCCGCGGAGGAAACAAAAGACGAAGAAAGAGAGATGAATAATTGAGGCGTTGAGTGCAAGAACAACTCTTCTTCCAGAGTATTTTAAACGAGTAATGTGCTGTTGTTGCATTCAACGCCTCGATTCAAATCAATCACCATAGCTCTGAGAGGTGCAACTGAAAAAAAAAAGAAAAGGAGCTCTGTATATCAGAATCTGCATCTAGGATGTGGGACTGCAGGATATGGTTACAGGATTGCCAGCTATAGTGGACACATTGCACAGTCAACGAAATATAGTACAGTCGGCGAATTAAATAATGGCAGTTGACGCCTTATAGATTTAGGCGAAGGTAGGCAACTTGCATTGCTTAGATTCTTTGTGATAAGTATTGCAGGTTGCCTACCGGTGCCAAAATCTAAGAAGTAGACTGACATTATTTAATTCGCCGACTGTACATGCTAATTGATACTAAAGTTCCACATGCATTTGTGGGTCCGAAAAACGTGGATCGAAAAATGATAATTTCCGAATTTGAAGACGGGGTGAGAAAAAGAAAAAGAGGGGGCGAAGCAAGGGATTATTCAGAAACAATTCGAGGAGAGAAGGACAAGGGGCGGTAAAAGTTTATTTTTAACCCACTTTTGGACACTCTATCGCCTTTTCTCCGGATATTTTAACCTTTCAATTGGCGGGGGGGGGGGGGTGCGGAAAGCTTACTTTCTTGCGTCCCTTGTGTACTCCCATGGGTCGAAATATAGGCTTGAAAACACGATATGCGTCTTTTGCTGAGTAAATTTAGAGGTTTCACTAAAGTTTTTGGATAGTTCCTGCAGGACAGTTTTACAAAAGCGCTCGTTTGAATTGACTAAAATCGCGACCTTCTTAAAAAAAAAAACAAAAACAAAAACAAAACAAAAACAAAACAAAAACCTACACCAAGGGCAATTCTACCACTACAAGTGCCAAAATTAACAAAACATAACACATTTTACGATGCTTTCGTAGGCTAAAGTCACCTGAATGTGTCAGTTGTTGTTGAAGTTACACAAATTCAGGCCATTCTAACCTACAAATGAATAAGAAAATCTGAAATATCGGTCGAGAAGTTGATACATACACTGTTAGAAATGTTCACTCCGACACCGGTTACATAAAAGCCATGGTTCCTATACCGATAAGTAGTTTTCGGAGTAAAAAATGCTACGAAATTGAGGAAAGAGAACGTCATAAATTCAGTGGCGGCTCGTGCAATCTGGCAACCGTGCACTTTTACCATTTAAACGTATGCAAAAAGATCGATACTAGGTGAGGCGCTACGCCTCACCAAGTAATCGATTATTTTACACAGTTTTAAAAGCAGGAAATCCATTGTTGCCACATTGCACGAGCCGCTGCTGCATAAATTGCACTTCTCCGGAGTTAAAAAATCATTATACTCCACCGAGGAGGCGAACACACTCACCTCGATAGTAAATTTCCCTCTTCACTCCAGGGGCGGCTCGTGCAATTTGGCAACAATGTCATCCCTCCATTTGATTGTGTGTAAAACAATCGATTCGAAAGTGAAGCAGCGCTTCACCAGCAATCGATCGTTAAACATAGATTCAAATGGAGCGAAGACATTGTTGCCAGATGGCACGAGCCGCAAGTGCTTCACTCCAAGTACTATCGACGAATTAAAGATTGTCGCGAGATTTGCACACATTTTTAGTTATGGGTGTGAGTGTGGGACTGATCTGCAACGGCTTTCCCTCCCCACCCGCACTGGCCTCTTACCTGCAAGGTGTGAGGAGTACGAGGAGTGGCCGAACCAAAACCTTGAAGGCGAAACTTAGCTTATGAAAATCTCGCGACAGTCTTTAATTCGTCGATAGTACTCCCTATTTTTAATAAGTGCGAGAGTGAAGTGCAGACTCATTTTTTTAGTTCCCTCCAGATGTTTTGGTCAATTTTTAACTGTCTAAAAAGTGTATTCCCAGATTTCAGCAATTTTGACATTCACATTTTTTCTTGCGTACTTACACGCGGCAACAACTCGGCTCTCTATCATTGGTCACACCTGTACGCAAATCCGCTGAGTGCAGCCGTTAAGTCTCCGAACCATCCGAATGCGAGTAGCGGAAAAACCGAATTATCATGGAAAGGTGCGCGGGGAAAAAAAAGAAAGGAGCAAAGATAGGAGAGCTAGAGGAGAGAAAAAAGAACTAAAAATGTTTCCAGCGCACCTTGTTTCTAATTTTCGCTCTCTTCGCGCCATGATTTTGTTTTTATGCGCGCGGTCTTTTTCTCTCTAATTTTTTGGAGGAAACGTTTCGTTGATTTGATCCACGGTTTTCGTCCACTCGCGGGATATGCAGAGTTGAGGGTCGACGAGGAAAGGGGGGAGGGGGGGGAGGGGTGGGGTGGGGGGATTTTCACGAATCAATGCTAGATAATCGCGGGTGATCGGTCACGGCATACATTTCCGGCGCATGGATTCGTAAAATGTAGTTTCTCTCTCTCTCTCTCTCTCTCTCTCTCTCTCTCTCTCTCTCTCTCTCTCTCCCCTCTCTCTCTCTCTCTCTCTCTCTCTCTCTCTCTCTCTCTCTCCCCTCTCTCTCTCTCCTCTCCTCTCCCCTCTCTCTCTCTCTCTCTCTCTCTCTCTCTCTCTCTCTCTCTCTCTCTCCTCTCTCTCTCTCTCTCCTCTCTCTCTCTCTCTCTCCTCTCTCTCTCTCTCTCTCTCTCTCTCTCTCTCTCTCTCTCTCTCTCTCTCTCTCTCTCTCTCATTCTCGTCTCTCATTCTCGTCTCTCCTTCTCTAAAGAGCAATGAACTTGTCGATTACCCTTGTTTTTCATTCTCTTCTATTTTGCTTTAAACCTCTCACCTCTCCCCCTTCCTTTCATAGGACAGTGTTAGACATAACCTTGCGCTTAATGTGCATAATCGCGTCTATCTCTCACACACTGCGACTAGTGCGACTCATCTCAATCGCATTTCTCTCTATCGATGTTTTTTTTTCTTTCTTTCTTTCTTTCTTTTTATTTACGGTTGGTTTGGGTTAGAGCTCTTGATTTTGGTGCAGCTTGTATACAAAGCGGCATACATTGGGATAAGATGTTGGAAATTTGGAAGAAGAAAATGGAAAAGAACCCCATTATGAAGGGGGAGGGATACTTGAAACTAACTGGAGGGTTTTGGCGACATCACCTTTTTGCCCATCATGCATAGCCATGCTTTGATAGTGAAGTGGCCCCAGTTTCAAAAGATATGAAAACCCTTGAGGGGATCGACTCTATTCGCCAAGCTGAATCGATAGAGGGGTCACAAGCTCGGTTTCGGCGACATCACCATTTTGCCCATCATGCATAGCCATGATTTGCCAGTGGAGCGGCCCCAGTCTCAAAAGATATGAAAACCCTTGAGAGCGATCTACTCCATTTTCCAGGCTGGGTTTTAGCCTCAACATCTTTTTGCTCATGACACATAGCCACGATTTGCCTAGTAAATTGCCTATAGTGAATTTATTTGTAGCTAATTTTAATACAATGGTCCAGCTGAGAATTTGGCTTAGGTTTCTTACGTGCCAGTTTCTTTAATTTGCGAATCCTTCCATAAGAAACCGTAATATCGATTTCTGTGTCCAGATATCCACTCTCAAACACTTGCACTTTCGTTTATAACCAATTTCCAGTGGATCAACCCTTTCAAACCTGAAAATACTTTTCGATCAGGAACGGATTTTCGGTCATCATAGCTGATCTGGGGGGTGATCACGGAGGATCGTTTCGTTTTGGTATCGTTATCGTTTGCATTAAATCAAATGGGCTTGCTTCTGCGCAACTCGATCTCGCAGGTGATCCCCTCCTCACCTCTTCCTACTTCAAACGATCGAGATTACGACAGCCTGCGACTCATCGCTTCCTATCGTCCGTTTCAATCGTTACGAGGAGCTCAAAACGATTCGATCAGTTGAGCCACCCATAAGGTTACACGTAAACGATAACGATAACGATACCAAAACGAAACGATCCTCCGTGATCACCCCCCAGGACACAATTTTCTCATATATATATAAACAGATGAGCAAGTCATATTTTCATTTTCTCTATAAAGATTTTATGTTATATTCCGATATACATTGAAATGTACACTAGGCATGAAATTAGTAACAACTTTTATTTTCAAGGTTAAAAAAGTGAGGTAAACACACCAATCCCGCATTCCCGCGTAAAATGTCCTTAAGGGATTTCCATCATGGCCAGTAGCGTACGCAGGAATATGTCTCTCATTCTCTTCTCCCGTTTGAATGTATGTGCTGGAAAAGGAGAGAAATAGGGGCTGAAGTCACGTTTTAGCCCCTGTTCTTATCCTTTTCTAACACACGTGCTCTAATGGGGCAAGAGAGAGAAAGACTAATTCCTGCGTACGCTACTGATCATGGCTACCCCCTTCAAGTTTCAATACCCGTCCCACAAATCCTCTCCATCACTTTAGTTCGTCCAACTTCACTCTGCGGCCGGACTTTGTCGCAAATAAATACAAGGCGCTACGATACTTCCGGCTTCACACCCGCCGCTCACTCATTCGTGTCCGCTCTACCTGTTCGCGCGCCTACTTGTCTCGACGCTCCGTGACGCGGCTGGAAAATCGACGGCGACGCTACGACGACGACGTCTGGCTTCGATGACGTCGAGAAACCGCGGCAAAAAGACGTAGGCGCCCAAAAAGGAGGATTTCGGTTTAGCATTCGCACCTACTCCAATTCAAAACGCACTGTGACTGTGACCGGATTATCCACCTCTTGGCCCCCCCCTCTTTTCTCCCTCCCTCCTCCTAAACCCCCCCCCCCCACCCTTATCCTCTTCTTACCTATTCCCCGCGTACCGGACAGACCGGAAACCACCTGTCCGTATCTGTTTTCACGGGCGCCTGGTCCCGGATTCGGTTCTCTTCGCGAGCGCGTTTGGTGACGCGAACGCGACGCGCGCAATCTCCCCCCCCCCCTCCCCACCAGCCGCGCATTCTAAATTGAAGCGGTTTAAGTTACGCGCGCATCAAAAATATGAGGTGTGATCTTCCGAGCGTACCGTGATCTGAACAATCATTGCGCCTTTCAACGGAAGAGCACACCTAAGGTTTTAAGAGTCTTGCCTCAAGAGATGTAGCTTCGCAATTATATGTACGTTTTGCCGTTGAATGATTCTTTTTTTTTTTCACCTATTCCTTCCTTTCCCGCGTCCGTCGGCTGATTGTGTATTGCTTAAAGAGAGATGGAGGAAGGGAAGGAGAGTGAGTGAGAGAGAGAGAGAGAGAGAGAGAGAGAGAGAGAGAGAGAGAGAGAGAGAGAGCGTGATTAACAGCGTTAATGTGGTCAAAAATTGAGACGCAACAATGTTCGGGTCTCATGGAAAGGAGCGAATGCATCGGTTTAAAAGGCCCCGAATCAAACAATTTTTACAAATTATATTAAGCTATCTTGCTATTCAATCGTTGTTCTCATAAATCTTGATAGAAAGTCAGCGGCGAGGCGTGCGATTAGGCAACGTTCCTATTTCCCATTTTAACACATTGGAAAGGTCGAATTGGCTGGTCATCTCCGATGAGTGAAGCGTTCGACTTTTATAGTGAGTTTAAATGGAGAAAATACAATATTGCCAAATTTCACACCTCACCACTGAAGAAAGTCTATGTTTGCGCTGCAGCAAAAGTTCGCAACAAACCCATTTTCAAGACCAGGGCGGATCCAGCAATATGGTAACCATGTATTCTTCCCATTTGAACGTATGAGGAAGAATCGATTCTCGAGGGGGCCATGGCCCCTTGACTAATCGATTGTTTCTCACGCATTCAAATGGGAAGAATACATGGTTGCCAGATCGCTGGATCCGCCCATGTCTCAAGATAAATCTAAAGGACGTCTGCAAAATCACAGAAATTTACCAATAATTACTAGAAAAGCAGGATTCTACAAGAAACGCCCTTAAGCCTGAAAATTAGCCGTTCCATCGACATTCTACACTCGTCTGCGATGCAACACTGAAAAAAAAAGTGACAGTCATTTTACCAGAAACACAACGATATGTGAACGAGAGAAATTCGAGTACTTTGACCAGAAAATTCTGATGTTAATATCAGAATATGGCCAATGGTCATAGAAACTAGAATTTCCTAAAAATGCTCAAGAACTGTGATACAAACACTAGGCTTCTGGTAATGGGTCTGTTGCAAACTTTTGCTACAACAATTAAGAGTGTTTAATCTAATGTAAAATCGCCTGAAAAGTCCGTTGGTGACATCAGAAAGTCATAAAATGCACTAATAAACTCACAAGAGGCGTTTAATGAAATCCAAGATGGCGGAGAAATATCGAGCAATTTGTATGCATGCACCACGAACATCCAAGGATAGCCAACCTCACAATATCGATCACAACCAATCACAACGTAAACAAACACTTAACCTCTACCTCCAGTGAGGTTGTCAAAGTTGGCCATCCTTGGATGTTCACGGTGCATGCATACAGATTGCTCGATATTTCTCCGCCATCTTGGAATTCATTAAACGCCTCTTGTGAGTTTATTATTGCATTTTATGATTTTCTGATGCCACCAATAGACTTTTCAGGTGATTTTACATTAGATTATACACTCTTAATCGTTGTAGCAAAAGTTTGCAACAGACTCATTGTACTATCCCATATACATAGGTTCACATATTATCATGCTTCTGGTATAATCTTGTTTTTCAGGGAACGCTGGATATAGGATATAGGAATTTGTCTGTCTCTCTCTCCTCCCATTTGAATAAGATACGTAAAAAAGGATATAAGGGATGAGGAAATAATGGTTAAAGTCATGTGGTGGCCCTACCTGTTGTCCTTTTCTATCGCATGAATTCAAACGGTCGGAGAGAAAGAGAGACAATTAATTCCTGAATCCTACACAGAGAAAAATACTTCAGTGAAATTTGATCAACGAAGTGTTCGGTTGCAGGAATCAAAATGTTCGGTCCTGCTTCATTAGTACACGGAAAAAAAAGATTAGAGAAAATAACCATACGGATACCTGATTTTGGCCCCTGCTAGATGTTATGGTAAACTTGACCAGAAGTATGGTACATTTACCGATACTTTGAGTAAATTCGACATGCAATCAGGTAACATCACCTAGTACCTAGTTAAAACATAGTATACTTCTGGTTAACATTACCATAACATCTAGCAGGTGCCAAAATCAGGTATCCGTATGGTTATTTTCACCGTAGTTTTTTTCCGTGTAGTACCGAGTATTCGGTAGTGGCGGAATTTGGGTTATACTGACCGAAGTCTTCGGTACTTACCACCGAAAATTTTGGTTCCTTCAACCGAAAACTTCGGTGATCAGAATAAATCGAATCTTCGGTTCTAACAACGGAGACATTTTTCTTTGTGTATGCTGCGATGGTCATTTTTGTCGAGCTTTCTCTGAAAACTCGGGCTCTTGCAAAACACTCAACTTTCGCAAAAATTTCAACTTTCAGCTCTCGCTTCATGCTTCAGTCCGAGTGAATCGAAATCGATAAGATAAGAAAAAGGAAAATAAATCATTCCTACATTAACTCGGATTCCGTAAATCCGACCTTTTTTGAGAACTCCGAGTCAGATTCACAACAGACTCTGCAAAATGAGACGAGGATAAAGAAATCGAAGTGTTTCTCCTCCTCTAAATTTTGTTCCTTCAAATCGACCGAAACGCTCAACTTCACATCAACTAAGCTTCTCGCTGAAAAAAAAATAAAAATAACCATAATAACAGTAGTAGTGATTATAAATATAAACAAGCAAATATAAAATAAAAAATCGAGGACGAATCTTGCGGAGAAATTAATTTATTTCTGCGATATTTAATTGAAAAATGCATCTTTGCGTGTTTTCACCATCTTCCATAAAGCAACCTCTCTCTCGATTAAATTCTCGCGGTACGCTTTTTAAGCCGCTGCGATACGAGATTGCGTGCTCAGCGCGTCTAGGAGGGGGAGATGCAATGGGCGATTCGGAAACCCGCGATTAGAAAGTGCAAATCGAATTTAATAGCTCGACGCATCGTTGTCGGACTGCCTACGGTGACTCGTGAACTATCGATTAGATCTCGTATTTTTGGCCTACATGCTAAAGTACCGATTATTGTTATTTGTCGTCTTAGTTGAGAATCGATTCTTTACTTTCAGTTTTACATGGAGGATAGATCGATACATCGCAATCGATGGCGGTTCAAGAACGATCGATTCGTGTTTTCCTTCTGCTTGAACCTATGCAAGAGTAGCGATTTATTCTTGTCAGCTCAAGTCAAACCATTGAGAATCGACTATTTTCTATAGCTTTTATATCATAGGAAATTTATCCTAGAACGAGGGGAGGTCAGAGGTGTTGATATTTATGTATGTAAATAGTAGCGTTTAGGAAAATTTCTCATCGTAGCAAGTGTACACCACTTTGGTTGACCAACCTGCGCTTTACCACAGAGATGGAAGGCGCTCAATATAACAAGTGTATCTCCGATGTATAACTTTATGTATTCCACAATTGTTGAATAAACTGTTTGTTGCCGCTAGCTTGTCGTCTTTTTTCAAGCCATGAATTCGTGTGTTTCTCTTTTAATCTGATTTAACCATCATATCTGGTGGACAAATCGCAATTCTTGGAGGTTCAAACAAAACCGATACGTGTTTCTCTCCTGATGTAGTCCTATCATAATTTTTTGTCACTTTCTCTATGTTTGCAATAAATTATTAATAGTAAAAAAATGCAGCACCAATAACTCCGTGACCTTCAATCTTCTTTCTCAGCACGACGGAAGTGACAAATTAGATAGGACTACCCAAGTTCCACCTGTGCGTCGCCATTTTCCTTTCTTCATTTAAAAGCTTTTCTCTTAAGTTAACAAGTGGATTTCGGAAGTATTTAGTGTCACCATTGTTTTTTGTTTCCCACTAATTTTTACATACATATAAACAAACGAGCCATTCCATTCATCCGTAGTAGAAGCTTGCCAACAACCCCAATGGGTCTGTTGCAAACTTTTGCTACAGCGCTACAGAGAGTTCAATCTCATGTAAAATCGCGTGAAAAGTCCATTGGTGGCACCAGAAAGTCATAAAATGCAGTATAAAACTCACGAGAGACGTTTAATGAAATCCAAGATGGCGGTAAAATATTGAGCAACCTGTATGCATGCACCACGAACATCCAAGGATAGCCAACCTCTCAATCTCGATCGCACCCAATCACAACGTAAATAAACACATAACCTCTGAAGCTGTGAGGCTGTCAACGTTGGCAATCCTTGGATGTTAAAGGTGTATGCATACAGATTGCTCGATATTTTACCGCCATCTTGGATTTCATTAACCGTTGCTTGTGAGTTTATTATCGCATTTCATGACTTTCTGTTGCCACCAATGTACTTTTCGGGCAATTTTACATACGATGAAACAACCTTTCTCGTTGTAGCAAAAGTTTGCAACAGACCCATTGCTCATATATAGGCACGGTGTGGTTGAGTAAAGTTATATAAAATTTGATTGTACCATGGATTTTATTGTTTTACCTTAAAGTAGAGTACTTTGGCTAACTTTTAAGCTAAATTTCAAAATAGGTTGTTCGAGCTCCTTTTGAAATAATTTGATTTTTATGTTTTTAAGGGTCAAATGCGTGAAGCTGAGAAATGGACGGTGACTGAAACCTTTCGATTCACCATTAATTCCCGAGTTATACCTAGATTGACTTCAATTTTTAATATGTTGTTCCTTTACACATTTTCTGGCGTTCCCGAAATTTTTAGGCCCGGGAAAATTTTTAAGCTCCCGTGGCAGCGTTGCCAGTTCGCATAAATGAAAAAAACGAATTTGACGAAAAAATGAAGATGTTGAGTTCGGATTTGCGCTAGAATTTTGTAAATAAAAATCCGATTACATTGCTTGTCCATGATTTTAGATTTCGTGTAATTTGGGAATGCGCTGTTGCCATTTTCACCCTTTTTAAATCATAAAATTGTACCGCAACGTTCTGCACCAACAAATGCTGGTTCTTCTATTTTCAATCCTGTCTATTCCGTTCTCTACTCAGCTCTGCACACTTTTCTGCGCTATCAGTTCGACCATTTAGGATATAAGTCCGAATTGAATCGGCCACAGTATAGCGGTGATAGTATAATTGATGGTATTTTGTCAATTCGCCGATGATTCCATCTGTAGACCGAATATGGACTTGCCATGACTTGCCATGACCCAATTTGGACTTGCCATGACTACCCAAGACGTGATATGGACTTGCCATGACTTGCCATGACCCAATATGGACTAACCATGACTTGCCATGACCTAATATGGACTTACCATGACATGCTATGACCTAATATGGACTTGTCATTACCCAATATGGACTTGCCATGACTTGCCAAGACGTGATATGGACTTGCCATGACTTGCCATGACCTATTATGGACTTGCCATGACTTGCCATGACCCAATATGGACTAACCATGACTTTCCATGACCTAATATGGACTTACCATGACATGCTATGACCTAATATGGACTTGTCATGACTTGCCATGACCCAATATGGACTTGCCATGATTTTCCATGACTTGCCAAGACCTGATATGGACTTGCCATGACCTATTATGGACTTGCCATGACTTGCCATGACCCAATATGGACTAACCATGACTTTCCATGACCTAATATGGACTTACCATGACATGCCATGACCCAATATGGACTTGCCATGATTTTCCATGACTTGCCAAGACCTGATATGGACTTGCCATGACCTATTATGGACTTGCCATGACCCTACATGGCCTGCCATGGACTTGCCATGACTTGCCATGACCTGATATTGACTTGCCTTGACTTTCCATGACCCAATATGGACTTGCCATGACTTGCCATGACTTGCCATGACTTGCCATGACTTGCCATGGCCTAATATGGACTTGCCATGACTTGCCATGACCTAATATGGACTTGCTATGACTTGCAATGGCCTAATTTGGACTTGCCATAGCCTGCCATGGACTTGCCATGACCTGATATGGACTTGCCATGACTTGCCATGGCCTGATATGGACTTGCCATGACTTGCCATGACCTAATACAGACTTGCCATGACTATTACCATGACCCTATATGGACTTGCCATGACTTCTATCAACCAAACCCATTTATTCATCATATTATCCACTTTCTTTCTATCAATCATCTGTGCATGCCGAAATCGAGGTAAGTTAGGTCAGACTTTTCCAGTTTTTGACTTTTTGATTTTTTATCCTACATGGTCGAACTGATAGCGCAGAAAGTGTGCAGAGCTGAGTAGAGAACGGAATAGACAGGATTGAAAATAGAAGAACCAGCATTTGTTGGTGCAGAACGTTGCGGTACAATTTTATGATTTAAAAAGGGTGAAAATGGCAACAGCGCATTCCCAAATTACACGAAATCTAAAATCATGGACAAGCAATGTAATCGGATTTTTATTTACAAATTCTAGCGCAAATCCGAACTCAACATCTTCATTTTTTCGTCAAATTCGTTTTTTTCATTTATGCGAACTGGCAACGCTGCCACGGGAGCTTAAAAATTTTCCCGGGCCTAAAAATTTCGGGAACGCCAGAAAATGTGTAAAGGAACAACATATTAAAAATTGAAGTCAATCTAGGTATAACTCGGGAATTAATGGTGAATCGAAAGGTTTCAGTCACCGTCCATTTCTCAGCTTCACGCATTTGACCCTTAAAAACATAAAAATCAAATTATTTCAAAAGGAGCTCGAACAACCTATTTTGAAATTTAGCTTAAAAGTTAGCCAAAGTACTCTACTTTAAGGTAAAACAATAAAATCCATGGTACAATCAAATTTTATATAACTTTACTCAACCACACCGTGTAGGGGGAAACCCCCAGCCCAGCCCCCTCAAAGATTAGACACATCTCGAAATTTAAGAAAAATTCGAGAAGCCAAGAAAAAAAAAAAAAAAAAAGTTCGAAAAGAACGCTTTCAATTTCAAGGATGAATGTTTACAAAATGTATCTATTTTTGCCTAACATTTCCCTAAATTGTAAGTAAAAAAGGACATTGAAGGGTCACCAAGGACCACGATGGTCAGAGTTTTCAGGAGTCAAACGCGTGAGAAGCAAAAGAAGAAGAAAATAGGTCTTCAACCTTTTGCCCCCCCCCGGAAAAATTTAAATGGCGCCCCTTCAAGAATACAGAAAAAGACAGGCACCAAAAACTTTCCTGATTGCTGGTGCCGAATAAGTGCCGCAATTATTTCTTAGAACAGAGAAGAAAATGAAGATTTTTTATCAAACGAAAATTGTTTGATAATTTTCAAACTCTTATTGAAAAATTTCCTTTGGATGCAAAACACGATAACTTTCCTCGATTCGAATCTACTAAAACCCTCTTCTTACCCCGCACGAATAAATCCGCTAAACAAGGTCTGTATTCTAAGTTCACTTCCTTTTATTTATTTATTTATTTATTTATTTATCTATCTATTTATCTATCTATTTATTTAATTTTTTTTTTCAAATCGGGATTGATTTTAATAATTTCTTCCTTCGCCAGCTTGTATTTTACACTACCAGAGTTCTCTGGGGGTAAATTCCGGGCGTTCTGTTGAGAAGGGGGAAAGGGAATGCTTGGAGCTTGGGAAAGGGACGGACGAGGGAGTTCCTTGGCTCTCGCAGGGTGAAAATAGGGGGAAGGGGACGGGGAAGTAAGACGGTGCAGGAGAGAGGAAGCGTAATTACTGAATCACAGCAGGACTTCTCGCTGTTTGCTCTCTCTCTCTCTCTCTCTCTCTCTCTCTCTCTCTCTCTCTCTCTCTCTCTCTCTCTCTCTCTCTCTCTCTCTCTCTCTCTCTCTCTCTCTCTCTCTCTCTCTCTCTCTCCCTGCCTCTCTGTCGCTCCCTCGAAATACCATTCCCACCGGAGAACAGAGAATGAGTTTGCGTGGAGAGGTGTACACTGTGTACTTGCACTGGGACACTGGGACACTGAGACACTCGCAGTGTATGTACAAACGAACGCACTTACAAAGACGTAGGGTAAAATGTACACGGATAGGTAGTGTATAAGGCACGTTACGCAATGTTTGCTGGGTATTTCTGGTACTTTCATTACACCGCTGACGATCTGAATGAGATTCGGGATAGGTTTGAGTTTCTTCCCGAAAATGCGATGTATACTTGCTTTGATTCACCGAGCTTTTTGTGGTCTAATGAGACTGTTGCATATTTTCGCGAGAGCTGAATGCGCGGAGTATCGGCTTGCTCTGATGTAAAAAAAACCAACAGAAATAATGATAGAGCTGCAAGTTCACAGTGGCGGCTCGTGCAATCTGGCAACCGTGCACTTTTGCCATTTAAACGTATGCAAAAAGATCGATACTAGGTGAGGCGCTACGCCTCACCAAATAATCGATTATTTTACACAGTTTTAAATGGAGGAAATCCATTGTTGCCACATTGCACGAGCCGCCGCTGCAAGTTCATTAGAAGCCTCCGAATTCCACTCGTTAACTTGGATGCGAAAAGCTATTAAAAGCTCGAAAAGGCATGATTTTTAGGATAATATTCATTGGCGAGGCGTGGCATTCGGCAACAATGTACTTTCTCCATTTAAATTCACCGAAAAAGTCGAATGCTTCGGTCATCGGCGATGACCAGGCATTTCGACCTTTCTAATGTGTTTAAATGGGGAAAAAGAAGCGTTGCCAAATCTCACGCCTCGCCACAGATAATATTTCATTGCATAGCCGTAGCCAGGAATTTGTCTTCCTCTCTCTCTCTTTGCCCATTTGACTGCATGTGTTAGAAAAGGACAGAAAAAAAGGCTGAAGTCACGTGACAGCCCCTAAATCCATCTTTTTCTAACACATGCGTTTCAATGGGCTTAGAGAGAGATAAAGACAATATCCTGGCTACGGCTGTTTTTCATTGTGTGTCAGTGGCGTAGCCAAGGGGGGGGGTCCAGGGGGTCTGGACGACCCCCCCCCCCTTGACACCAAAATTTGTCCTAAAAAATGTCATTTTTTCCGTTTTTAGACACATTTTTCCGAATTATTATCTTTGGACCCCCCCCTTGACAATATTTGGACCCCGGACCCCCCCCCAGAAAAATTCCTGGCAACGCCACTTTAGTGTGTGTTTTTTGCGGTTGTATAAAGTAAGTAAAGTTTCGAAACATCCTGCACAGTTTCTTATTTAAATATTTTTAGCTTCTTTTCAGATATAATGCTTTCATTTATTTGACACATTAGTAGCTAATAAAGTTGTTTCTTTTCATGCTGTTAAAAATGTGACCATCAATAAAGTAATTTTATTGTTAGCGCGAAGTCGCAACGGTTAGCCAACAATCACGCAACAATGCACTCTTTGGTTGCAATCTAATTATCTGTGAGAAAACTCGTGTGGCTTCCACAACTATCTCACTCATTTTCCCACACTGATTGTGAGAGAATTCTTTCTTAATCCAAGATGTATTTCGTTTGAGATAAAGAAACTGCACAGTGAAATATTGACTAAGGGGGAATTTCTTTAACCTGAAGAAAATGTCTGCTGCTACAAGTAAAAGATTTCATGTCGATCGTGACAGTGATTTCTCCTTCATGCAATAGAACTTTACTTCGAGCAACGAAAACTGTCACAAGTAAACGTGTTTCCTTGATTTTTAAAGAAGTGATTTCTCTCAGCGCATGACTCTCACGCATAGCCATCTCTTCCTAGTGTCGAAATATGTATACAGGGCCTTGTTTCAGGACATGTTACTATAAAAATCCCGTTAAAATATACATAGACAAAATAATTTCTGCCCAAAAATTTTCTCTGTATACGATTTTAACTATGAGAGCAGAGGCGTATTTCTATACTTACAAATTAGTACCACTCGAATTAGACGCGAAAAAGTAATATAAAATGATGGGGTTACACTTGATTGGAAAACGCACTTTTTTATGCGAATACTCATCATATGAAGTATGACCATTTCAGCTCATCCACTCCCCCCCCCCCCTTCGCACCCTACAACCATCATACGACACCCTCTCAGACTCAGTCCGCACCTTAAACCCATCACAATCACACCACCCCCACACGCTTTAATTATAAATGGGTGCGTTTTGAATGAGTAAGTGCGAGTACGCGCGTAGCGTAGACACCACGTAATTTACAAGAGGAGATAATATAGGTATATAATGCATACAAATACATACAGACGTATCATGAAATGATTCAATTCTAAGGTTGTGTGTCATAATTACGGGTAACGCGCAGGGCTCATTATTGACCCACCCAGTCTGCAAAGGAAAATTGTGGATGAGGGACTCACGCTCCGTGACACATCGGTTGTGCTCTTTCTGAAGAATCAGCGTTACGGTTGCACAGCGATTTCTTCCGAAGAGCACACCGCTTGTTTCAGAGCCCTCTCCACGAGAGAACGCCTCAGAATCTCTCTCTCTCTCTCTCTCTCTCTCTCTCTCTCTCTCCCC
>VMOF01000369.1:56001504-56020543 GCA_011764245.1 Trialeurodes vaporariorum
TTAGAAAATGATATCATTTTTGAAATCAGCGTCCCAAATACTATCGATTAGCACACTATTAATGTATGTAACAAGAAAATTCATTGAAATACATTGAAATTTAGTTTGAAAAAAACCCTGATGTTTGGTGCTTTCGCGGACAGTTATGTCGTTAAAGAGGCCTACTTGTGGTATATACATACAAGCTACTAACCTCAAAGCTGCAACAACAATACCAAAGGGATCTTGGTTCCACATGGTTGGCATTGAGGAACGGAGCTCCCTTTTCCTCATTTCGGCCGGCTCTCGCTGAAATGCATTGTTATGCTACCTAGCGGCCAAAAAATGAACTAATATCTCGGAAACTTACTCTCTAATTGTAAGTTTCTATCGAGTGTTTAGTGTCAAAAACTCAATTTAGCATTTTTCGACCCAACTCGCTTACAAATTGCTCTGCTGCCAAAATAACGATTATAGCTCTACAAACTCACGAATTCCACTCTTAAACGCATATAAAATGCTTTAATGCTTTAATGGGTGATTCCTATCTTAACTCCACCACTCTCTCTATGTTGACGTGAAAGATGTATAGAGTAATTAGACACCAGAGTAGTGATCCACACCCGATTAATGGTACCGTGACACCTGGTGACACTGGTTTCAAAGGAGAGTCGTCCCGTATCAGTCACTTATCGATGAAGTTACGGTATTATTAGATCGGAATCTCCCATTATTAGTGCCAAATGCCACCACTTCGCTCGCGCATTTAAAAGCATTTTATTAGTTTAGGAGTGGATTTTGTGAGTTTTTAGTGCTGCCATCGTTATTTTTGCAGGGTTTACTTCTGAATCGACCCTTAAATCGCTTACTACAAAAGTGTTCAACAGCTCCTTACTACGAGGGTGGACTTTAAAGTAAGTTTACCTATTTTTTTTCTCGGGAACTATTCACGTTAGAAAAAAAACAAACCCAGAATTGAAACGTACATACTCTCGGATTTTTAACGAGCTGTAGTTTTTCAAATTTGGATTACGCGTTGCGGAGATATCATGGATTTTCCACACCCGTCTCTCCTTCAAACGTGCCCACCTTTTCAGCCTCACAGAAAACATGAGTATAAGACTTTGAAAAAGTAAAATAGAGCTATTATTTTATTAAAACAAGTTATAACATTGTTGTGAGGCATCTCATCTCATTTTTTGACATTGTCACCCGCTAGATTCTTGAATTCTTTATATCAGTGCAACAATTTCTATATACAACCGTCGTGAAATTCTTTCCCCATACTCCTCAACCAGGTTTTGGCGCAAGCTGTTAATCCAGTTTCAATTCATGATGATTGTACTTTCACTACTGACCGAAAGTTTGAAGATCGATACAAATTGGATCAATTTATCAGAAGAAGAGTAGTCAATTCAGTGAAAAACATGCATTCAGGTGTTATTGAGATGTCTGATCCGGAGATAAGCGCATCGCCTGCCGAAACTCGCAGTTTTCTATAGCGCGTGAAAAGGTGGGCACGTTTGAAGGAGAGACGGGTGAGGAAAATCCACGATATCTCCGCAACGCGTCGGCCAAATTTGAAAAACTAAAGCTCGTTAGAAAGCTGAAAGTACGTACGTTTCAATGCTGGGTTTGTTTTTTTTTCTAGCGTTGATAGTTTTTGAGAAAAAAAATAGGTAAACTTACTTTAAAATCCACCCTCGTAAATTGCCTGACTAAATTACTAACCTACTAACTTATACCTCTAGGATGCCGGACGTTGAGGGAACCCGAAGGTAGCTTAAAACCAGAGCTGCTGTTTTGCGTATAATTAGTGACACTTTTCAATTCACCGATGATTCCACCGATCGAGAACAGATTACACAGTTCAGTGCAGTGTATACATGTAATTCACGAAAATACTCTGATATAAGTACGTGTAATATTTTCTCAATCGGTGGAAACGCCGCCCGTTAATTAATTAAACTATCAAGACGTTTTTAAAAGGCATCGATGACTCCACCGGTTGAGAAAAGATTATAGATGCGGGTATTTCGGTGCATTATACACTTAACGGAACTGCCAAATCTTTTCTCAGCCGGTGGAATCATCGGTGAATTGAAAAATGCAATTAATTATACGTGAAATGGCAGCTGTAGGCTTAAAATGGCTAGTTTAATTTAAACTTACATTTGAATAAAAAGTTAGACTATGAACCAGAACATCTGGTGAAAGACTTTTATTATTACATAATTATTTACCGTAGCTTAAAAACCCTTCTCTACATTGTGTGACACAGGTGTCACATGAATACATGATGCAAAAAACCCCATATCAGAAATTATAATGTATATTTTAATGATTAATTTAATGTATTTTATAAAATGGGTCTGTCGCGTATTTTTACTACAGCAATATGACACATTGATTCTCAACGCCTCAACGCCAATCACATTCATGGAAGCTTTCAAGGAGACGTTTATCTCAGCGAACATCTATGCTCCTTTCGGAAACAACTCTTGTCACAGGTTAAAGCTTATGCCAAAGAAAACTCTATCAAACATGTCTTTACCAACAATGGCTGCATTTTCGTCAAAAAAGACGATAATTCAAAAAAGTTTAAAATTTCAGAATATTCTGAGCTACTTACTATTAAATTTTAAAATGAAGAAATTGTTTTATAAAATTACTCTTAGAATAAGTCTTGTTAAGATTCCCAGTCAAGCAGCAAATATATTTATCTATTTTTATGAATTCAGAAGATTTAGATGAACTACATAACCCAGGTAATGTTACTACTGAACTTGAGAACACCGATGAAGCTGTTAGAGTGTTCCGCCAAGCAAAAATTGACAATATTGAGTCTATTATTATACTAGGGCTTAATATAAGGAGCATATACTGTAACTTTGAACAATTTATCATTCTATCTCATAAATTACTTGAATTTGTGGACATCATAGTTTTCACAGAAGCCTGGCTTCTAAAACGTGAGCCGTCCGAAAATATGTTCTCAATCAATGGATTTACCAAATATTTTTCTATTCTGAATAAAAATCAAAATGATGGTGTCGTTTGCTATGTGCGGAGCACTCTAGATATCACAATTAAAGAAATTAAATTAGCATCTGCCACTGCTCTCAAAATTAAAGAGGTTGATCCAGCTCCCATAAGGAATGGGCTATCGGCAAAAAAATTTCATATTTTCAGAGTCGATAGAACTCGTCAAGACGCGTTCAACGATGGCCAGTTTTTTAATTTTGGTCAACTGGTAAGGGGGGGAGAGGGGTCGAAAGTCAAAACCTTCAAAGTCCCTTAACTTTCGCCCAAATCAATATTTTCACATGTACTTTGCGCCAAAAGATTCGTCTTAAAAAGAGCTTTCGATTGATGTGTATGAAAATTAAATTATACAAATTTTAAACCATTGTTTTTCAATTTTTACAATTTTTCCAACTTGAAATTTTTGGTTTTTTGAGCCTGAAAAATACGCGCAACGGGTTGAGGAGAATAAAAAACTAGAGGAATAAAAGTCAAAGCTATGCTCTTTTGAATGGCACAAACCGCGATCCGGGGAAATGCTCCGTTCAAAAGTTATAAGCGCCTAAAGTTGCGCACCTCCGAAATCACGGTGCGTTCAGTGCATGTTTTCAATGGCGCGTACCGATCTCGGGTGAGCGAGGGTGACGCGCGCCATTGAAAACATGCACTGAACGCACCGTGATTTCGGAGGTGCGCAACTTTAGGCGCTTATAACTTTTGAACGGAGCATTTCCCCGGATCGCGGTTTGTGCCATTCAAAAGAGCATAGCTTTGACTTTTATTCCTCTAGTTTTTTATTCTCCTCAACCCGTTGCGCGTATTTTTCAGGCTCAAAAAACCAAAAATTTCAAGTTGGAAAAATTGTAAAAATTGAAAAACAATGGTTTAAAATTTGTATAATTTAATTTTCATACACATCAATCGAAAGCTCTTTTTAAGACGAATCTTTTGGCGCAAAGTACATGTAAAAATATTGATTTGGGCGAAAGTTAAGGGACTTTGAAGGTTTTGACTTTCGACCCCTCTCCCCCCCTTACCAGTTGACCAAAATTAAAAAACTGGCCATCGTTGAACGCGTCTTGACGAGTTCTATCGACTCTGAAAATATGAAATTTTTTTGCCGATAGCCCATTCCTTATGGGAGCTGGATCAACCTCTTTATGAACTATGGTGAACAGTTCACAGTGAACGCTGTATATAGATCTCCCGACGCCGATTCCAGTCTTTTTTGTGATGACATACATGAAATCTTATCAGATGAAGAAGTAGTAGAGAAAAATTCAACCCTTATTGGAGATATAAATATTGATATATTGAAATCTAGTAACATTTCCCACCATTATTGTTCACTATTGCATGCACATGGATTTACAAGTTACATTAATAAACACACCAGAATTATCAGAGATCAAAAATCTTGCAATGACCATGTCTACAGCAATCTAAAAAATAAATATCAGGGATCAGGGTTTGTAATTAGATGTTCTTTAACCGATCATGACTGGACAGCGTTCATCATAAACAGCAAAAAAACCTACAAGGTTGCGAGAGAAAATATAACGGCAAAGTCAAACATCACACCTAAATTTTTTGCTAAAATTGATTACGAACAACTCACTGCAAACCTTAAAACCGAAAACTGGCAGCAGCTATACGTAAGTTCAAATGTAAATGAAGCAATGAAATTATTCTACGACTCTTTGGATTCACACATTCAAAAAGCAACGAAAAAAATAGAAATAAAAAAAAAATTATCTCAAATCAAGCCATGGGTTTCTAAAGGATTGCTAGTTTCGATTAGAAATAGAGATAAATTGAAAAGTAAGCTCAATAGAAGGCCTTTCGACGCGAAATTGAATCTAAAGTTTAAAAAGTACAGAAATATGTTAAACGATTTGTTAAAAAAAGCAAAAATCAATTTTTATTCGAACAAATTGAGTAGTGCTGAGGGTAACGTTCGTAAACAGTGGACCGTACTAAGAGAAGCTGCAGATCTTAAAAAAAAAGAACAAAAAAGACATTTTAAAAATAGAGCATGGTGGTGATATCTTGTTTTTTAAAGACAATCCGAAAGAGGTGTGTAACATCTGGAACAATCACTTTATCTCGGTAGGTTCTAAAGTAGCAAAATCATGTGCAGGTGAAATTCCAAATAGTAAAGCATTTAAATTCTCCACTAAATTAAAAACATCTACAATGAATAATTCCATCTTTTTCGAACCAGTCACATCCGGAGAGATTGAATTTCACTTTAAATCTTTGAAGACTGGTTCCTCACCTGGATGGGATAGTTACTCAACTGAGTTATTAAAAAAATCTCACCTAGTATTTCTAAACCACTTGAGCACATATTTAATCTAAGCCTTAAAGTTGGTGAATTTCCTTCCCTGTTAAAAACATCCATTGTTATCCCTTGCATAAAAAAGGTGATGAAAAACTCATGACCAACTACAGACCCATATCACTTACCTCGAACATCGCTAAAATACTAGAAAAAATTGTTAAAAAAAGATTAATTTATTTTTTGAACAAAAATAAAATACTGTCCAAAAACCATTTGGTTTCAGGGAAAACGTAAGCACTCAAGATGCGGTTGTAAACCTCATTAGCACAGTCACTGAAGAAATAAATAAAAAGAAAAAACCTTTACTAATTTTGTTAGATATTGAGAAGGCATTTGACTCAATATCACATAAGCAATTACTTTTCAGATTGGAAAGAATAGGAGCGAGAGGAATAGTTTTCGACTGGTTCAAAAGCTACTTAAAAGACAGGAAACAAATTGTAAAATAGGAGAGTCCAAGAGTGAGGAAAATGTTTCCGAAATTGGATTGCCCCAAGGCACGGTGCTCTCACCTATCTATTTCTCATATATATTAACGAGATATGCAAACTGTCATCTTTGGGTAAAATCTTTTCTTTCGCTGACGACACTGCTCTCTTAATATTTGCCGAATCTTGGGAAGAGGCATACAAAATAGCATCCCGAGAAATATCGCCTATTTTCTACTGGCTAAGGGAAAGCGAATTAAAAATGAATATTTCTAAAACGCAATACATGACATTCTCACCAAACATCTCAGGTCAACCGAGTGACGCCTTAAAAGTTAAAATTCATGATAACCCCACTAATTTAAATCTATGCTTGGAAAACAAATGCAACACATGCCAATGCTTACAGAATGTGCCAAGCGCAAAATACCTCGGAGTTTTGTTGATAAGTATCTAAAGTGGGAGGTACACATTGACTACATAACCAAAAAACTACGCGGACTAATTTATTTTTTCAAAATTATCAGTGACTTTGCTAATGAGAGTTTTTTGAGGCAAATTTACTATGCAATGGCTCAGTCAATAATGCAATACTGCATATTGGTGTGGGGAAGTGCCAGCCCCTCCCTCCTCAATCCACTATTCATAGCTCAAAAATATTTACTAAAAATACTGCTTAAAAAACCAATCAGATACCCCACTAAGAAATTGTTCACCGACTGCAACCTACTCACAATAAGTTCACTTTATGAGCTTGAGTTAGCAAAATGGGCTATAAAACATAGATTCATAGAAAATATTCATATAACCGGCTATACCACCAGAAGTGAAAAAAATTATTTACTAAAAACAACAAAAGCAAATCTATCCATCTGTTACAACAGCATTTACAACAACTGCGTTAAAGCCTTCAATGAATTACCCACTGAAATAAAAAACTAGATAAAGAGGGAACATCTTATTTCGGCCTCACAAAAAGAATAAAAAAAACAATCCTTGAAAAACAAAAATTACCTGGGTAGGGTAAGTAGGGTAGGCTGGGTAGGCTATTACTTTATTTCTTTCTTTTCTTCTTTTCTTTACAAGCTGCTGGGAATCTTAAAATCTTAAAATCTTAAATTTTTAAAATCTTAAATTCTTAAAATCTTTCAAAGTATTCTCAAATATTCTTCTGCTACACAGAATATCAATTATTGTTCTTCCATTCAACCATTTATCCGTCCATTCACCCTTTCATCCGTTCGTTATTTCTTTCGATCTTTCAACCATTTATACTTGCAGCTACATTCATTCATTCACTCATTCATTCACTCACTCACTTATTCGTTCGTGTACCTAATTATTCATTCACTCATTCATTTATTTATTTATTCATTCATTCATTCATTCATTAATTAATTCATTCATTCATTCATTCATTCATCCATATTCACTCACTCATTCATTCTTTCACTCATTGATTGATTCATTCGTTCTTTATTTCCTTTATTCTTTAACTCACTCACTTTTTCACCCATTCATACAACTTTTTCATCGCATCGTTCCAATTTTCCTCCTTTTTTTCTATTATTTTTTTTTTTTTTTTTTTTTTTTTTTTTTTTTTTTTTTTTTTTTTTTTACTTCTTGATTTATTTATTTATTTATTTATTTATTTATTTATTTATTTATTTATTTATTTATTTATTTATTTATTTATTTTTTGCATATATTTTACGTCTGAATTGTTTTTTAACATCTTTTATCTTACTTTATTATTATTTGTTTAATGTTTTAATAATTTTTTGGGTGTACCCGCCACAAGATTTTTTCTTTTAGGGTAAACCCCATCAGTTCTATTGTTTTTTCTATTCCTTTTTCCTTATGTTCAGTTTTTTATGATGAAATAAAACTTTTATTATTATTATTATTATTATTATTATTATTCTAACGTAAAATTTGAAAAAAAAAAAAAATAAATAAATAAAATAAAGTAAAATTCCCCCTCTTAATCCTATTTCAGAATAAAATGTTCGTTTCAATGCACACATGCAGGGTACCGAAAATTTTATTTGCCCAGTAGGTATTCGATGACTTTAGCATAAAGTTGAAACGAGGACAACATGAAAAATTTGGGAATAATGGCACAAATATGCAAATTCTTAGTGTCTGATAAGAAAAATACAAAAAAAATGGGGGAGGGGTAAATGATGAATAATTACGAGAAATCATGATAAAAATGAAAGTTAAGTGGATGGAAGGAAATTTATTGATGTTGAACTTACTTTGATTCAAGAGAAATTTTTTTCCCGACTCTTTGACTCGGCAAATTTTTAATAATCTCATTGAAATTGAGGCTTGCCGCAAAAGCTTTTCTTTCTTTCTTTCTTTCTTTCTTTCTTTCTTTCTTTCTTTCTTTCTTTCTTTCTTTCTTTCTTTCTTTATTTTTAAAAGAAAAGAAAAAAAAAAAATGTTTTTACCTTTTAATTTCTCAACCATCATGTACAACTCATTATTAGGGTGTAAATTGCCTAAGTTGCTAAATCACCTCTTTAATAAAAACGAAATTACTACTACTACTTTCTTTCTTTCTTTCTTTCTTTCTTTCTTTTCGCCAAAAATTAAATCTTTCAGGAACTAAAAACATCAAAAACATTTTTAACTTTCTCAAATCAATAGCCATCACTGTTTAAAAAAAAAAAAAAAAAAAAAAAAAAAAAATGTCTTTACCTTTTAATTTCTCAACCATCATGTACAACTCATTATAAGGGTGTACATGGCCTAAGTTGCTAAATCACCTTTTTAATAAAAACGAAATTACTACTACTACTACTACTACTTTCTTTCTTTCTTTTTACGGAGGTGTGAATAACCTAGATGTTTAGTCACCTCCTAAAAATAAACGAAAATTACTACTACTACTTTCTTTCTGGCTCCGCTTCAATAAAAACGTATCTAACTAATTAACTTTCTTTCTTTTTGCCGACTTTTACGTAAAAATCGAGGCTCTGTACAGTCGTAGCAAAATTATGCAACAAACCCATTACAGGCTGATATCGATTTAATTAATAATATTAATTTTATATTAATAAATTTATTAATTTATATTTTATTTTTATTTTTTTTTTTTTTTTTTTTTTATTTTTTTTTTATTTATTTATTTTTTTTATTTTTGATTTTATATTTTGATTTTATTTTTTATATTTTATATTATTTTTTTTATTTTTTATTTTATTTTTTTTTATTTTTTTTTTATTATTATTATTATTTTTTTTTTTTTGTTTATTTTATTAATTTTCTGCATAGTAGAGCTCTAAAATTGCAAATTCGGTGGTAGGGGAGGCATGGGGGCGCCTTCGGGTTCGTTGACCGTCATCAGGATCCTTCTCAGACTGATGTGTTTGACTTCGTTCCTCTGGAGCCAAACAGGCACTTGCAGTGTGGGTACATCGCACTTGAAACAGCATCTTGGTCTGGAAGCAGCCGCACCATCTCTCGCCAGGCAGGTGGCTTCTCGTGCATTCGGGCAGCCTCTCTGTTCGAACGCCGTGATACCTTGATAAGCTTCGAGTGCCTCTCGACATATGCGCTTGGCATCTCTTCTCACTTGGTGACTGCGGCTGTTGCGCAAAATTTTACACGGATCATTATCGCCGGTTCTGTACAAGACGCTTCTGTAAATATCCCGTGGGTCCATGGCCCCGGGCGCCTGTCATAATTGAAACAAATGGTTTCCAGTTAGTCAGTGGCGTAGCTATAGACGTTTTTCGAGGGGGAGGGAGTGTGTGACCCAGTGGCGTAGCCACAAATTTTTGCAGGGGGAGGTCCGGGGTCCAAAAATTGTCAAGGGGGGGGGGGGTCCAAAGATACTAATTTGGTAAAATATGTTTGAAAGCGCAAAAAATAACATTTTTTTAAGGCAAACTCTTGTGTCGGGGGGGGGGGGGGAGGAGTCCAGACCCTCTGGACCTACAGTGACTGGGTAAACCACAGTGCGGCCATTTGCCCTCCACCCCTCAAGAGCGCACCCACTTTAGCATGGGCAGCATGGGGAGTATGATTGTTCTTGGGTTTCGGAATGAAGATTTCTCTACCCCCTGTCTGAAAAAAGTCATTAATGCTATGTATAAACCATTTTTAGGGCGGGGAGTTGCGATATTTTTTGCGAGTAACTCAGGAACACACTTCCTCTCTATGGCGCCCGTGTTAAGTTGCGTGCGCAACCGCGGGGGGTCAGTTACGGGGAATCGTTGATTTCTCTCAATTTTGCGAACCGATATGTTTCAAATTTGACAGAAGGCCTTCAGTCGTGTCTAACTTGCGTACCAGAACCATATAAAACCGTAAAAATACTTCTAAATGCTCAAATTCGCGATCTAAGGAATCCGACCGATCAGGAAGACGGCCGAAATGACTGTGGTTTATCCAGTCACTGTATCTGAACCCCCCATGGCTACGTCACCGCCTCTGCTCTTCTGGGGCATCGCCTTTGCTATCTTAAACGGGAAATCAGACTTACGAGCAGACCTGTTCATCTCGCAGACTATTAATCGCGAACGTGGCGCAGGGCTCTCAAAACGACCCCTCTGCTCTTCCGGGGCATCGCCTCTTCTATTTTATTTGGGAAATTAGACTTACAAGCAGACCTGTTTATCTCGCGGATTTTATCGCCATCGTGGGGCAGTGCTCGCAAAACGACTCCTCTACTTTGTCCGGACCCACTGACCCCCTACCCCCGCTGCGCCACTGCGCAGTCAGTAGGTCGATAGTAATGCTATGGCCTGCGGACTAAATGTCTGTTTTCTCTTGGGTCCAATGACAAAATAACCATGTAATGGGTCTGTTGCAAACTTTTGCTATAATGCAACAGAGAGAAGCTGTTCTTGTGTAAAATCACTGGAGAATCACATTGAAAACATTGAAAAATCTCAATATCCACTTTCAAACTCGAGAAATGCGTTTAGCGAAATTCAAAGCTGTGATAAGCAAAACAAATGATTTCCAGTTAATCAGTGGCGTAGCTGGGCAATTTTTCGAGGAGTAGGGAGTGTGTATGGAGGGAGGTATGGTGGCGGACACTGGCGGATCTAGCAATCTGGCGACAGTGTGTTCTTCCCATTTGATTGCATGAGAAATAATCGATTATTCTTGGGGCTGGAGCCCCTTCAACAATCGATTGTTTAGTATGCATTCAAATGGGAAGAATGCGCAGTTGCCAGATTGCTGGATCCGCCTATGGTGGCGGAAATTTATCAAAGGGGGTCGGACCCCCTGGCACAGTGGCACCCCCCTCCCCGCTACGCCACTGCCGTCAGTAGGTCGACAGTAATATGGCCTGCGGACTAAAAGTCTATTTTGGGGGGGGGGGGGGTCGAATGACTAAATAACTATGTAATGGGTCTGTTGCAAACTTTTGCTACGGAACAAAGCGAATCTATTCCCGTGAAAAATCACTTGAGAATCACTTTGAAAGCATCGATAAATCTCAAAATCCACTCACACGCTTAAGAAATGTGTTTATCAAAGTTCAAAGATGGCGGTCGAATAATAAGCGGGTCATAATGGGGGAGCCCCTCCTATAATTGCAGCTTTTACTATGATGAGTCACATTTCTCTGCAAAGAAGAAAGTTTCCGGGCCGTAGCACGAGGGTCTGATCTCAAAGTAAAAAGTTGTCAAAAATCAGTGAAAAAAAAAAAAAAAATCAAAAAAAATTATCGTTTCCGACCTTTTAAGCTTAATTTAATACTTGTTTGTGATAGTTCGAGGTTTAAATCATTTGTTTAAAGTTATCTGTTGTTAAAGCTGGTCTTGAAAGTTCATAAATCATGAATTTATAGGAAATTTACTTTCTAACTTTTGGCCACTTTTTGACGATCTCTAACCATAGTGCATAGACAGTGGCGTCCGCAGGGGGGGGGGGGGGGGCTAAGGGGACTGAAACCCCCCCAGACCTCCGATTTTTGGGGTGGAGGGGAAGGGGGGGCAATTTTCCGTCAAACGCTCATCAGTGCGAGCCCCTCTCAAGAAAAATCCTGTGTACGCCACTGTGCTTAGACACCATACTGAAAAAAATCAATTGTTAAAGCAACAATTCAAAATTTGCTGATTTAACAAAAATTGAAAGTTGCTAAATCAACCAGGGTTTTCTGTTAAAGTAAAAAATAATTTATTAGTTGAGTTTACGAAAATAGTTGTTCAATCAACCACATAATGGTGTTCTTTCAACAAAATAGACATTGTCAATTTAGCAATTTGAAATGGTAAAAAAAATACAGAACTTAACGAAAGTAGTTGATCTAACAATTCAGCGTTATATCAGCAAAATAAATTGCTGGTTTTACTTACTAATTTATTATTCCAGCATGAAAATTGTTATTTTTACTATTTGATTTGCTGGTTTGGCAAATTAATTGTTAAACTAACAAAATAAATTGCTGATTTGGCATTTGAGTTGTTAATTTAACAAAATCATAGGTTAATTTAGCAAGTCATTTTGTTCTGTACTTTTTTAACTATTTATTTTTTTCAGTGCGTAGGCCACTGACCTTTCTTGTATTCAAAATTCAAATGGTGGAATCAACGAGCTATACATTTATTTAGAGTGGCGGTTTTATAGGTAACCTGCGTAACCACTATGGGAGATTTTTAGGTTAGGTTTAAGCGAGTAGTTTGTCCATTTGTTTCCGTGTATTTTGATGCAGCGCCACCGCACAGTGGATCAAAGCATGTTCCAGTCCACTGTGCGGTGGCGCCGCATCAAAATACACGGAAACAAATGGACAAACTACTCGCTTAAACCTAACCTAAAAATCCCCCATGGTGGTTACGCACTACGCAGGTTACCTATTAAACCGCCACTCTAGCTAAATGTATAGCTCGTTGGGTGGAATGGTGGACAGTGATTCGAATTATGATTTTTCCAGGTCATAATTTTATGGGGGGGGGTCAATATTATGAACGAAAGTGAGATAACCTAAAATTTTGTGAAATCGTTCTTGTCAGAGCTTAAAAGGATTCAAATACCAGGGTTTTTGCAAGAAAATGTCGATATTGTATTGTTCTTAATTTAAATATATTAAAAACGACAAAGAAAAAAAACTTTTCTTATCCAGAAAAAAATAATTTTTCAAATCAGGGTGCAATTTTGCTAAAAAAAATTTTTTCTTACTCACCATTGAAATAACGACAGAAATAATTGTTGCTGAGAACGCTACTAACAAGAATGGCCGTATCGGGGCCAACAACGGAAGAAATGTCATTCTTTTATTTATGAATTTAATTTTCATTTATTTATTTATTTATTTTTTTTTTGTCAAACGAACTATATAATTTTTACCCGCGAGTTTTAATCACTTTGTTCTGTTACTTTTCGTACGTGAGGGCCCGTGAGAAAATATCTGAGGAAACAATTCTCCTGCTTAAGTAAGACGCACAGGATTTGAGACTAGAAAGAAGCAAGTAGATTGGTCGTTAACTAAATAATGTTCCAGTCGCACCAACATTTTAAAACTGTGCTTATATATTTTTAGTAATCACTCACCTCACGCAGCCTTTTTTTTTTTTTTTTTTAAATTTTTTTTTTTATTATTATTATTATTATTTTTTTTTTTTTTTTTTTTTTTATTTTTTTTTTTTTTTTTTAATTTTTTTCCTGGGAGTTGTTTAATAAGAGGAATCGGGGGGAGGGGGGGAGAATACTTACGTGCTGTGTACGACTTTTATCGCGTTTTAAATAATCAAAGTATTTAAACATGAGACATTTAAGAGAATTATTATAACACATCAAAATTAGAGCCATACACTTGTTTCAAGGTTAGCGCATTCGCTCGTTTACGTTATACTCGTGATAAGGTGAGGGGGGACTACTAAATTACTTTCTTTGTTCGCTGTTAATCCTTACTCTCTCTCAGATGGACTGATATAGGAACTAACTACTACTAGGAACTATATAGGACTTTTTGATTGTCTTCAGGGGGAGGGGGGAGGGTTAGTCCCCAAGAAACTCTAAAGCAAAATAATATCTTGCTAAACCTTTTTTTTTTTTTTTTTTTTTTTTTTTTTTTTTTTTTTTTTTTTTTTTTAATGACAAACCTCGGCACATATACCGGGAAAATATCGCGACCTTTTTGCGGTATTGAAACATTGCAGAGAACAGAATGAATTGGAAAAAAGATGAACACGAGGAATAAACTGAAATCAAATTCATATAATAAATAGTCAACCTTTTTAATTAAAACGTACTCAAAGAGCCATAGGCCCATCCATACACCTTTCGATCCTCTACATCAGTATCAGTGGCGTTTAATATTAAATTAGTAAAAGTTACTTGTTGAAGGTGATTCTTCATCGTTTAGTGCCGATTTCTGCCAACAGAGCGCCACCGTTCAATCAATGTAAAATTACAGGCCGAAAGTACTTTATATTTGAAAAAAACAGAGAGTCCGTTACTAGATAATCATCCGATGAAGAACCCCTCTGCAAAATTTCTTGTGAATAACCTTTAAAATGAGGCTGAAAGTAATTTTTTGGTACTTTCAGGCTTATTTTTGAAATTATTGACGAGATATTTTGCAGATACGTTCTTCAGATGGTTGTACAGTAACTGACATTCCGTTTTCTTAATATAAATTACTTTCAGCCTGTAATTTGAAATTAGTCGAACGGTAGCGCTCTGGTGGCAGAAATCGGCTCTAAAAGTTGAAGAATCACTTTAACATGTTTGGCTCCATTTTTCGTGCTGAAAAGAGGAACTGGGACCTCCCATGCAGGGCCGTAAATATCGATCCATGGTGCCGTGGACACTGGACAGTAGAGGCGTTACTGCTGCCCCCCCCCCCCTTGAACTCAAGCCATAGCAAATTATATTATACTAGAGGCCGGTGGCCGCTTCGCGGCCAAGCGTTCCGTTTCGCGTCTTGCGCGTGATTTTGTTTATTCGAGCTAAGACTTTGACTTGATATCCACTCCCTAACTCCGTTTTTGGACGTGAGGTCATTTACAACCCCTATTATTTGGGGTCATTCTTTCAGCGTTTTTTGACAATTGATGCTCAATGCTCAAAAGATGTCTCTCCATAAGTTTTTTGAAATTAGAGTGAGATAGCAGTACATGCGGGGGTTACGTGAGACCAAGAGAGACAGTTTGTCTTTCTTTGGAACGCTCATCACCAAGTCAGCACTAAATCAGTCTATTTCGAAAAAGAAAAAAAAAATGCCTCCCGGCAGGCCGGTAAGACGAAGTAGATTCCATGCTTGGTTAAATCATTTTTTCACAAATTTAAATATAGGTTATAATTTTCGTTGAATTTTTCTCTGAATTTTTCTTTTTTATTTTATCAGCTGCTCAAAATCCAAATATAATTGTGAAAAAGATTATATTACCAACAGAGAAATGCGTAATCTTTACAATGCAAGTGAGAAATAAAAGCTAGGTTATATAAGTTTTTCACAAATTTCAATAAATAGGTTATCAGTCAGTCAGTCAGTTATTTGGCGTTTGGTATTGCAGGATTAGCTAGGTTATGTTATGATTTTCTTTGAATTATTCATTTTCTTTTTTTTTATCAGCTGTTCAACATTTAAATAAAAATGACCATGAGAAAAAGATTATAGTACAAAGATTGAAAAATGTGTAATCTTTGTAACGGTAATGAGGAATAAATCTGAATAAGAGCAGCTGATAAAACAAGAAAATAAATAAATAACGTACCTAAGCAACAGTGTACGTGTAAAACAAAGAAAGAGCAATTATACCGATACGCCATCCTTGTCTTTCACTTGTAAAATCCATAAGAAACTAAATAGCTCGTAAAACACGTAAAACACAAGGAAAATTCAAGGAAAAGAGCATATGAACTAAAACCTTCACCCTACATATACTAAAATTTACAAATCAAAACAACCATTTCTTCATAAAAAAACACTGCCAAAAAACCCGAAAAACACATCACTTTAACTCGCTTACAACGCAAAAACACAAAAAAATGACTCGAGTAAAAAAGTTGCGTAACAAAACGGCCAACATAAATTTCCCAAAAAAAACGCTCAATACAAACACTCCTAAAAACAAACCTCAAAAACACATTTTACGACTCAAACACGGCCCATAGCGCGAAAAACTAACAATCGGATTTACACCATCTTCGAACTCATCCAGAAATAAACCCAACAAATAGTTGAGAAAAATTTCAAGAACAAAAACCAAAAATTACGAACAGGATCGTGGTACATAAAAACGGTAAAACTGGCTGAAACATACATATAAATATATATATATATATATATACAATTTTCAACGAGTGGTATTTTCTCACTCAGGGGACCATGAAACGTGCTCATTTGATAAAATTTCCCGAAAAATCCAACATCGCACCCTCCGCAATAAGTAGATTCATGGAATCTACTTAAAAAACGCCTTCATTTAATTTGACACACTTTGACTCCACAGATTAAAAAAAAACAGGTGTATACAATCAAATGAATCGTTAAAAACTAAAAAAATACCCAAGAAATCTAACGATTTTTTTTTTTTTTTTTTTTTTAATTTGAAAAAAGACCTTATAAAACATCAAAACCCTCCCCGATATGCGAACTAATACGAAACAGCTCAAATCGCCAACTTTGAAAGAGGATGTGTAACAATATTCTGGGTCCGTTGGACCTTTGGGTAGTATTCTTAGATAAATCACTTATACATTAAAAGTAAACAAACATTTTCAACAGGAAACCAATTATTTTCATTACTCAGTAATATTCGAGAGCATATTTTTGATAAGAGAAGAATAACCATCGTCTCAACCTCATCACTAATTTTTTGGTTTCTTCAAAATTCTCGAAACCTAGCCCAAATTTGGGGGTTACAATCGAGATATCAATTCAAGCACCGATCTCAACAAAGTCATCTCTAGTTGATTGTACTATTCTATAAATCTGCGTTTATACATATGAAAAGTATCGAAGCTCTACTTCCGAAGTTATACAGAAACCTCGTCGAGCCATCAATCAATGACTGTACAGTGTACAGCACTGGCGCAACCAGGATCTTTTCCCATCTCTCTCATTCCCCTTTGAATGTATAATAAAAAGGACAGAAGGAGGGGGTTTTACCCCCTTGTCCATCCTTGTCTAACATACGGTTTTAATGGAGAAAAGAGAGGATAAAAAACTCTCGGTGCGCAAACTGCTGTACAGTGCTGCCAGATTTTTTTGACATAAAATATCCATTTTACTTTAAAGTCTCAAGTGCCTGAATATTTTACAACACATCTAGAGCACTGTGACAGTCCCATTTTTACATTACGAAAAATCATGTGAAAAAAAGTCGAAGCTATACATCGATATCATACGAAGTGACTTCATTGAAGTCGCTATTAAAATGCTTCTATACCCGAAGTGTCCTTCCCACGACCTCTATATTAGACGGCGAACGAAAACGAACCAGCGTAACCCGAAGAAGGAAAGTTAGGTTAGGAATAGAGGTGCTTGGCCGGATAGGGGACCCCTTTTTTACACGTATTTTTTGAAGATGTTCTCTTCCGTTTTTCGCTTCCAAAACTCCTAATTTTACACGGAATTTTCTTTTTTGGTCTTAATAGAAGGGGGATAGCTTGGGCTTTGACCTCCGCCCTACCGGTCCGGTAACGTTTTTCGAAAATATATGGAAAAAATTTAAATCGTTGAAGTGGACACCCCTTGGTATGCTCTGAAGACCTTGCAAATCACGTTCGCCTGTTTACGACGATTCAATCTGTCTACAAATCGGCTTTTAGTCATTTTTTTAGTCTACTCCTTCACTCTCATCCTTTTAGTGCTAGATTTTTCAAAAACCGAAAGTTTTAGTGGCTGAGGAGGTAATTTTTCTATACTGTGTAGTGTGTACCAGTAAAACCCCCCCGTGTTAGATTTGTAGTTACTTAACTTGAGTTCGTAATTTCTGTACATTTCCCCTTTTGGATGATTTTCCATTCCTAATATTGTTTTATCAATCTGCGCCATCATCATGTCTATTAAATACTGTGATTGTGGTGAAACCGCCCGCCGTTAACTCAGGATGTCGGATTGAGCCGACCACTGAAAGGGGTTTTGGTTAGTCATCACATTTTGTGAATGCTCCTCATGCCAGGAGTGATTCCCTCTTTTCCTTTGTTTTGTCGCAGCGTAATTCGCCTTGAATCAGGATTCATCGTAAATTCCTCTCTTTGAACCATCCGTGGTTTTGCGCATTCTTCGGAATCTTAAAAATGAGCTTGGAGGGGGAGGATGAGAGAATGGCCTATAAGATTTTGGGGCAAGATTTCTACGAACAGCACCTAGAGGCTCATTTAGTTAAGTTCATGAAGTCTTATCGGAAGTATTAGATGGCAGTTATATGAGGGGGCCCCGTTTCTTCATCACACATTTTGCATTTTTTGCTGCTGTGACTCAGACTGCTGTGAAACCCCAGTCGCTTACGGGAACACTTTGGGAAAAGGACCGAAACCCCCATAAGCCGCAATGAGTGCGAGTGAGAAACCTTAAAAAGCGAAGAGTCTCTCTCTCGCACTGGCCGTCTCTTACGGAACAATTTAGGAAACTGACCGAACCCCCATAAGACGCAATGAGTGCGAGAGAGAAACCCTGAAACGCCAGAGGTCTCTCTCGCACTCGCATCGCTTACGGGAAAAAATTTTGGGGAATGGACGGAACCGCCAAAGGACGCAATGATGCGAGTGAAAACCTTAAAAAAGCGAAAGGTCTCTCTCTCGCACTCGCATCGCTTACGGGAATATTTTGGGAAACGGACAAACCGCCATAAGACGCAAAGAGTGCGAGAGAGAAACCTTGAAACGCGAGGGGTCTCTCTCTCGCACTCGCAGTCCCTGCTAAAAATTTACCTTGACTTTTTCCTTGACTTTTTCCATGACTTTTTTTCCTTGCATTTTTGGGCAAGGAAAAATGAGACGGAAAAGTTTCCTTGGGGGGGCACGGAAAAATTTTCCCTTTGGGGGGGCATGGAAAGATTTCCTTGGTGGGGCACGGAAAGATTTTCCCTTTTCGGGGCATGGAAGATTTCCTTGCTCAGGCACGGAAATATTTCCATGAAAAATTTCCTTCCTTTGGCACGGAATAATTTTCCCTTTCTGGGAAAGGAGAGATTTTCCCTTTCTTGGCAAGGGAAGCATTCCATGCCTTGTAAGGAAAAGTTCCATGAAAAATTTAAAGAGTCGTACTCACAAGAAGTCAAAATAATAACTATCCATGCAAAAAACAATCATTATACAGTAAAATCACTCACCGAATTCGACAACA
>VMOF01000369.1:56021043-56050360 GCA_011764245.1 Trialeurodes vaporariorum
TGAGATTTCTCGAATACGCATAGGTTAGGTTGATATTGTTAATCATACATTCGATCGCGAAAATTCGCTTAAAACGTTTCCTATCGGCGGAGACGCTTGATTTTGATGCGCAGAAGTCGCAAATCCCTCAACTGCGCATAAGAGTTGTTATACCGTTCATCGGCCAAGAGACGACCTTAACCAGTGATAAAGGTCAAGAACAGAACGAGCTCGTCTACTTAACTTGACTTTCAAAGTTTGTCCAATTTATAAGGAGCGGGCCGAGGAACTTGCGAGGAACCATGAAAATATCAGGTGTGACCTTCCGAATAGATTCTAATGTTACCATCGCAAGGCTGATTTCATCGGAAGAGCATACTTCATGTTTTATATACATACGAACCGAATCTTTGACCGTCTCTCAACTCCCTGAAATTTGCTCTTGAAATTCTATGAAAGACGGTGCGCATTTTCGGGAGGCAAGAAAGTTGAAAGTTGTCGACGGGGCGGGGACGCGACGCGACCGCAGCTTTGCGCAAACTATCCTCGGAGGCCGTGAACTTTTTAATTATTTCATAGCCTCGCGATTTTTGAACTCCATTTAGTGGAACCCGCCTATAAGACGGCCGAGCTTTTAAAGCTTTTGGAGAGCGTAGTTGTCCGATTTCTCTCTCAAGAGATATGACAAATATTTTCTGTTTGAATCATGATTATGCGCGCAATGCAAAGTCTGCGGTTATCTGGGCTGCCGTTTTGCGTATAATCAATGCTATTTTTCTATTCACCGATGATTCCACCGGTTGAGAAAAGATTACGCAGTTCAGTTCAGTGTATGACTGTGAAATGCACAAAAATACTCTGATCTGTAATCTTTCCTTTATCGGTGGAAACTCCGTTGATTAATTAAAACATCCGCAAGTTTTATAAAGTCATCGACGACTCCACCGGTTGTGAAAAGATTACTGATGCGAGTATTTTAGTTTATTACTGTCATGCACTGAACTGAACTGTGTAATCTTTCCTCAACCGGTGGAATCATCGGTGAATTGAAAAATAGCATTGATTATACGCAAAACGGCAGCCCTGGCGGTTATATGTCTTTCGATAGATTTCACAGCTGCGCTTTCAAGGCCGGCGAAACGACGGTGAGGATTGTTTGCCGAGTCATTAAACTCCTTAAACATTGTGGATCTCAAACTCGGCTTAATTTAAAAGCGGGACGTGGAATCGAATTATCTTCGAGTGAAAAGCTGATGAAATGCGGCCGCGGAAAATGAGCAGCGCCAAATTACGAAAGTAAGCGGGAAAAAAATTCACCGCGATTAGAGTAGAGCAAACTATAATGGGGCTCTTGCAAACTTTTGCTACAGGGAATTGAAGAGTTGATTTTTGCACGAAATCCTGTAAAAATGACGATGAGTACACTAAGAAATCACAAAATTTACTTTCAAAATTGGGCTTAATGGCGGAGAGAAGCAGGTATCATGGGAGATTCCTATTTAACCCTTAACTGCAGATGAGCCCAGATCTGGAACAATTACTTTGAAGCCTTATCTAAAAGTAGGGGACTTGAGTTGTACTGTCGCTGCATGGTGGGTCACATGCGGAACAGATACTAAACGAGTAAGAATTGTCGATTTTGTCCTAGAGCGCGCAGCTTAGGATAGAGAACGTGCAGAGTGGTTAAAAATAGCTTACTGAAAATCTGATAGAGATTTTCCGATTTTCATTATTATGTTTGGGAGTTACGCAGGGGTACCATATACAAAAAAAAACAACTATTGAAACTTACTAACTTATTTTTTACTACTTTAATTATTTTTTTTTTAGCCTGAAAACTTTATTTTCAGTTGCATGGATACCTAAATGCGGGTAAGGCCATATTTGGAACAATTAATATTCAGGCTCTTTACCATTGAAATATAATGGAAAGAATTTTTTCACTATTTTTCCCTGTCTCAAGGATCAAAATTGTACTGAAAAAAAAAAATCATTTTATTAAAAAAAAAAAAAAAAAATCATGCAGTAAAGGGTTAAACAACAGTCACGTAACAACAAAACAACAGTCAATGCCCCTCTAATTTGGCATGGTGAATGGTGACATTCGGAAGTACAATCGCGCAAGTAATTACATCACACCACACATCTCAAGAAACTTTCTCCATTCGAAAGAAATATTGAAAAAGTTAGATATATAATATAAATAAACACTAAACAGACTGATAAATTGCCATCAGGCGACAGAACAGAGAATCGCTTAGTTTCCTCCCTATATTTCCTCCGCAGCACATCAACGGGACCATCTCATCCCGATGGATTTAACGTTACATGAACCGGGCTCTATAAAGGAGAATGTCCAGATAAATCTTGAAAAGCGTGCCGCCGTTCAAGAAAACAGCGAGTGGGTAATTTTCGGTAAAAGGAACGACTGAGAGAGAGAATAAGTTGTAAATAGAGAGTTTCGAAAGGAAAGACATTTCGGGCGGCAAGTCAGATCATTTTAATCGACAAGAAAGGGGACTTTAATGTTGGGTCATTAATGTTTCGTGGAGTGAGAAGGGAGGAGAGGGGTAGAGAAAAAAACAAGAGGTGGTTAAAAGCTCTACGACAACTATAAGAGGACAATGTCAGAAAGCTTAATGCGCTATAAATTTTGCTGCTTTCCATCTTTGACAAAGCGAGGTCATTAGGAATTTCTTTTGCATCCTTCCCTTGAATAACGGACCGCAATTAATTTTGATACTAAGTCATTGGCTGCCTGCTAGAGAAAAATCGATTATCGCTGTCCTCTCATTTGAACCTGTGTAAAAGTATCGACTTATTGAAGGTCCAACTAATATAATTTAGGATCGATTCGTTCCTATAGTGCTAAAGTAGGAGACATCGATTATCGTTTTCCACTCATTTGAACCTGTGTAAAAGTATCGACTTTATTGGGGATCCGATACGTATAAACTTATTTTTCCCATAGATTCAAAAGAAGGAGACATCGATTAATCGACCCGCCAAACCGTGGATGGCAACATGGACATTCCCGGACATAATTTTACGAATAAAACGCAAGATTATGAAAAATAAATCGCAAGATAATGTACATATCTGTGAAATCATTTAGTTTAGAGCTTTTAACACGCCAAATAACATGGTATTTTTTAATGACATTAAATTTATGGAAAAAATCAATAAAATACATCGACACTCAGTGGAAAATGACATTGACGTTTGGTGCGTGCTTGTCGCCGACCATTAACCCTTTCGTACATGAAAACACTTTTTGTTCAGGGCTGGATTTTGGCCATCACATAGCAGCTGATCTAGGCACAATTTTCTCATATAAAACGATATGCATATCAAATTTTCATTTTCTCCATAAGATTCTATGTTATTCAGATGTACATTGAAATGTGAACCAGTATGAAAGGGTTAATGTCTCAGAGGCTAACTTTCGGAGAAATGAGATGAGACGATTTCTCTTTTACATTTGCTGTAACCAATGAAACGCAATCGATACTTGTCTGTGGTAAACGTAATCGACTTCTCAAGAGATCGGTCATAACTTAGGTTATGCACGGAAAAAAAAGACTGGTAGAATCTACCATCATGCGTTGATTTTGGAGTCAGCTATCAAGTAGATGGTAAATGCAACACGTACTTGTACTAGCGGAGACAAAGATACCTGGCCTGGGTATGCAATTAGCATACACAGCATCCCATTCAATATGTGTATTAGGTGTGTTGTGTGTTGCATATTCTGGCCAGGTATCTTTGTCCCCGCTAGTACATAATGGTAAATCAAGTTAAAGTGTTGGTACATTTTACCATCATTTACTGAAATTTGCCATACTTGATAGCTGACTCCAGAATATGCAGGTGGTAAATTCTACCGCAGTTATTTTTTTTTTTCGTGTGATGAAGCATATCACAATCCTGATTATTTCCATACACCTATAGTCTCGTTAATCCTTATTCGGTTCAACCAGACACCCCCCCCCCCCCCCCACCACACGAACTCTTAATTAATGTCATCACCGAGTGAACTTCACCGTTTTCTGACTTTACGAGATATTAATGCTGTCGCATCTCACACGGGTTGCACGATGGCGCTGGATTGCTGGCGTGTCCCCCCCCCCCCCCCCCCCCGCGCCGGGACGTAGACTTTGGCTAATCGCTCGTGAAAATTGCTTAGCGGGTAATTTATTTCCCTCGTCTCTCGCGCTTCTCTCGTTCGTATGGGCGCGGGTGGCGCACTTTGGTCAGGGATCGAAAAAAATTGGCCAAAATCCATTGAAAATAAAATGTAGGAAATACCCCTCGAACACTTTCTCACATCAAAATTATTCTGGGGGAGACCCCCAAACCCCCCTTTATTACTCTAGAGAAGACTTCCAGACTCACTCTTGATATTCTAGGGGAGACCCCCCACACGTCCCTATTATATTCTGAGGGAGATCCGTACCCCCCAGACCCCTCCTTGAGTAGTTAATTTTACAGCAGGCTGGTTACAGAATGTTTTTGTAAATTTTCATCACAATATTCCAATTTTTCCTGACGTTTATCCATTTCCCCATTGGTTTTAACCCTTTAATGACCAGGTTAGTTCAAGAGAACACTACTCCTCCGTGTATACAGGGAAGGTAGTTAACTGTTCGTACTCGTGGGAGTTGGAATTGCCTAAACGACGAATTGAAGGCGCTCATCCAGACTTTATATTGTAGTTTTTTCATCAATACTTGCGAAATTAAGAATTTAACCGAAATAAAGACTGAATCAATGTGAAATAGACAAGAGGAGAAAAACGAGTTTACTCGGGCTTGGTCCATAAAGGGTTAATGGAAACCTTTCATCCTCCATAACTTGCTTAAAATTTAAAATTTCGAAGAAAAAAAAACAAAAAAAAAAAAAAAAAAAAAAAAAACAAAAACAGTCCCTATGAGGCATGTTTAAAGCAACTTCTCTGCAAAATGTGGAGGTATACGGACCAGCATTGGATCGAAAGTTATGCTAGAATACCGACAGACAGATATCTGCGCCGTCATTACATGTTACAAGTCCTATCTCAAAGTGTGACAGCATGGACGATCTGAATCTGGTTTGTTTGCCTCACTTCTTTAACCTTAAAATCAAATATTGTAATTTATCCAGTGGAAATCGGTTTCAAACGAAAGTGCAAGTGTTTATGAGTGGCTATCTGGACGCAGAATTTTAATACAACTGTCCCGATGAAAAAGAGTTGCATATTTCATGAGTCAATTTCTTTATCGCGCAAATCCTTTCCAGAAGAAACAGTTACATGCAATTTCTGTGTCCAGATATAGCCACTCTGAAATACTTGCACTTTCGTTCATAACCAATTTCAAATGCGTTTGTCAGAATTTTTTTTTTTGAAAATTTAAAGGTTAAAAAAAGTGAGGCAAACAAACTCAGCCTGCGTGTGAAAACCATTCATGAGAGATCTCGATCAATTACTTGCACTTTCGTTCATAACCAATTTCAAATGTGTTTGTCAGAATTTTTTGTTGTTGAAAATTTAAAGGTTAAAAAAAAGAGGCAAACAAACTCAGCCTGCGTGTGAAAAATATCCATAAGAGATCTCGATCATGTGGCTGCCTCCGTGAAGTTTCAATATCACGCCCCACAAATCCTCTCTACAGTGTTGCCAGATTGGGGTGAAAAAGCCGTGCGTTTCACATTGATTTAAATGGGGACGATATACGGCTTTTTTACCCTAGATCTGGCAACACTGCCTCTCTATCGCTATTGCTGGTTGGAGTTTTGGCCACTCTTTGAGGATCTTACACATGAGCGGATCCAGCAATTTGGTAATGGAGCTGTTGCAAACTTTTGCTACAGGCTTATTAATAGTTGATGAAGGGGTAATACCCTGTAAAAATAACGATTAGCGCACTAAAAAATCACGAAATCCACTCCTAAACTCACAAAATGCTTTTAAATGCGAGACCGTAATGGCGGCCGAGGACGCGGTTTTCTTATGGCAATTGTATGCTTCTTCTTCTTCTTATGTGGTGTTGCGAGAACACCTTGTGTAGATGGCGCTGATTGAAGTTATGGAACCCAAATGAAAACCACGGCCCCGGCCGCCATTACGGTCTCGCGCTTAAAAGCACTTTGTGAGTTTAGGAGTGGATTTCGTGAATTTTTAGTGCGCTTATCGTCATTTTTACTGGGTATTACCCCACTAACAACTATTAATAAGCCTGTAGAAAAAGTTTGCAACAGCTCCATTGTGGATTCTTTCCATTTGAATGTATGAGAAACAATCGATTCTTGAGAGGCCATGGCCAATTTCTAATCGATTGTTTCGCATACATTCAAATGGGAAGAATCCGAAGTTGCCAAATTGCTGGCTCCGCCCATGATTTGATCTTAGACCAAAGTGCGGCGTCCCGTCCCCGCTGAGCGCAAACGAGAAGCAACAGTATGATAGTTGATGACGATGATATGATGTCGGTGTTGGTTGCGTTGATGACATGGGCATATCACACGTTCACCAGTCACCAGCCCACCGGTGTGGGATAAGGTCGGGGGGTGGGGTTGTTAGTGGATTAATGGAGGCTGAAAGGGGACATAGAAAGGGCGGAGGGACAAAAAAATTACCAGTCATCAAAAATTAAGTTTAAAAGCGGAGCAAAAAAAAAAAAAAAAAAAAAAAATGAGAGTTGATACACACGCACGCACGGGTACGGCATGGTAGATAATAAAATCGTGTACGAAATTAAGATTAATTACGAGCAATAACGCGCTTGGATTTTTTATTTATTTTATTTTTTTTTTTTATATACTTGGTTGTTTCTTCTCTGCTTCTGCTTCTGGTTGATTCCGCAGGTGATCCGTCACGGAATAAACAAAATTAGGGCCCATCAGGCTCATTTGAATGAAAAAGGTTTTGGATATACCCAGAACAAGTTTAACACTAATGAACTTTATCTTGAGCTTCTAGAGACATTTCTAAAATGTATCCTTAACACATAATATAAGCCCAAAATTATAATGAAATTCAGCCGTTTTTTCTAAAAAAAAAAATACTATTTTAATTGGAGCTTGATGACGGATTGAAAAAAGTTTAAAAAGCGAAGAATTTTCCGTCTAACAAAATTATTGGCGAAATTCTAAGGCACGGCACGGTATGGATGATAAAATCATGTACAAATTAAGATTAATTACGAGCAATAACGCGCTTGGATTTTTTATTTATTTTATTTTGTATATACTTGGTTGTTTATTCTCTGCTTACGCTTCTGGTTGATTCCGAGGGTGGATTTTCAAAAAGCGGAAAAAAATTTTCTCCGTCATAAAATATCCAAAATCAGGGCTCATCTGGCTCATTAAATGAAAAATAAAAGAAAAAAAAGGACAAATTTAACACTATAATGAACTTTATCTTGAATAATCTTGAGCTTTAGAGACATTTTTAAATGGGTCTGTTGCAAACTTTTGCTACACTGATCAAGAGAGTTTCGTCGTATTTAAAACTGCCCGAAAAGTCCATTGGTGGCATCAGAAAGTCATGAAATGCGATTTTAAACTCACAAAAACGTTTAATGAAATCCAAGATGGCGGTAACATATCGAGCAATCTGGAAGCGTGCACCTTTAACACCCAAAGGGTTTGCCAACGTTGACAACCTCACAGCTTCAGGGGGTTATGTTTTTATTTACGTTGTGTTTGGGGTGTGATCGATATTGTGAGGTTGGCTATCCTTGGATGTTCGGGGGTGCATGCATACGGGTTGCTAAATATTCTACCGCCATTTTGGATTTCTTTAAAACGTCTCTCGTGAGTTTTATACTGCATTTTATGACTTTCTGATGCGACCAATGGACTTTTCACGCGATTTCACATGAGATTGAACACTCTACAGTGCTGTAGCAAAAGTTTGCAACAGACCCATTGTATCGTTAACCCGTATTGTAAATTCTAAATTGTATCGTTAATCCATATTGTAAATTTATAAGCCCAAAATTACTATAAATTTCAAGTGTTTTTCTAAAAAAATTACCATTTTGGAACTTGATAAAATTAAAAAAATTGAGGAAGCGGAAATTTTTGGGTCCAGCTAAAGGATTGGCGACATTCCAAATCCGGGTTTTTCTGAATGCAGCAGCGGCTCGTGCAATGTGGCAACAATGGATTTCCTCCATTTAAAACTGTGTAAAATAATTGATTACTTGGTGAGGCGCAGCGCCTCACCTAGTATCGATCTTTTTGCATACATTCAAATGGCAAAAATACACGGTTGCCAGATTGCAGGAGCCGCCACTGTCTGAATGCCGGAGTTGCAATGTCAGTACTATCGACGAACTAAAGATTGTCTCGAGAGTTTCAAACATATTCACTTATGGGTGGGAGTGACGGACTGATCTGTTACGGCTTTCCCGCCCCAACCGCACTGGCCTCTCGCCTGCATGGTGTGAGGAGTATGAAGAGTTGGCCGAACCGGAACCTTGAAGGCGAAACTTAGCTCGTGGAAATATCGCGAGAATCTTTGATTCGTTGATAGTACAAAAGAAATACATTTTTTTTAAACGGGAAAGTTTCGCGTCATGACGTCACAACCAGAGATTACTAAGCTAAGGAGATATGGCAGAACTGCTCAAAACTGTTAATCAACGCCTACGAAGTAGGCAAACTGGCATACGATCTGGTGGACCATTTTTTTTAAACAATTCTGAAAGAAACTGAAGTGCGTTCGGCTGCCAGTAAATGACTTTTGATTAAATTTTAGTGGTTCTTTTAGTGTTTAAAATTTTTTCCCCTTTAAATTTTTCCATTTTGTCAACGTTTTTGTAAAGTAAAAAAATTCAGAAAAGTGTGTGCCTTGAATTTATTTCCTTTAACAGGAGTAATAGCAATGTTTATGAAAAATGGTCCACCGGGTGGTACGCCGTTTGTATCACGGCCTATTTGAAGGCGTTTTTTTACGAAATGTCGATTAACGGTTTTCTAACATGGGGGGGATAGGACTTGCCATATCTTTTTGGCTTAGTAATCTCTGGTCACAACTCGAAACGTTTTTTTCGCACTTTCGCAACTTTATACGAGTATGTCTCCAAAACAATGACCTCATCAATGATGCAGTTAAGCATCCTGTTTAAAAAAAGAAAAACTGTAGGGAACACCCCACGAACACTTTCTCCCTCCTTTTTATCTGGGGGGTCGAAGGACCCCCCGACCCCCCTTTAAAAATTCGGGGGGGACCCCCCGACCCCCCTATATTCTGGTGGAGACCCCAAAACCCCCTCTAGTATTCTGGGGGGGGGAACCCCCCCGAAACCCCTTTTTTAATTCTGGGGGGGACCCCCAGACCCCCCCTTTTGAATTTTGGGGAGACCCCCAGACCCCCCTTTTGATATCTGGGGGAGACCCCCCAAAACCCCCTTTTGAATTCTGGGAGAGACTCCTAGACTCCCATCAAATTTAAAATATTTTCATCTCTGGACATAATTCCCCCTTCAATTCGAAGTGTTTGCGATTTTTCAGAGAAGCTGTACGAATAGTTGCCTACTTCATCCTTTGAAGGATGGGTTTTGAACTGTGGATCTTCAAAAGAATTTTTAGTTTGGTAGATTAAACCCCCCCTTTTAAAAATGTTCTTTGTTTGGGAGATTGTGTACCCAAAAGTCAACAAAATTCATCCATCCATTTTCTTTATAAGTTTAATTTTTTTTGGATATTCTATTTTTTTGGGTTTTTTGATGGAACAGCTATTTTGCCTTTAAACAGTCTCAGACTTTAAAAAGAGTTGTTATTATAGTTTTTTCATTGAAAAGAAATCCCCGCTAGGTTGGTTGCAAACTTTTTGTTGCATTTTTCATCAAACATAATTGAGTCATAATTGAATTTCTTATTCCAAGTATTACGATTATTTTTTTTTTTGCTTGGTTTCAAAGATTTTTTTCTCGATCGCACCTATATTGGCCCTTTAAACGGTCTTAAAGGTTTTTTGGGGATGACTGTATGATAGGAAATTTTAGTGGGTCAGTAACATAGTATGTTTGTGCAAAGTTTCATCAAAATTTATCCCATGAATGATTGACTCCAAGTTTTAACATTAATTCCCCGCTTTAAAATTTATGTTTTTGGGTCGAACCCCCCTTTTTTGATTTTTAAACTCCTTAAATGTTGTATATTGTATCTGTAAGGAAAATTTCTTTTTTAACTAATTGTAGATTGTATTTTCCAGTTTTTTTAAAAATTCATTGGACCAAACCCGAATTATCCCAAATTTAAAAGGATTATGTTTTTTTTTGCTTATATTCCCATATTTTTTTTTCAATCCCCCCTACATTGCCTCTTGAAAAGGTTTTATCAGTTGTGTATGGTGACTAAGAAAGGAAAATATCTTAGTATTTTGATAGTGGATTGTGTTACAAAAGTTTTTATCAAAATTCATCGAGCCATAATTGGGTTGACTCCAAGTTTTAAAAATTAATTTCTCACGATAATTCCATTTTTTGGGCTCGAGCGCACCGATTTTGATTTTTTTAAAAAGTCTTAAGGGCTGTATATTGTAATGATAAGAAATTCTATATAAAATAGAGTAAATGTAGGTAGGTAGATTTTTTGTGCCGGATTTTAAATTTAAAAATTTAATTTGGGCCTAACCCGAATTATCTCAATAAGTAGGATTTTTGTTTTTTTTCTTAATTTGGGCTTATTTTTTTTCAATCGCACCTATATTCCCCCCAAACGGTCCCAAAGGGTTTATTATGATGATAGTGAGAAAAAAATATTTTAGTACTGTGGTAGTAATTGTGGGACCAAAGTTTCATCAAAATTCATCCAGCTTTTAGTAATTGGCACTGATATACAAGATTTAAATTTTTCACCTTTTTTTCCATTTTTTGGCTCGAACGCCCCAAATTGATTTTTTAAACGGTCTTAAGGGTTATTTTACTGAACTTTAAAGGGGGTTTAAATTTTTCTGTGGGCTGGGTAAATGTTTTTTTTCAAATTTTCTTCCAAATCCAAAAATCCAATATTGAAATATTTAAATTTTTTTCTTTTTTGACCCCTTTTCCCATTGATTTTAATGGAAACCATTTTTCATCCATAAATAACCTAAAAAAAAAAATTTTTAAAAAAAAAAAAAAAGTCCCTTTTGGGGAATGTTAAAAGCAACATCTCTGCAAAATTTGGATGCATATGGATCAATAGTTCAAAAGTTATGCTGGATTTCACGTTCTTGACTACAGACAGACAGACGGACAGACAGACGCCAAAGAAATTTTGTGCATTTACTCCTCCCTATTACATATGGTTCAGAAATATTGAAATATCATGGATGGATGTTCTTTAGGATAGTATTAGGCATGATAAGAGCCAATTATTTTATAATTATCATGATTGACTTAGTCGCAGCGGGCCAAGTATCGAAACAAAATTCATCAAAAATCTCTGCGCCATCGCAATACTTTCTCAATTTTTCTAATTTCATTAGAGTGAGAAAGTAAAAAAGAGACAGATGAAACTAAATTCATAATAAGATCCACTTTGGTACTACAGTTTCTCATTTTTTAAAATTACTTACCAAAAAAAAAACATTAAAACATTTCAAAAAAAAAATCAAATAATTCAAAAGAATTTAAATACAGATTGGCTCTCATTATGAATTTAGTTTCATGCGTCTCGTCTTTCCTTTTAATCCATTACATATTTTTCTTTCCAATTTTTTAATCCTGTATAATAATACGATCTACATGGATCTCAAAACGTCGATAAACCATTTCGTTTCTGGAAGTCAATTACTTCTGCCACCCGGCCATAAGCTTTCGAAATTGGAATCGAGCTTCAAAGAACCGCGAATAGAAAGCTCAATTTTTCAAAGTTGACGTGCGTTTTTCAATACAGTCAAATCAAAGATACTAATGAGGGATAGACTCGCCCTTGCAAAGAGGAAGAAAGGGGAGAGAGAAACAGATAAACAGACGGAGCTTAGAGAGTTAATAGTTACTTTTCAGGGGGGCTACACAAAAAGAGAATCGGGAGGAGGGGGAAGGGGGCGGTGGGGTTTTTCGGCACGGCGCTTGGGAGGGGGGGGGGGAGGACAAGAAGGGAAAGCAGAGCAGGGCCCGACGATGAAAGAAGAAAGACCCGGAATACGAGAGCCCCGAGAGTGGAATTGAATAATCAATTGAGAGAATTAAAACACACTCAAGTCAACGGGAAAAAGGGCTGGAAAAAAACACGAGTCCGTTGGAGAGAGAGGAGAGAGAGAGAGAGAGAGAGAGAGAGAGAGAGAGAGTCAATGGGAAAACGAGGGAGATAGAGAAAGAGAGAGAGAGAGAGAGAGAGAGAGAGAGAAAAGAGAGAGGAGAGAGAGAGAAGCCAGGGGGATAAAGAGGGAGTAAGAGGGGGTGATGGGAGGAGCAGGAGCAGGGAGAGAGAAAGAAATATGGAGGAAAACGGAGCCTCGGAAAAACGGGGTTGGCTGGCATCACGGACATATACGGGGCGAAATGCAAGAGCGCGTGGGGTACCCGTACCGAGGCAGGCAGCTTCAGGCGCTGATTATGTAATTAGTTTGCCCGCGAGTTTCTCTGGGCGAAAAAGGTGGGGGGGGGGGGGAGGCGCGGAATTCGGAGCGGAGGGCGGGTCTGGCGAGGGTTAGCTTGAAGGGGGCGAACGGGGGGGGGGGGTCGGAGGGCAGAGGCAGGAGTAACCGAATCATTTGATTATGGGGATAAAATGGCTTTTAAAACATCAGATAACGCGTATATGGAGAGAGGAAGAGAGAGAGAGAGAGAGAGAGAGAGAGAGAGAGAGAGAAAGAGGGAGATCCAAAGCGAGGAGTAAAATCCAGATTGAAAGTGCTTCGTGTTTGGGAAGGGAGGATGTCAGGAATACGAATGAGCTGCCCGAGAGTGAAGCGAGCGAGCGAGTGCCCCCCCACCCCCATCTCCTGCCACCTACGCCCCCCCCAGGAATCCTGAATCCGAATTGCTCCCGCCCGCCACCCCCGTGTCGTGCTTGAGCCAGAGCGAACTAACCCAAACCTCCCAAACCGTGTTCACTGTTTTTGGCTATCTTTTCGCGTGACTGTACAATATATACTATATACAGGGTCCGTTGCGAAATGAAAAACTTGGACGGGGTCGTCGCCCGGATACGAATGCGGATTGCAGGGCCCCACAAATTTTTGGGGCGGACGTTCTTTGTTCTTTACAAACGTATTTTCGCGAATGATCTGGTGGATATCCTTAACGCAATGTAGCCTTTAACCCCTTCAATTCTACGCCTGAGTATATCCGTTCCCGTGATTAGATCATGTAATACAATGGGAGCGTTCTAGAATTCAACCATTTACTGCATCCGTGCAAAAAAGATTACATTATCCTGTGATGTAGTATATCTATGTATATTGAAAAGTGCTGCTATTCATAATCTTTTCTGCATCGAGACAATGAATGGATGAATTCTAGAACGCTACCAATGGTACTCTATATCAAACTTTTGCTGTAAGAAAATGAATAGTTAAATCTGATGTAAAAACCAGCGAAAATCACACAAATCACACCAAAGAAGCCTGTAATGAACTCAAGGATAGATAACGCAATTCTTGTCTCCTATTTAATTGTCTCAGCTGTAAAGCAGGTTCGTAATGACAGGTATCAAGAGAGATTTTATCTAATGGACAGGGGGGCATTGCCCCGGGGCCCCCGAGCCTCGGGAGGCCCCAACGGACTTTTTTTTTGCAGTGTCTGTAAATACTGTCGCTCCGATTCACTTAAATCCTTAAAAATCCCATTGTTGACATCGGTTTCTGTTGCAATTCAGTTCAGCTGTGTACTTGATAACTTTAGGGCCCCTCTCTTTAAAAACAGTTAAGTTAATAATGCCTCTCGTATTCGCTTAAGTAGATTTTTCTTTTTCTTTTTTGGAGCAGGGGCCCCAGAGGGATTTGGAGGCCCACCGCAATGTGAGATCTGCAAGGACCTTATATCTACGTAACTGGCATTGGCATATAAGGCACAGGGGCCCCAGTTCCCGTGTTAGCCTTTGTAAGAATTTTTTGGAAACTTCTATCTGAAAAACCTCTTTCTAAATCAAACTTGGCTTAAAGTTTATTTCCATACCCAAAAAATGTTTTCTTGGTACACTCTCAAATTAAACTCAGAAAACCCAGCAAATCTTTGCTTTCAAGAGGTCAAATTTCCATTTTTTTCGGGGGAGGAACAGTCTGAGAGATCTGACATCACCTTTTTGGCCATGTAAAGAGTCATGCGTTGCTTTGGATCAAACGGCCCCAAGTGCAAAAGATATGAACACCCTTGAGAGCGATCGACTCCATTTGCCAAGCTGAATCGATAGAGGGGTCACAAGGGGGGTGTCGGTGACATCACCTTTTTGGCCATGTAAAGAGTCAAGACCTGCTATGAATCCAACGGCCCCAGGACATGGACACCTGCGTAGATCTGCCATTAGGCCCGATTCTGAGTGTGAATTTAGTGATTCTTTGGTGTAGGTACGCATCATCAGTTAGACAGGTTCTTTATTCAAGAATCGCAACTCTACCATTGGAAGTAGCAATAGTTTGCAAGAGCCCCATTTCAGCTCCATTTTTCCTTAATTAATTGATCATTATTCGTGAACTTTCGTGACCAATTTTAATCACAGGCAGCACTTTTAAAAAGTACTTAAAAACTAGAGATGTCACGAGAATGTTTTTAACTAGCCTTTAACAATAGGACTACCGTGCGGTCACTTTGACCGCATGAATTTCGATTTGACCCCCTCGAGGTTTTTTCAATTTTTAGAAAAAAGGGTTGTGGCTATATGACATTTCTTAAATTATATAAAATGAAAGTTTGGCGCCTCTTTTTTATATTTTAGGGTATTTTTGCAAAATTTAAAAAAAAAATATTTACCTTCAACTACAGTGCGGACCGCAGCCCGTACATTCAAGGAAAACTAATTTTTTTAAACTATATTATTCGGTGCTTATTTATAGCTATTTTTTGTCTTGTTTTCATACTCTTCATTAAACTAGCTGTTCAAACTGCACTAAAAAAAAAAAAAAAAAAAAAAATCCCAGAAGCATGACAATATGTGAAATTGTGAACGGTCTATATGTAAGGGATGGCACTATTGCCAGAATTCTAGTGTTTGTACCATAAATCCAGAAATTAGTTGGGAAATTCTAGTTCTTTGACCATATTCTGGTATTAACACCAGAATTTTCGGGTCAAAATACTAGAATTTCTGTCGTTCACAAATCGTTGTGTTTCTGGTAATATGACTATGGAATCTGGTATTATGACTACAGCTGCTATTTCAGTGTGTAAATTTTTATTTTATTGAAGAAATTTAAATTCAGATATATTTACTACATCTTCCTCGAAACACCCCGTATCTCAGGTTTACAGCTCCCTCCTCCATCCTAGTACTCACCCGTAATTTTTACGCACGCACTCACACTCACACACCTCCACGAGCCAGATTCCATCTGCCCCTCTCTCGCCTGTTTTTCAATTTCGGCTGAATGCGTTTGCTCGCTCGAACGCAAGAGGGGTCTGCATTTCTCCAGGTTGAAATTACGATCGAATTAAAAGCGTGACGACACGATACCCGAACAAAAGCCCGATAGAACGATGATTTCAAATTCGAGGGTTTGCTTGTCGGTCGTGAGAGCATTTAAGCTAAGAAGGCGCAGGGATGCAGGGATGCTAAGCGGGAAAATCCGGGGAAAAACCAAGGATACCAGGAAAAATATAGAGGATATTTAAGGAACTCGACTTTTTAAAAGAAAATCAGAGAAGAGAAAAGAAAAGAGAGGAACCAACAAAACAATAGAAAAAGTAGCTGGTTGTATATGTATAATATGACGCACAGGTGAATTCAAGAAGTTGTCTTTCCCTCTCTTTGCCCATCTAAACGCATGGTTCTTAGAAAAGGACAGTGACAAGGGCTGAAATCACGTGATGGCCTGTACTAATCTCTTCTTCGAAGAAATTCCATACTTAACCCCGCACGGAAAAAAAAGATTAGTAAAAATAACCATACGGATACCTGATTTTGGCACCTGCTAGATGTTATGATAAACTTGACCAGAAGTATGGTACATTTACCGATACTTTGAGTAAATTCGACATGCAATCAGGTAACGTCACCTAGTACCTAGTCAAAACATAGTATACTTCTGGTTAACATTACCATAACATCTTGCAGGTGCCAACATCAGGTATCCGTATGGTTATTTTCACCATAGTTTTTTTTCCGTGCATATGGACCAAGCCCGAATATACTCGGTTTTCTCCTCTAGTCTATTTCACATTATTCCAGTATCAGGGACCAAATAGTGTTACGGCTTGACGGTCCTCCGAAAGACGTTGGATGGTGCGTAAGTAAGTATATTTGCGTGTAGCTTATACTCAAGTGCTCACCGACCATCTGCGTGCGGGACCGTGAGGACGCAACACTCTTTCGTCCCTGGATTCCGAATAAACACGATTCTCGATGTAGTATAAAAAGATGAGATTCCGTCTGGCGCCTTCAATCCGTCGTGTATGCAATTTTAACTCCCCCGAGTACGAACACTTAACTACCTTCCCTATACAAACGGAAAAAGTGACGTTCATGTGAACTAACCTGGTCTTTAAAGGGTTAAACCCAAATGATTAGTGCATGATGCATCATACTGGCGTTGTGACAAACTAGTGGAGGTTACACTTAAATGGAATGTTTTGAAATTGAGGATATTTCACCTGAAGACATTATCAAGCTTCACTAAATCTTGATCAGAGTTGGGAAAAAAGAGTGCAATCGATTCTTTATATTCTATATACATTCTACTTTTACAGTCATTTGTATGCAACTCAATGGTGCAGTTGCAAGGGTCCGAAATGTGTTTTTTATAAAGAAAATGAAATTACTTGATGAGCTGAGAATAAAGATACCTTTGGTTTCTACCCTGGTAAAAATGACGACTATAACCGTTCCAAAAACGACAGTAAACATAGTTGGCCAACTATGGATTATAGTTGGCCAACTATAGATTATAGTCGTTTTTGGAATAGTCGTATAGTCGTCATTTTTACCAGGGTAATCAAGTCCCATTGTTCCGAAGATGAGATTTTTTCTTCAAAGTACATTGTTTTAATTGGGAAGTCCACTAAGTGACGTGACTACAGCATTTTTTCAACTTTACACGTGTGTATCTCCAAGACCGGGACACTTTTGAAAAAACCAAAGGCTCTATTGTTCTCAGCTCATCAAGTACTTTCAATTTCGTAGTAAAAAACACAAAATTTCAGACCCTTGCAACTGCCCCATTTCACTCAAAATTTCCAAAACTCTCCCCAAGACGCTTTGAGAGCGATTTTTTGAAAGCACTCGAGCAGCGTTGCAATTCTGGCCAAAAACCAAATCGTGACGAGAATTCTAATACGCTGAGAAATCACCTTGGCGATCGCACTTGGATGGCCTGGCACTCATTGAATTGAGTCACGTGTTTCCATCTGGGGCCACTCTCGAAAACAGATCGTTGCAAACTTGCATTCGGATAAATGTTCAAGGGATTTCAAAACAGTTCAAAAGCGGGAACGACTAAGACACAGATACACATAAACAATTCAAAATCACACACGAGAGAGATACAACGCCGCAGCCAGGAATTTCTCTCTCCTCTCTCTCTCTCTCTCTCTCTCTCTCTCTCTCTCTCTCTTTCTCTCTCTCTCTCTCTCTCTCTCTCCTCTCTCTCTCCTCCCTCTACCCCCCCTCTCTCCCCCCGCCCATTTGAAACGCGTGTTCAATAGAAAATGATGGAGAGAGGAGCTATCACGTGACTTCAACCCCCGTGTCCGTCCTTTTCTCCCACACGAAGTCAAAAGTGGATGAAATAGAGAGAGAGAGAGAGAGAGAGAGAGAGAGAGAGAGAGAGAGAGAGAATGATTTCGACTTTCGCGCGCTTACTCTTCCGAGCAAAAAAAAAAAAAAAAAAAAAAAAAAAAAAGGGAGGAAGAAAAATAAAGAAGGATAAAAATCATAACCCTTCTTTTATTTACATGCGATAATTTATTGAGTTATTTATTCCTGAATTACTTTCGATTCATTTGAGAAGTTCGGTTCAGGATCGGCGAAAAGAGGGGGCCCGGGGCAGGAATGGGTGTGGAGAGGGGGCGAGGGGGGAGGACGGATGGATGAGAGTTCGAGCACCGAGAGGCGAAAAACTCCTCCGGTGGAAAAGCCCCGGGCGGAAGGGATTCGTATGGGGGGGAGGGAGGGGCGAAAAAAAAGGGGGGTAGGAGGGCGTCAGGAGGAGGAGATAAAAAATAAGAGGAGTTAATGGAGTGTGGTGACTGGTCGTCGTCGAATGACTTGTACAGGGAGTGCGGAAGGGGGATGAGACTGCGGGGAGGGGGAGGGGATAAAGAGTGGGTCTGCGGGGGTTAGGGGGGGAGGGTGGAGAGGTAGAAAAATCGCTATGGAATAAGGAAAAACCAGGGAAGAAAAAAAGAAAATAAAGAGGAAAAAGAAGTTTCCCGCTTATCTCAATTTGCCGGAAAGCTCTGCTCCTTGCACTTGGCTCCTCTCTCTCCTCTCTCCCCCTCTCCCTCTCACCCTCCCTATCTCCGATTCTCGCGGCTCTCGCTCGTACTTTATAAAAATGTTATAGATATAACAATTACAGTTCATAAAATTTTACGCCTGATGCTCTGTTACCCGCGCAACGATGCGACGTGTATTTGTCATCGGTAGATGCCGGCGTTGCCAGGTCTCCCCAAATCTGATTATTTCACTAACCGAAGCACGGGGATGATTAGAATCACAGAATACTTATGGTGGTCATGAAAACAGCTGAAAGACAAGAAGAAAAACTAGTTGAGCGTCCTAACCATTGACGTACTGCTTGATAATGAGAATCTGATCAGGAGATTAAAACGTCGGAAAACGTTTGAATGGAGCTGTTGCAAACTTTTGCAACAGGCTTATTGATAGTTGAACATGGAGTAATACCCTGTAAAAATAACGATTAGCGCACTAAAAAATCACGAAATCCACTCCTAAACTCACAAAATGCTTTTAAATGCGAGACCGTATAATGGCGGCCGAGGCCGCGGTTTTCTTATGGCAATTGTATGCTTCTTCTTCTTTTTGTGTGGTGTTGCGAAAACACATCGTGTAGATGGCGCTGATTGAAGATAGGGAACCCCAATGAAATTGCGGCCCCGGCCACCATTACGGTCTCGCGTTTAAAAGCATTTTGTGAGGTAAGGAGTGGATTTCGTGATTTTTTAGTGCGCTAATTTTTATTTTTACTGGGTATTACCCCTTCAACAACTACTAATAAGTCTGTAGCAAAAGTTTGCAACAGCTCCATTGTCTTCAGGTCGCTTTCTGAAGGGATGAATGTAAAAATGTATATTTATTGAATTTTTGTTACTTTTCAACATAAATTAGAATTAAGCATTTGGCAACTACGTTGCCAACTGTGTTAAGTTATTTAAATTAATAGACAGAATACTGTCAAATATTCGCTTCTATTGCGAATAGGTGCAGGGTTGAGTGAGTGCAATGCACACACAAATAATAATAAAAAAACGGAATACTTATGTAAACAGTAACGAAACTCTTAATGTTAGAGAATCGGCCAATGCCCCCCTGCGGCGGGCCGATCGACCCTTTGAAATTCCTGACTTTTGGGTAGACTGGATAAGAATGGAAGACGGTGATTGGTTGAGACGAGTCACGTGGTTGCCATGTCTAATCAAACTACAGAATTTATCTGATTGGTTATCGAGCAGTCTTAGAGACAATTCAGGCCAGCAGAATCTTCCACGACCTCCGTATCTTTCTGCAATCCCAAAATTTTTTTGCCACAAAAGCGCTGTTTCGCCACACTTTTTGTAAAAAGATTGCCCCGAAACTTTTAATTTTTGCCACAATTTGCTTCAAAATTTCCTATTTCGCCACACTGATCACGCGATCCGAGATTGCCGGATAGGGAATATTCTGCAGGCCTAGGAGTACCTAATAACCAATTAGATAAATTCCGTATGGCCCGCTGGTGCACGCAAAAAAATAGTTGGTAAGATTTACCATCATGATGACTGATTTCTGCACCTGCCACAAAGATGGTAAACTTAACCAGATATTTGGTTGAATTTACATTGTTTCTGGTTCATTCAACCCGATGTATGGGTCAAGTTCACCATCTTTTTTGCAGGTGCAGAAATCAGTCATCATGATGGTAAATCTTACCAACTATTTTTTTCCGTGTGGTCAGAAGGTTGAACTAATATATTCCGTTTGATTTGCATTGGATGCGACGGTGGCGAACCCTAGTAGTCGGAAGGTTACAACTCAATTTTTCCATTTGATTCCATTGAAAAACGACATTCGCCACCTCTTACCTATATCGTTTCGCTACTGTGTAGATGAGTATACTGTGATTAGAATTCTTATATGTTGAGATTTAAGACAAGGTGGTAGTCAACTTCTGATAGACCAACGAGTTTTATAAGACTCTACGCACACCGCGTCATTGGATCCGACTTTTCTCAGTGTTTTTATCCCATTTAAATACATGGAAAACAATCGAAACTTGAGGAGGCTGCCAGCCTCCGCTTGAATCGATTTTTTACCTAAGCTTAAGTGGAAACAATGCATGGTTGCCAAATCTCACGGGCCGCTACTGGTTGCAACTTGCAAGGGTCTGAAATTTTGTGTTTTTTATGTAAAGAAAATGATAGTACTTGATGAGCTGAAAACAATGGTGCCTTTGGTTTTTTTCCCCAAGTGCCCCGGTTTTGGAGATACACACGTGTTAAGGTGATTCCAGGAGAAACTTTTCCAGATTTCAATCCGATGGATAGCGCCACTAGTAGCTTTTTGGAAAAGTCGTGTTTTTGGCGTTTTATACTGAAACCATAGATAAAACGTAAAATCCAATAACGTCAGCACCTGCAAAACTTTTTTTATGGAATTTTTGAGCATTAAATGAGCAAAATTGGTTTAAAATTAAAGCCGTAAATTATGAAATTCGTTTCGCCATAAGCTTAGTGAGTGAGAGTGAGCGCGAGTGATGATACGTCTATCTGCCTCACTCGCACTCATGGCGGCTTACGGGAAGTTTCGTTTTTCATAATTTCCGGCTTTATTTTTGAGGTTTCAGTCTGAAACTTTCAGGTATCTTCCTGAAGTATGCTCGCAGGTGCTGACGTTTCTCAAATTTGTGTTTTTAGCGTGAATTCGTCAAATTTAACAAAAAACTGTTGACTTTTTGAGCAGCGCGACGTGGTGTCCACGGTTGGAACTAATCGACCCTGGAATCATCTTAAGGTGTAAAAAATCGTTTGCGTAGTGACGTCACTACTCGAAGTTTCCGATTAAAATAATGTATTTTGAGCCAAAATCTCATTTCTAGAACAATGGGACTTATTTAAAAACCAAGGGCGTCTGTATTCTCAGCTCTTCAAGTACTTTCCTTTTCTTCGTAAAAAAACACAACATTTTAGACCCTTGCAACTGCCCCATTATCGATAAAGCTGTTAATTTTAATCATGATGACAAACCAAGTGGATCTTTAAAGTAATATCTTCACATTTCGATGTACATCTACATGCAAGGTTTTATTTTAGCCGATAAACACGACCATTTAAACTTTCAAACGTGTATCCATATAGGCGGCGCGTATAAGGGGCTATTGGAACTATAGCCCCCCCCACTTTTTTGGGAACGAAGGGCTAAAAAAATTTTTGAACGAGAGAAAAAAAGAAACAAAGGGAAAAGGAAAAAGAAAGAAAAAAAAGAAAAAGAAGAATGAAAAAACGTTATCAATTTCTCATCGCCATCTGTTTGCTTCATTCAGAAGTTACTTAGGAAACGAGACTGTCGCCTTTTGTTTATTTTCTTCAAAAATCTTCCCTACCAAATTGTTTCAAGTGTGTCTATTTAGTCCAAATTTTCAGTTTTTTTTTTTTAAATTTTAGCCCCTTTCAAGTCAAAATTACAAGTGTTCCAAAAGAAAAAATGGTTATTTATCCTCCCACCCACCTGCGTCAAACTTTATTTTGAAATAGGTGAAGAAAGAATGAAAAAAGAAAGAAAAAAAAAAAAGAAAAAAAAAAAGCTGTTGATTTTTAGCCCCCTCCCCCCACTTTTTGAACCCACGCGCCGCCCATGCGTGTATCCCTCGAAATATGCGGTTTCTACTCATACAGTAAACGAATTAAAGAATGTCACTTGACTCCTTATGGTTTTTGTTCAGGTAGGTAACCTGTCAAGTGTCAGTTTCTTTAAGGTGTAAATCCTTCCAAAAGAAACAAGAATACCGATTTCTGTGTCCAGATAGCTCTCCAGATAGTCTGTCTCTCTCCCCTCCTGCTTAAACGCGTGCGTTAGAGAGAGACGGAGGTAGGGGCTAAACTCACATGATGACCTCCTCGCCCCCCTCAGCTATCCTTTACTAAAACATGTATTCAAACAGGATGAGAAAGAGAAAGACATAATGCATGTATCCGCCTGAGGACGATACAGGAGCTCGCATCAGAGAATGCACTTTCTGCTTGGTAAATGGCAACGTTTTGGGACCAGGAAGCATGCCAACGAAGACTGGATTGTATGATCCATTAAAACGTCAATTTGCCGTCTGGAAAACGATTTATGGGAAGGGTGGAACCCCCGTTCAAACACATATACACACACCACGCCGTATTATGAGACACATTTAAATCCCATTCATTCAAACGAGTATCATTCGCACACATCCAAACTTGAGATGCGTCCTATACCGGCCGGGATCGGGACCGACAAAATACATGGACAGAAGTTTTCGGTTATGCAATACGCAATGCGCACGTGGCAACCGGGAAGTAAATCGTTTGGTTTTGAATTGCGTATAGCTTGAGTCCCTTGATGGAAATATTTTATAGGGAGTACCGACACGAGCTCAACGAGTTGTGATTGGTCGTTGGTTTTAGGCTCTCACGGAGTCGAGCAGGAGTCGACGACATCGAAGGCTCCACACAAAAGGAGTCGATTCGTAGAGGAACGTATGGGAACGGACCGGAATGCCGGCAAATCCGCCAGTCCACCACTGGTCCACTGTCGAACTTAACCTTCGAATGCGTTCACGCGGTCGACAAAATCGACTCCTGTCAAAATGTATAAAAGCGTCGTGTCGGTACTCCCTATACAATATTTCTATCAAGGGACTCTACGTATAGCATGCCCAAATGACTGAGTGACTACAAAAATAAACGGAACGGAAGACCCCACGGACACTTTCTCACATCAAACTTAATCTTGGGGGACTCCCAGACCCCCTTGACCGTTTTGGTTTCCTGGGAGAAACCCCCAAACCCCCATTTAATATTACGGGTTATTACTCTGGAGGAGAAACCCCCTTCAGGGGTTAATTGTACAATAGGCTGGTTGCAGAATGTTTGTGCAAATAATCGTAATTCAAATAACTATATTTGAAATATTCCAATTTTTTTTCTATGTTTACCCATTTTACTCAATCTCCCATTGATTTTAAAGGAAACCTTTTTTTTACCCTCCATAACTTGTATAGCATTTAAAATTTCGAAAAAAAAACAAAAAAAAAACCAATATAAGTCCCTCTGAGGCATGTTAAAAGCAACTTCTCAGCAAAATTTGGATTTATATGGATCATTGGTTCAAAAAATACGGCGGGATACAGTCAGACAGACAGACACAGTGGCGTCGCGTGCCATCTGGCAACAATGCAACTGCTCCAATTAAATCTCATTAAATACATCGAATTTTCCTTGTGCACTGTGCACCCCCTGAATTCGATCTTTTACATGAGTTTAAATGGATAGAATACATTGTTGCCAAATTGCAAGCGACGCCACTGTATAGACATCTCCGCCATCGCAGTACTTTCTCAATTTCTATTTTCGTTAGGTAGGGGAAATCAAAAAGTCCCCATTCTGAAGGTCGGGTGGTTGCCGCTCGAAAAATTGAAGGAGCTTCTTCCATTTACAGTACGGAACGATTTCAACACGAAGCCTCAGTATTTAAGTTCTTGGTTACTGTACCTCATTCAAGGTAATTCCAGGCGATAATGTGTCAATCTAATTTGAATACCCCTGGAAAATGAAAACTACCCTCTAATTTGAACCATACGGTAACGCTAGGAGGTTAAGGGTTTATAATTTAAACAAAAACAAAAAAATCAATAAATAAAAATAAAACCGATAGATGAATAAATGAAAAACTATGTAGATAGTACAGTAAAATTAAATACATCAAAATTGTATGCATTTTCAACCTTGACACTTATCGACACTCTTGTCTCGCGTCACAACCACCCACTGACCGACCCACCCTCATTAATGCACTTCATCTTTACTTCCTATAAGAACACGGGACACGGGAATTTCTAAAAAAGGCTAATACCAAATGGCCTCGCTAGATATTACGTTATCAACATAATTTGGCAATCTAATTTAAATACCCCCGGAAAATGTAACTACCCTCTACTGTCACCATATGGTAACGCTAGGATATTGGAATTCATAAATTAAAAAACAAACAAAAAAAAAAACAAAAAATAATAGACAAATAAATGAAAAAATGGATACCTGGTAAAATTAAATATATAATAAATAAAAATCACAAGTCTTCTCCACCTTTCCATATTTGCCCATTGCGTCGTTAATGACCCACTTGTTGTGTTTTCTTTGGACCAAACTACAGTAAAGTTAGGCCAATTTTACACAAACCAATTTTGGTATTTTTTAGCATGTATCATTTTGCTGCACCACAAAATTTCTCATTTTTTAATTTTTTTTTGAATTATTTTAACTCCAAGATGGTGTTTTTTGGAGAAACCACATTAAAACTTCAAATGGTGTTCGGAATGTATGGGTCAACAATCAGCGTATCGAGACTCCCATATCTTGCGTCACAACCGCCCACCGAACGACCCACCCCCAATGGGTCTGTTGCGTACTTTTGCTACATCAATATGACGCATTGTTTCTAACGTAAAATTCGGCGAAAATACACACAGAAAAAAATGGACGTGCTCCAGACACAAACTTTCCGTGTTCTAGACACGAACGTACATACCAATACGGGAACGAGTTCTGAGCGCAATCTATTTAGGTTGAGTTTGTGTCTGAAACGCATCCCGTCGTGTCCAGAGCCTGAAATGTTTGTGCTCTGAGCACGTTACGTACTGGTGTGTATATAGATCGTGTCTAAAGCATATCCTTTTTTTTCTAAGAACGATGCGCACATTAAAAACTTTCAAAATCCACTCATTAACTCCGGAAATACCTTCCATTTCAAATAATCCGCGCTACGCTAGACACTATATCACAGACTTATAACTACATAGATGGAACCATCTCGTTTATGTAAACATGAACAGAACTTACAAAAATTGGAATGTTTTGTTTAGATGCGTACATTTCTTATATTATTTTGTAATATTTGATAAACCGAAAAGACCAAACAGCAAATGCAGCTTATATTTCACGTATTAAAAAAGAAATTCCATCATTTTGTAGTTACGATGTTGTTTACTTATGCACGGTGGTTCCGTCCATGTAGTTGTATACCGGTGCAAATAGTAGTGTAGTGCGGGCTGTTTGAAATTGAAGTGATTTCCTCAGTTAATGAGTGGATTTTGAACGTTTCCAATGTGCGCATCGTTATTTTCCCCAAATTTTACATAAGAATCAAGGTTCTATATTGATGTAGTAAAAGTACGCAACAGACCTCTTCATACACTCCATCTTTACTTCCTAGGGACAAGGGGCTTCGATGTTCGAGACGTGATGCGTCGCGTGGCAGTCATCGACAAAATCACTCCCCCTCTGTACTAGTCTATACCGCTACGCGCGGCATATTCTAATACACTCGAGTTGATTAAGTCGACATATGGACCAAGGACGTCGGTCGCTGATATCGGCGTAACACCCAAGATTGGAGGGGCGGGCTGCGGGGGCTTCATCGATGAGAGAGGCGTGAGGGTAGGGTGGTGATTGGGGTGGGAGTGAAGGGGCGGGGGATGTGCATAAGCATACCCTTTTGTAAATCCATTAACACGTTTTTCGATCTTTTCCGCGCGGAGACTTTCAGGTCCTCGACGCCGCGCGCCGCGTCAGGCGCCACGCAACCTCAACCTCAACGTTGCGTCGATGAGGAGCAACCGAACAGCCACCGAGCATCGCGGAGGGAGCGGAGGGGGCGGAGCGGGAGGAGGAAGAACCTCCCGCGGCCTCACGCATCGTGATTCAATTTTTCAATCAACCCTCTACTCTTTAAAAAAAAAAAAACACGTGACGCACATTGGAATGCAACGGTTGGATATCGTGGACGTTTTTTTATGACTAGAGAATCTGAGCCGGGGTCGGAGCCACGGTTGATATCGAATAGGGCTGTTGCACACTTCGGCTAGATCGTTTAACCCTTTACTGCATGATTTTTTTTTCTTTTTTTTTCAAAAAAATAATTTTTTTTTCAGTACAATTTTGGATCCTTGAAACAGGGAAAAATAGTGAAAAAATTCTTTCCATTATATTTCAATGGTAAAGAGCCTGAATATTAATTGCTCCAAATATGGCCTTACCAACATTTAGGTATCCATGCAACTGAAAATAAAGTTTTCAGGCTAAAAAAAAAAACAAAATTAAAGTAGTAAAAAATAAGTTGGTAAGTTTCAAAAGTTGTTTTTTTTTTGTATATGGTACCCCTGCGTTACTCCCAAACATAACAATGAAAATCGGAAAATCTCGATCAGATTTTCAGTAAGCTATTTTCAACCACTCTGCACGTTCTCTATCCTGAGCTGCGCGCTCTAGGACCAAATCGACAATTCTTACTCGTTTAGTATCTGTTCCACATGTGACCCACCATGCAGCGACAGTACAACTCAAGTCCCCTACTTTTAGATAAGGCTTCAAAGTAATTGTTCCAGATCTGGGCTCATCTGCATGCAGTTAAGGATTAAAGTATCAATTCAAAAGTGGAAAGCCGTAACAATGACAATGGCAGCACCAGAAAACACCAAAATTAGTTAATAAACTAAAAAAAATTAAATAAATAATAATAATAATAATAATAAAAAAAAATTTAATAAATTTTTAAATTTAAATTAAATTTAAATTGCGAGAAACACTAAACACTAATCACCCTTGTATCTTTCCACCACGTGCACGATGATTCGCATAAGGTTAACGCGGCACATTGAAATATATTCATGGCCGACTGTCATCACAGCTGACTTCATGAACAAAAAAGACTACCAGAAGCATAGCCGTAGCGAGGATATTGTCTTTCTCTCTCTTAGCCCATTTGAACGCATGAGTTAAAAAAGGATGGGTACAGGGCTGTCACGTGATTTCAGCCCCTCTTTCTGTCCTTTTCTAACACATCTGTTCAAATGGGCTAAGAGAGAGAAAGACAATATCCTGGCTACGGCTGTGACCAGAAGCATGACAATATGTGACCGTATGTAAGGGATACTACAATTACCAGAATGCTAGTGTTTCAACCAATGTACCATAGTTCTTGTTTTTTTTTTTTTTTTTTTTTTTTAAGGAAATTCTAGTTCTTCGACCATATTCTAGTACTCACCATAATGAGTCTATTGCAAACTTTTGCCACACCGATTAAGAGTTTTTAATCTAATATCAAATCGCGTGAAAAGTCCATTGGTGGCATCAGAAAGTCATAAAATGCAGTATAAAACTCACGAGAGACTTTAAATGAAATCCAAGATGGGGGAAAAATATTGAGAAATCTGTATGCATGCCCCAAAAACATCCAAGGATAGCCAACCTCACAACGATCACACCCAATCACAACGTAAACAAACAAAATAACCTCTACCTCCAGTGAGGTTGTAAAAGTGGAGGTTGAAAATTTGCTACAGCTTATTATTATTTGAAGAAGGGGTAATACCCAGTAAAAATGACGATTAGCGCACTAAAAAATCACGAAATCCACTCCTAAACTCACTAAATGCTTTTAAACAGGAGACCGTAATGGCGGCCGGGGCCGCGGTTTTATTGGGTTCCCCATCCAGGGGGCGTCGAGAGGATTTTGGGGGGGGGGGCAAACTGTGTATTTGGGGCCCCTTTTTTTTTCATCCCCCCCGGGGGGCTGGGGGGAACCCCCCCGGTTAAGGGGGGGCCGAGGGTCCTCCCCGGAAATTTTTAAAATCAAGCTTCTAATTTACGCAATTTTAAGCTATCTCTACTGAAAAAATTCAAATAACACAGCAATAGAATTTTTGATTTTTTCGTTTTTTTCACCCCATGATGTGACTGACTTGAAGATTTCCGACACAAAAAATTCTTCGTTTTACTTGATTTCTATAGATAAAAAAAAAAAAAATAAAAATAAAAAAAAACATTCATTCTTCAACTTTTTATTTTTCAGCCCCTTGGCTAAACAAATTTTCACCCAAAGTTGGCAGGGACGTTGAGAAAATTCTGGAGGTTTCGCTAAGAACCCGTGGCCGCGCCAAGAAATTGCCTTGAGGAGGTTTTGGTATGACTCAAACTCCGGGGGGTCTGGGGGGTATGGAATACCGAATACCCCTTAGGACAAGCGGGGGGTTTGGGGGGGTCTCCCCAGACATTTTTTTTAATTTTTTTTCCTTCAATTGAATATTACGGTACTTACATGTACAGTAAAATTGAAATGCTGAAATATATTTTCGATTTTTTGCATGAAATCTTTGCCCTTGACTCTTTTTTGGAGGGAGAAGAGTCAAGGGAATGTGGTTGAAGGAGCCATAGAATATTCACCAAGGGTTCACCGAGAGGGGGGGGCCGGGGGTCCTCCCCCCGGGAAAATTTTTTTAATCTTCCTGACCTTCAGATTGAATTTTATGGTATACTTCATTACAGTAAAATTTAAATGTTCAAAAATATTTTTGATTTTGCCTGCATGAAAACGGTGCTCTTGACTCATGGTAATTGGAGGGGGAAGAGTCAAAAGGAAGTGGATGAAGGAGCCATGGAATATTCACGGAGGGGGTTCACCGAGGGGTTAGATTTTAAATCTAACATTTTTTTTTTTAAGGTAAATTCAAGTAGGCAGGGGGCCCCCAATTTTTTCGGCTCGCCAAGGCCGTGAAATTACGTAGTTTCTTCTTTTCGACCCCACTTTCAAGCACCATGTCATCAGTCCTACTTCTTCCCTGTCTTTTCCCCCTTTTTTTTACTCTTCATATTCCAATCTTCACTTTTTTTTCCCGTTTCCTTTTCTCTTTTCTTTTTTTTTTTTTTCTTTTTTTTTTTTCTTTTTTTTCCCTTTTCCTTTCCCTTTCCTTTTTTTTTCCGTCTCATGATTTGGGGGCCCCTAAGAGCGGGGGGCCCCGGGGGATTTTGCC
>VMOF01000369.1:56050860-56063360 GCA_011764245.1 Trialeurodes vaporariorum
TTCTAGTGTTTGTACCATAAATCCAGAAATTTGTTGGGAAATTCTAGTTCTTTGACCATATTCTGGTATTAACACCAGGATTTTCGGGTCAAAATACTAGAATTCCTGTCGTTCACAAATCGTTGTGTTTCTGGTAATATGACTATGGAATCTGGTATTATGACTACAGCTGCTATTTCAATGTGTAAATTTTTATTTTATTGAAGAAATTTAAATTCAGATATATTTACTACATCTTCCTCGAAACACCCCGTATCTCAGGTTTACAGCTCCCTCCTCCATCCTAGTACTCACCCGTAATTTTTACGCACGCACTCACACTCACACACCTCCACGAGCCAGATTCCATCTGCCCCTCTCTCGCCTGTTTTTCAATTTCGGCTGAATGCGTTTGCTCGCTCGAACGCAAGAGGGGTCTGAATTTCTCCAGGTTGAAATTACGATCGAATTAAAAGCGTGACGACACGATACCCGAACAAAAGCCCGATAGAACGATGATTTCAAATTCGAGGGTTTGCTTGTCGGTCGTGAGAGCATTTAAGCTAAGAAGGCGCAGGGATGCAGGGATGCTAAGCGGGAAAATCCGGGGAAAAACCAAGGATATCAGGAAAAATATAGAGGATATTTAAGGAACTCGACTTTTTAAAAGAAAATCAGAGAAGAGAAAAGAAAAGAGAGGAACCAACAAAACAATAGAAAAAGTAGCTGGTTGTATATGTATAATATGACGCACAGGTGAATTCAAGAAGTTGTCTTTCCCTCTCTTTGCCCATCTAAACGCATGGTTCTTAGAAAAGGACAGTGACAAGGGCTGAAATCACGTGATAGCCTGTACTAATCTCTTCTTCGAAGAAATTCCATACTTTTAACTCCATATGGACCAAGCCCGAATATACTCGGTTTTCTCCTCTAGTCTATTTCACATTGTTCCAGTATCAGGGACCAAATAGTGTTACGGCTTGACGGTCCTCCGAAAGACGTTGGATGGTGCGTAAGTAAGTATATTTGCGTGTAGTTTATACCCAAGTGCTCACCGACCATCTGCGTGCGGGACCGTGAGGACGCAACACTCTTTCGTCCCTGGATTCCGAATAAACACGATTCTCGATGTAGTATAAAAAGATGAGATTCCGTCTGGCGCCTTCAATCCGTCGTATATGCAATTTTAACTCCCCCGAGTACGAATACTTAACTACCTTCCCTATACAAACGGAAAAGTGACGTTCATGTGAAGTAACCTGGTCTTTAAAGGGTTAAACCCAAATGATTAGTGCATGATGCATCATGCTGGCGTTGTGACAAACTAGTGGAGGTTACACTTAAATGGAATGTTTTGAAATTGAGGATATTTCACCTGAAGACATTATCAAGCTTCACTAAATCTTGATCAGAGTTGGGAAAAAAAGAGTGCAATCGATTCTTTATATTCTATATACATTCTACTTTTACAGTCACTTGTATGCAACTCAATGGTGCAGTTGCAAGGGTCCGAAATGTGTTTTTTATAAAGAAAATGAAATTACTTGATGAGCTGAGAATAAAGATACCTTTGGTTTCTACCCTGGTAAAAATGACGACTATAACCGTTCCAAAAACGACAGTAAACATAGTTGGCCAACTATGGATTATAGTTGGCCAACTATAGATTATAGTCGTTTTTGGAATAGTCGTATAGTCGTCATTTTTACCAGGGTAATCAAGTCCCATTGTTCCGAAGATGAGATTTTTTCTTCAAAGTACATTGTTTTAATTGGGAAGTCCACTAAGTGACGTGACTACAGCATTTTTTCAACTTTACACGTGTGTATCTCCAAGACCGGGACACTTTTGAAAAAACCAAAGGCTCTATTGTTCTCAGCTCATCAAGTACTTTCAATTTCTTAGTAAAAAACACACAATTTCAGACCCTTGCAACTGCCCCATTTCACTCAAAATTTCCAAAACTCTCCCCAAGACGCTTTGAGAGCGATTTTTTGAAAGCACTCGAGCAGCGTTGCAATTCTGGCCAAAAACCAAATCGTGACGAGAATTCTAATACGCTGAGAAATCACCTTAGCGATCGCACTTGGATGGCCTGGCACTCATTGAATTGAGTCACGTGTTTCCATCTGGGGCCACTCTCGAAAACAGATCGTTGCAAACTTGCATTCGGATAAATTTTCAAGGGATTTCAAAACAGTTCAAAAGCGGGAACGACTAAGACACAGATACACATAAACAATTCAAAATCACACACGAGAGAGATACAAAGCCGCAGCCAGGAATTTCTCTCTCTCTCTCTCTCTCTCTCTCTCTCTCTCTCTCTCTCTCTCTCTCTCTCTCTCTCCCCCTCCCTCTACCCCCCCTCTCACCCCCCGCCTATTTGAAACGCGTGTTCAATAGAAAATGATGCGGAGAGAGGAGCTATCACGTGACTTCAACCCCCGTGTCCGTCCTTTTCTCCCACACGAAGTCAAAAGTGGATGAAATGAGAGAGAGAGAGAGAGAGAGAGAGAGAGAGAGAGAGAGAGAGAATGATTTCGACTTTCGCGCGCTTACTCTTCCGAGCAAAAAAAAAAAAAAAAAAAAAAAAAAAAAAAAAAGGGAGGAAGAAAAATAAAGAAGGATAAAAATCATAACCCTTCTTTTATTTACATGCGATAATTTATTGAGTTATTTATTCCTGAATTACTTTCGATTCATTTGAGAAGTTCGGTTCAGGATCGGCGAAAAGAGGGGGCCCGGGGCAGGAATGGGTGGGGAGAGGGGGCGAGGGGGGAGGACGGATGGATGAGAGTTCGAGCACCGAGAGGCGAAAAACTCCTCCGGTGGAAAAGCCCCGGGCGGAAGGGATTCGTATGGGGGGGAGGGAGGGGCGAAAAAAAAGGGGGGTAGGAGGGCGTCAGGAGGAGGAGATAAAAAATAAGAGGAGTTAATGGAGTGTGGTGACTGGTCGTCGTCGAATGACTTGTACAGGGAGTGCGGAGGGGGGATGAGACTGCGGGGAGGGGGAGGGGATAAAGAGTGGGTCTGCGGGGGTTGGGGGGGGAGGGTGGAGAGGTAGAAAAATCGCTATGGAATAAGGAAAAACCAGGGAAGAAAAAAAGAAAATAAAGAGGAAAAAGAAGTTTCCCGCTTATCTCAATTTGCCGGAAAGCTCTGCTCCTTGCACTTGGCTCCTCTCTCTCCTCTCTCCCCCTCTCCCTCTCACCATCCCTATCACCCATTCTCGCGGCTCTCGCTCGTACTTTATAAAAATGTTATAGATATAACAATTACAGTTCATAAAATTTTACGCCTGATGCTCTGTTACCCGCGCAACGATGCGACGTGTATTTGTCATCGGTAGATGCCGGCGTTGCCAGGTCTCCCCAAATCTGATTATTTCACTAACCGAAGCACGGGGATGATTAGAATCACAGAATACTTACGGTGGTCATGAAAACAGCTGAAAGACACGAAGAAAAACTAGTTGAGCATCCTAACCCCACCATTGACGTACTGCTTGATGATGAGAATCTGATCAGGAGATTAAAACGTCGGAAAACGTTTGAATGGAGCTGTTGCAACTTGCAAACTTTTGCAACAGGCTTATTGATAGTTGAACATGGAGTAATACCCTGTAAAAATAACGATTAGCGCACTAAAAAATCACGAAATCCACTCCTAAACTCACAAAATGCTTTTAAATGCGAGACCGTATAATGGCGGCCGAGGCCGCGGTTTTCTTATGGCAATTGTATGCTTCTTCTTCTTCTTCTTGTGTGGTGTTGCGAAAACACCTCGTGTAGATGGCGCTGATTGAAGGTAGGGAACCCCAATGAAATTGCGGCCCCGGCCGCCATTACGGTCTCGCGTTTAAAAGCATTTTGTGAGGTTAGGAGTGAATTTCGTGATTTTTTAGTGCGCTAATTTTTATTTTTACTGGGTATTACCCCTTCAACAACTACTAATAAGCCTGTAGCAAAAGTTTGCAACAGCTTCATTGTCTTCAGGTCGCTTTCTGAAGGGATAAATGTAAAAACGTATATTTATTGAATTTTTGTTACTTTTCAACATAAATTAGAACTAAGCATTTGGCAACTACGTTGCCAACTGTGTTAAGTTATTTAAATTAATAGACAGAATACTGTCAAATATTCGCTTCTATTGCGAATAGGTGCAGGGTTGAGTGAGTGCAATGCACACACAAATAATAATAAAAAGCGGAATACTTATGTAAACAGTAACGAAACTCAATGTTTGAGAATCGGCCAATGCCCCCCTGCGGCGGGCCGATCGACCCTTTGAAATTCCTGACTTTTGGGTAGACTGGATAAGAATGGAAGACGGTGATTGGTTGAGACGAGTCACGTGGTTGCCATGTCTAATCAAACTACAGAATTTATCTGATTGGTTATCGAGCAGTCTTAGAGACAATTCAGGCCAGCAGAATCTTCCACGACCTCTGTATCTTTCTGCAATCTAAAAATTTTTTTGCCACAAGAGCGCTGTTTTGCCACACTTTTTGTAAAAAGATTGCCCCAAAACTTTTAATTTTTGCCACAAATTGCTTCAAAATTTTCTATTTTGCCACACTGATCACGCGATCCGAGATTGCCGGATAGGGAATATTCTGCAGGCCTAGGAGTACCTAATGACCAATTAGATAAATTCCGTATGGCCCGCTGGTGCACGCAAAAAAATAGTTGGTAAGATTTACCATCATGATGACTGATTTCTGCACCTGCCACAAAGATGGTAAACTTAACCAGATATTTGGTTGAATTTACATTGTTTCTGGTTCATTCAACCCGATGTATGGGTCAAGTTCACCATCTTTTTTGCAGGTGCAGAAATCAGTCATCATGATGGTAAATCTTACCAACTATTTTTTTCCGTGATGGTCAGAAGGTTGAACTAATATATTCCGTTTGATTTGCATTGGATGCGACGGTGGCGAACCCCAATTAGTCGGAAGGTTACAACTCAATTTTTCCATTTGATTCCATTGAAAAACGACATTCGCCACCTCTTACCTATATCGTTTCGCTATACTGTGTAGAAGAGTATAACTGTGATTAGAATTCTTATATGTTGAGATTTAAGACAAGAGGGTAGTCAACTTCTGATAGGCCAACGAGTTTTATAAGACTCTACGCACACCGCGTCATTGGATCCGACTTTTCTCAGTGTTTTTATCCCATTTAAATACATGGAAAACAATCGAAACTTGAGGAGGCTGCCAGCCTCCGCTTGAATCGATTTTTTACCTAAGCTAAAGTGGGAAAAATGCATGGTTGCCAAATCTCACGGGCCGCTACTGGTTGCAACTTGCAAGGGTCTGAAATTTTGTGTTTTTTATGTAAAGAAAATGATAGTACTTGATGAGCTGAAAACAATGGTGCCTTTGTTTTTTTTCCCAAGTGCCCCGGTTTTGGAGATACACACGTGTTAAGGTGTAAAAAATCGTTTGCGTAGTGACGTCACTACTCGAAATTTCCGATTAAAATAATGTATTTTGAGCCAAAATCTCATTTCTAGAACAATGGGACTTATTTCAAAACCAAGGGCATCTGTATTCTCAGCTCCTCAAGTGCTTTCCTTTTCTTCGTAAAAAAACACAACATTTTAGACCCTTGCAACTGCCCCATTATCGATAAAGCTGTTAATTTTAATCATGATGACAAACCAAGTGGATCTTTAAAGTAATATCTTCACATTTCGATGTACATCTATACACGCAAGGTTTTATTTTAGCCGATAAACACGGCCATTTAAACTTTCAAACGTGTATCCATAAGCGGCGCGTATAAGGGGCTATTGGGGCTATAGCCCCCCACTTTTTTGGGAACGAGGGGCTAAAAAAATTTTTGAACGAGAAAAAAAGAAAAAAAAGGGAAAAGGAAAAAGAAAGAAAAAGAGAAAAAGAAGAATGAAAAAACGTTATCAATTTCTCATCGCCATCTGTCTGCTTCATTCAGAAGTTACTTAGGAAACGAGACTGTCGCCTTTTGTTTATATTCTTCAAAAATCTTCCTTACCAAATTGTTTCAAGTGTGTCTGTTTAGTCCAAATTTTCAGTTTTTTTTTTTTTTTTTTTTTTTTTTTTTTAATTTTAGCCCCTTTCAAGTCAAAATTACAAGTGTTCTAAAAGAAAAAATGGTTATTTATCCTCCCACCCGCCTGCGTCAAACTTTATTTTGAAATAGGTGAAGAAAGAATGAAAAAAGAAAGGAAAAAAAAAAAAAAAAAAAAAAAAAAAAAGCTGTTGATTTTTAGCCCCCCCCCCCACTTTTTGAACCCATGCGCCGCCCGCGCCCATGCGTGTATCCCTCGAAATATGCAGTTTCTACTCATACAGTCAACGAATTAAAGAATGTCACTTGACTCCTTTTGGTTTTGTTCAGGTAGGTAACCTGTCAAGTGTCAGTTTCTTTAAGGTGCAAATCCTTCCAAAAGAAACAAGAATACCGAAATCTGTGATCCGAAATCCGAAATACCGATTTCTGTGTCCAGGTAGCCATTCTAGAAGACTTGCACTTCCGTTTAAAACCGATTTCAAAATGATTTGTCCCAACAAATTTTTCATAAAATTTGTCGACAACAATATCAAACGAAATGAAGTCCAGTTTAAAAGCCAGCAGGCTGATTATGAGCGGTCGTTGTCTGTCTCTCTCCCCTCCTGCTTAAACGCGTGCGTTAGAGAGAGACAACGGAGGTAGGGGCTAAACTCACATGATGACCTCCTCGCCCCCCTCAGTTATCCTTTACTAAAACATGTATTCAAACAGGATGAGAAAGAGAAAGACATAATGCATGTATCCGCCTAAGGACGATACAGGAGCGGAGCTTGCATCAGAGAAATGCACTTTCTGCTTGGTAAATGGCAACGTTTTGGGACCAGGAAGCATGCCAACGAAGACTGGATTGTATGATCCATTAAAACGTCAATTTGCCGTCTGGAAAACGATTTATGGGAAGGGTGGAACCCCCGTCCAAACACATATACACACACCACGCACGCCGTATTATGAGACACATTTAAATCCCATTCATTTATATGTGTATCATTCGCACACATCCAAACTTGAGATACGTCCTATACCGGGATCGGGACCGACAAAATACATGGACAGAAGTTTTCGGTTATGCAATACGCAATGCGCACGTGGCAACCGGGAAGTAAATCGTTTGGTTTTGAATTGCGTATAGCATGCCCAAATGACTGAGTGACTCCACGGAAAAAAAAAACTACTGTGAAAATAACCATACGGATACCTGATTTTGGCACCTGCTAGATGTTATGGTAATGTTAACCAGAAGTATACTATGTTTTGACTAGATACTAGGTGATGTTACCTGATCGCATGTCGAATTTACTCATAGTATCGGTAAATGTACCATACTTCTGGTCAAGTTTACCATAACATCTAGCAGGTGCCAAAATCAGGTATCCGTATGGTTATTTTCACTAATCTTTTTTTTCCGTGTCAGCGCTGCCGATTTACGCAGATTTAATGACATTTTGAAATTCATCGAATATATTCCACCGGTTGAGAAAAGATTACAGAGTTTAGTTCAGTGTGTAAGACTGTAATGCACTAGCGTCTCTCATCTTTTCTCAACCAGTAGAGTCGTCGATAACTTTGAAAACTTGCGGATATTTTAATTTATTAACGGCGTTTCCACCGATTGAGAAAAGATTACAGATCAGAGTATATTTTCGTGCATTACAGTCATACACTGAATTGAACTATTTATGTAATCTTTTCTCAACCCGTGGAAATCATCGGTGCATTTAAATATGTCATTAAATCTACGCTAATCGGCAGCTCTGGAGTGACTACAAAAATAAACTGAACGGAAGACCCCACGGACCCTTTCTCACATCAAACTTAATCTTGGGGGACTCCCAGACCCCCTTGACCGTTATGTTTCCTGGGAGAAACCCCCAAACCCCCTTTAATATTACGGGTTATTACTCTGGAGGAGAAACCCCCTTCAGGGGTTAATTGTACAATAGGCTGGTTGCAGAATGTTTGTACAAATAATCGTAATTCAAATAACTATATTTGAAATATTACAATTTTTTTTCTATGTTTACCCATTTTACTCAATCTCCCGCATTGATTTTAAAGGAAACCTTTTTTTTACCCTCCATAACTTGTGTAGAATTTAAAATTTCGAAAAAAACCGATATAAGTCCCTCGGAGGCATGTTAAAAGCAACTTCTCAGCAAAATTTGGATTTATATGGATCATTGGTTCAAAAAATACGGCGGGATACAGTCAGACAGACAGACACAGTGGCGTCGCGTGCCATCTGGCAACAATGCAACTGCTCCATTTAAACTCATTACATACATCGAATTTTCCTTGTGCACTGTGCACCCCCTGAATTCGATCTTTTACATGAGTTTAAATGGATAGAATATATTGTTGCCAAATTCCACGCGAGGCCACTGTATAGACATCTCCGCCATCGCAATACTTTCTCAATTTCTATTTTCGTTAGGTAGGGGAAATCAAAAAGTCCCCATTCTGAAGGTCGGGTGGTTGCCGCTCGAAAAATTGAAGGAGCTTCTTCCATTTACAGTATGGAACGATTTCAACACGAAGCCTCAGTATTTAAGTTCTTGGTTACTATACCTCATTCAAGGTAATTCCAGGCGATGATGTGTCAATCTAATTTGAATACCCCTGGAAAATGAAAACTACCCTCTAATGTGAACCATACGGTAACGCTAGGAGGTTGAGGGTTTATAATTTAAACAAAAACAAAAAAATCAATAAATGAAAATAAAACCGATAGATGAATAAATGAAAAACTATGTAGATAGTACAGTAAAATTAAATACATCAAAATTGTATGCATTTTCAACCTTGACAATCAGCTTACCGACACTCTCATGTCTCGCGTCACAACCACCCACTGACCGACCCACCCCCATTAATACACTTCATCTTTACTTCCTATAAGAACACGGGACACGGGAATTTCTAGAAAAGGCTAATACCAAATGGCATCGCTAGATATTACGTGATCAACATAATTTGGCAATCTAATTTAAACACCCCCGGAAAATGTAACTACCCTCTACTGTCACCATATGGTAACGCTAGGAGATTGGAATTCATAAATTAAAAAACAAAACAAAACAAAAAAAACTAATAGACAAATAAATGAAAAAATGGATACCTAGTAAAATTAAATATATAATATATAAAAATCATAAGTCTTCTCCACCTTTCCATATTTGCCCATTGGGTCGTTAATGACCCACTTGTTGCATTTTCTTTGGACCAAACTACAGTAAAGTTAGGCCAATTTTACACAAAACCAATTTTGGTATTTTTTAGCATGTATCATTTTGCTGCACCACAAAATTTCTCATTTTTAGATTTTTTTGAATTATTTTAACTCCAAGATGGTGTTTTTTAGAGAAACCACCTTAAAACTTCAAATGGTGTTCGGAATGTATGGGTCAACAATCAGCGTATCGAGACTCCCATATCTTGCGTCACAACCGCCCACCGAACGACCCACCCCCAATGGGTCTGTTGCGTACTTTTGCTACATCAATATGACGCATTGTTTCTAACGTAAAATTCGGCGAAAATACACACAGAAAAAAATGGACGTGCTCCAGACACAAACTTTCCGTGTTCTAGACACGAACGTACATACCAGTACGGGAACGAGTTCTGAGCGCAATCTATTTAGGTTGAGTTTGTGTCTGAAACGCATCCCGTCGTGTCCAGAGCCTGAAATGTTTGTGCTCTGAGCACGTTACGTACTGGTGTGTATATAGATCGTGTCTAAAGCATATCCTTTTTTTTCTAAGAACGATGCGCACATTAAAAACTTTCAAAATCCACTCATTAACTCAGGAAATACCTTCCATTTCAAACAACCCGCGCTACGCTCGACACTATATCACAGACTTATAACTACATAGATGGAACCATCTCGTTTTTGTAAACATGAACAGAACTTACAAACATTGGAATGTTTTGTTTAGATGCGTACATTTCTTATATTATTTTGCAATCTTTGATAAACCGAAAAGACCAGACAGCAAATGCAGCTTATATTTCACGTATTAAAAAAGAAATTCCATCATTTTGTAGTTACGATGTTGTTTACTTATGCACGGTGGTTCCGTCCATGTAGTTGTATACCGGTGCAAATAGTAGTGTAGTGCGGGCTGTTTGAAATTGAAGTGATTTCCTGAGTTAATGAGTGGATTTTGAACGTTTTCAATGTGCGCATCGTTATTTTCCCCAAATTTTACATAAGAATCAAGGTTCGATATTGATGAAGTAAAAGTACGCAACAGACCCATTCATACACTCCATCTTTACTTCCCAGGGACAAGGGGCTTCGATGTTCGAGACGTGATGCGTCGCGTGGCAGTCATCGACAAAATCACTCCCCCTCTCTACTAGTCTATACCGCTACGCGCGGCATATTCTAATACACTCGAGTTGATTAAGTCGACATATGGACCAAGGACGTCGGTCGCTGATATCGGCGTAACACCCAAGATTGGAGGGGCGGGCTGCGGGGGCTTCATCCATGAGAGAGGCGTGAGGGTATGGTTGGGTGGGGATTGGGGTGGGAGCGAGGGGGTGGGGGCGGGGGATGTGCATAAGCATACCCTTTTGTAAATCCATTAACACGTTTTTCGATCTTTTCCGCGCGGAGACTTTCAGGTCCTCGACGCCGCGTCAGGCGCCACGCAACCTCAACCTCAACGTTGCGTCGATGAGGAGCAACCGAACAGCCACCGAGCATCGCGGAGGGGGCGGAGGGGGCGGAGCGGGAGGAGGAAGAACCTCCCGCGGCCTCACGCATCGTGATTCAATTTTTCAATCAACCCTCTACTCTTTAAAAAAAAAAACACGTGACGCACATTGGAATGCAACGGTTGGATATCGTGGACGTTTTTTTATGACCAGAGAATCTGAGCCAGAGCTGCCGATTTGCGTAGATTTAGTGACATTTTGAAATTCACCGAAGATTCCACCGGTTGAGAAAAGATTACAGAGTTTAGTTCAGTGTATGATTGTAATGCACGAAAAAAATAGCGTCTTTTATCTTTTCTCAACCGGTATATTTTAATTAATTAACAGCGTTTCTACCGATCGAGAAAAGATTACAGATCAGAGTATTTTCGTGCATTACAGTCATACATTGAATTGAACTATGTAATCTTTTCTCAACCGGTGGAATCATTGGTGATTTTAAAAATGTCATTAAATCTACGCAAATCGGCAGCTCTGATCTGAGCCGGGGTCGGAGCCACGGTTGATATCGAATAGGGCTGTTGCACACTTCGGCTAGAGCGTTTTAAAGTATCAATTCAAAAGTGGAAAGTCGTAACAATGACAATGGCAGCACCAGAAAACACCAAAATTCATTAATAAACTAAAAAAAATTAAATAAATAATAATAATAATAAAAAAAAATTAATAAATTTTTAAATTTAAATTAAATTTAAATTGTGAGAAACACTAAACACTAATCACCCTTGTATCTTTCCACCACGTGCACGATGATTCGCATAAGGTTAACGCGGCACATTGAAATATTCATGGCCGACTGTCATCACAGCTGACTTCATGAACAAAAAAGACTACCAGAAGCATAGCCGTAGCGAGGATATTGTCTTTCTCTCTCTTAGCCCATTTGAACGCATGAGTTAGAAAAGGATGGGTACAGGGGCTGTCACGTGATTTCAGCCCCTCTTTCTGTCCTTTTCCAACACATCTGTTCAAATGGGCTAAGAGAGAGAAAGACAATATCCTGACTACGGCTGTGACCAGAAGCATGACAATATGTGACCGTATATGTAAGGGATACTACAGTTACCAGAATGCTACTGTTTCAACAAAAGTACCATAGTTCTTGATTTTTTTTTTAATAGGAAATTCTAGTTCTCCGACCATATTCTGGTATTATCACCATAATGAGTCTGTTGCAAACTTTTGCCACACCGATTAAGAGTGTTTAATCTAATATCAAATCGCGTGAAAAGTCCATTGGTGGCATCAGAAAGTCATAAAATGCAGTATAAAACTCACGAGAGACGTTAAATGAAATCCAAGATGGCGGTAAAATATTGAGCAACCTGTATGCATGCACCACAAACATCCAAGGATAGCCAACCTCACAACGATCACACCCAATCACAACGTAAACAAACAAACATAACCTCTACCTCCAGTGAGGTTGTCAAAGTGGAGCTGTTGCAAACTTTTGCTACAGGCTTATTATTAGTTGAAGAAGGGGTAATACCCAGTAAAAATGACGATTAGCGCACTAAAAAATCACGAAATCCACTCCTAAACTCACTAAATGCTTTTAAACAGGAGACCGTAATGGCGGCCGGGGCCGCGGTTTTCATTGGGGTTCCCTATCTTCAATCAGCGCCATCTACACGAGGTGTTCTCGCAACACCACACAAGAAGAAGAAGAAGCATAAAATTGCCATAAGAAAACCGCGGCCTCGGCCGCCATCACGGTCTCGCATTTAA